>VZDJ01007752.1:1612281-1806955 GCA_008694505.1 Cyanoderma ruficeps
AAAAAAAAATCTACAATCAGGTTATCAACTTTATTGAAATTAATGGTGCAGAGAAAGAAGAGCAGGTCAGCATAAGTTAAATAATATTTGAGTAAGTGGAGTGTCTGCAAGCCTGGGGGGACTGATGAGCTGTGCTGTAGGGTACATCAGTAACTACCAAAAGGAATCACTGCATGATAAGAGATTGTCTTTAAGATCTTGTGGAGAAAAAGTAGCAGAAGAGAAAAAAAAAGTAAGCAGTGCTGTCATGGAAAGAAAAGTGAAATCCAGTTGCATCAGCCTAACTTTGATGCTTGGAAAGAAAATGGACCAAATAATGCAACTGTTGCTACATAGGTACCTCAAGGAAAGTGATAAAGAAACATCCAACATTGATTTGTTAAAAACAGATTGCTTCCACCCAGCCAAAGGTAGGACAATGTTACTTAGAGGAAGCAAAAATCTTTGATATTTCTCACAAATATGCTCCACGATCATTGTTGAAGTTGTAACTTGTCCAGCTTCTCACGCTGTAGAAATGTAGCTGCATGACTTTCAGCAACCTCCTCTGGGTAAACTGTAACTTTTTCATTTAGTTTAAATTTTAATTTTTTTTTTCTTTTAACATCTGTAGCCTAATTTCCCACATTATTGCAGTTCTGAGTTAATGTAATGGTGATTAAAGTGCCAGTGCTGCTTCCTTGAGATCTACCTGTTTACCCAGTCAGTGGTGCCAAGGGAATGATACCTCAGCCTCAGCATTATAAATAACTCTGAAACAGATGCATTTCTTGGAAGGAGAACATTTCCTTGTGCACAGAGAAAACATTCTTGGACAGAAAAACATCCAGAGGCACCTCAAACCACACTTATCCTGCATGTGTGGACCAGGGAGCTGAGCCCTGGGTACCCTGTGGCGAACCAACCAATATAGTGACAGAGCAGAGCAAGTGGGGGAATTACTCCTTGTCCATGGGGCTGTGCATATTTTTAGCACTTGAGTGAAGCCCTGTGATCTGTAAACTGCAGATTGCTGTTACCAGGCAGGGGAATCAAGGGCATCTCAAAGAGAGGCAGATTTCAGTAAAGGCTGAGGGCACCTCCATCAGCTAAATTAAATTTAATCTCAGAAATCTAACTTGCACAGTAGCAGAAACACCTCCACAGGGCTCCATGGGTCCTTAGTCAACACAGTCTGTGGCTCCTGGCAAGAGATTCAGCTCACCCCACAGCAGACACCAGGGTTCAGCTCAGTTGTGCCCAGAGACACGAAACAGAACCTAATGAAAATCCTGGATGCTGGGACTGGTGTCCAGAGGTGAGGTGACATTCCTTGGGCAGCTTTAACAGTCCTGGATGGCTTTCTTTAGGCACTCAATCCTTGCCATACCCCTGGAGTGGCTAAATTAAGACACCCTTGCTGACAGGCAGACAGCTGTCTGGGCTCTAAAAGGTAGGACTTCATCTGGGCTGAATTCCACCCTTGTTCACAGTTTCACTTTTGGATGAAATCAGGCATTTGTGCTGTTAATGCAAGCCTGGAGAGTCCCCGCAGGGAAGTGTTGTGGAGAAGCCAGAGTATCATACACAGAAACAGATTTCACAGTGCCTGTGTTCTGAACTCTGTGACACTGCTGCAAACAAGGCACAGGGCACTCAGGGACTTCTTATACACCATCATTTACCCGGGGCCCCAGGGGGAATTATTCACTGAACCTGGCAGGGTGGAGGCTCCAGCAAGAGAACAGTGTCTGGTGTTCTGCACTGCTCTGTGGGAAAGAGTTTGACAATTTGGAAGGAGCCCAGAGCAACAGGAGTGATTCAGGTGCTGAAAAATATGGATGATGAATAAAGAATGAAATCATTTGGTCTGTGGGTCTGTGACTGTGTGTTAATCATCTTCAAGTGTCTAAAAGGTTGATATCAAGATAATTCTGATTCATTGCTCTCAGTGTCCATGGAGGGAAAGAAAATCTGAGTGGTTTTGAGCACAGAGGTAAGCCAGCTAACAGGAAAGAGAAAACAGGTAACAACTTTTTTAACATGAAGGACAGTGGAGTTCTTACACAGGTTGCCCCAGGAGGCAGTGGATTACAAGCTAAGAAGCATCTAAGATGTTAGGCAAAATTCTGCTAGTAGTGGACAGATTTTAATTTTTTTGTAGTGTGCAAAGGTGAATTCTTTTCATCCATCCCTTCTCATTCTGCTTATTTTATAAATGTATTTCAAGCCTAGTTTCTAATAATTTAATTTAATTTTGAGTTAGGCAGATTAGAACACAGAACTGAACAGGGAAATGGGAGTGTGCTTCTGTGTTTCATCCAAAATAAGAACATCATGTTTCCAGTTTAATAGTTTTTCATACAGACTCAATCATCCTTAGTACAATTTAGTGAACTCTTGATAGCACCTATAAATGCCTCTGGTGAAGTTGTCTTACACATGGCAAGACATCAGGGACATGCATGGGCCAGGGAAAGAAAAAGAGGAATAAACAAAAAGTGAAACTGGGTAGTAAAAAAGAAGGAATTGGTGGAAGGAGAGGTGATGTGGAGATGCAGAGTAAACAATGCAATGCAAAAGATGGTAGCAATAAGAAATATCCTGTGGCAATAGAAAGCAGAGAGAAAGCAAAGAAAACTGTACAGCAAGCAGGTCAGGGATGTTGCATCAGCACAATTCAGTGTATTTCCCCTGACAGGGAGGGAAACAGGAAGTTAAGTACTTTTTTCCATTCAAAACAGGCAGAGTGTACCTGGCCATCCACTGATTTATTGAGCAGGACAAAGTGTGCAGACGAAAAGTTGTCACTGGTTCAAATGAGAGAGTAACAGGAGAGTGGGAGAGAGCACGGAAGATTTAACCATCACATGGAGAAAGAAGGACAGAGGGGTGCCAAGAAGGAAGTGCAGGTTCCTGAGCTTGCTCCAAGGCCCTCGTGGTTCTCACTGAAGCACAGAACAGCCTGACTGCCCAGTGTATAATCCAGCACCAGCCTGACACCAAACTCGCACACTTGTGGCAAGAGAGGATGTTTTTTCCTCCTGTAACTGGTGAGGACACTGATTTCTGCCAGGCAGGAATTATTCGTCTCAGCTCAGTGGCTTATACTCCAGCAGGCACTGCCTCTCTCCAGGGCCAGAATGATTGTAGGGTGCACCATTCCCATATGCTTTCCAGAAACACATCCTTTTTTCCAGGAAATTATTATCACTGAAAATTCAGCCTGTATTGCTGCCTGCTGCAGAGCGCAGCAGCAGCCAAAAGGCAGATTGAAAAGGTGGCTGGAAGAGAATGGTACCAGGCACTGGGCTGTTACCTTCTGTATAATGAGAAGTCATCAACAGTTCAGATTTGCAAGTCCCTCACAGGGCTACCTTAAAAAACAACAACAAAACAAAGCAAAAATCAAAAAAGGAAACACTATGACAAAGAAATCTCCAACTTGCTATTGAGTGATGGAGCAGTAAGTAGGGGAATGGAAGGTTGTGTTCACCCTCCTCTGCAAAAGTCTGGAGAGGAGAAGTATCAGTACATGAAAAGTCTCGTAACTCTATTAGAAAATACGGAGAAACACAATTTTTTTCATTCTCAAACATTATCCTGCTGTGTGTGTATACTGATCTCCCACTCATGGCAGTATTTCTGTATCAGGCATATGGATAGTACCAGATCATTCTCAATGACTCAGTATTTACGTGTAAAATGTCATGAACATCTGAAAGTATTTTACACCTGGAATGCTATATTTGGCAGCACTGAGTGACTCAATTTTGCCAGCAATGTTAGCAACAGTGAGAAAAATAAATGGCAATTTTAATTACATTTTATAGATATTTTACAGCAAGAATTTTTATTTTGGCAAATAAAGACATCTGGAGTCTAAATATTTTACCTTCTCTGCTCCTACTGCTTTAACATAGCAGGGAAGGGAATCTATACATTGCTGCTCCCATATGTATTTGCTTTGCTATTCACAGAAAGAATTCAGAAGTGTAACTCCAGTCAGAAACAACAACAGCTCTGTACAGTAGTCACAGGATCTGCTGAAGGCAGGTGATGCTGCAGAGGTGTTTTTTAGGGTGAGGTTAAACTGTGCACAGGACAGGGAGGACTCATCAACTGCATATGATCATTTTTGCCTTCCACAGTCTCCAGTGACAAGGCAAAACAAGCACAAGAACAAGAAAAGAAAAAAGCTATGGTTTGGGGCTTTATTTAAACCATGGTCTTTCTAAAAGAAGAGCTCACAATTTTTCTCTCCTTCATTGCTAAATATACTGAGTACTATAAAAAAAAGTCATTCTGTGTGCTGGAGACTATCCATAAGGACATTACTTTAAATGCTTTCTCCATTGTTGCAGCAAAGAAGTCATTAGAACTCACTGCAGAGCAGGGAGGGACACCACCTCCTCTCCTGAATTTATGATCTGGGAGCTAATGCTCTGTCTAATAGAAATGGTTAGTGACTAATGAAAAAATAGAGAATGCAGACAAGCTTGGCTATACATTGGGAAGTTCATCAATATGCATTTTCCCATAATGCTCAAAGATATTTCCCATAAGAAGGCAGGAATCAGGCTGGAAGATATGAAGGCATGAAGCAGATATCCCCACCTCATTTACCCTGGATACTCACCATCACAAAGTATCCCTGGACACTCCAGAAACCATAACTCATACTTTAAATTCTGAACCTGGAATAAATATTTCATCATCCTCCTAAAACTTCTTCTCTAGCTTCAGTGAAGCTGTACTTCAAAATCTGGGATATCCAATTTCACATGGGAGAAAAGCCTTCCCGTTGGAGATGTGGATATATAGACTCATTTGCTTTTCATTTGCTTTAATAAATGAACCTTTATGTGGTTGTGGGAAGAAGTATGTCTGCTTATACAGAATACTCTTTTGCAGCTAGTTATGAAATGGGAGACTGATTTTAGCAATGTTCAACAAACTGTGTTAAAGGACTAAACAAATAAATAAATAAAATACACTGTTCCCAGCATTCAATTAACTGAAATTGGGAGAAGAGACACACATGAATAGCAGAGCAACTAATTTACTCCCATTTAGCTGAGTCAAAGCCCCAGCAGCATCCTGTGTGTCATTTACCTGGCTCGGTGTTGCTAGGAAGCCTTTGGCTAAATCCAAATTTTAGCTGAAAGGTTTCTAAAGCACACTAGGTCACATAATGGAGAGAACTTGAGTTGAGCAGGGATAAGTTAAGTTCTTTAATTTGATCATCTTTTCCTCGATTTAACTTTTCCCTAAGCAAAAACAGGTCAACCAAAGCTGGAATATTTGAACTAGGAGTCATATCTATAAAAATAATAATAATAATAAAAAAATAGTATAGAGCCTTGATTACCTGCCTGCACACTCAAATTCTCCATGTCCAGCTGCAGCATGGTGGCCCAGATATTTTCCCAGGTTTGGAGACTATCCAGCACCACACAGCTGAACCCAAAGGTCCTTGGTACCTTTCATCAGGAGGTTTTCACACACACAAACAATACCAGAGCGTGGTGCAAAGGCTCCAGGCTGAGTGTGAGGTGAAGGTCTGTATCTGTCAGGGGCTTTAGTAAATAGGTCACCAAGTATCTCCATTGCAAAAAAAAAAAAAAAAAAAGGTCCTCTTTGTTTGGATCTCATACAAAGGATGCTGAAGACCAACAAACCATCCCAGATTTTCAGGGCTAAACTGAACATGGCCTTGGCAAAGATTTGAACACTTCCCATCCCTGTTTACTCATTGCCATGATGACCATCAGAATTTTGACAGCCCTTTCCCAGTCAAAGCTGTGCTGACTTTGGAGCTAGCAGGGGCAAGGGATACTTCCAACAAGCAGTTTGGACATGGTCACGCTGCTCACCCACAGCAGCAAAGCTCAGCCACTCACCAGAAAGCCAGAAATAGCCCTTGGTTCGTTCCATTTGCTGACAGAGATGGATGCTAAGGAGGATGACTGGTCAGACCAGATAGTTAGTACAGGATTGCTTTTATTCCTCAGTCTGGTAAATCATAAATTAAATCCCATAGGATGCTGTCAGGAAGCCTCTGGTATTCCATATTCCAAGCTATGGTGTCTCAGCCAGCAGACCTTCCCCCACCATCCACATGTGCTGCCTCTCTTTCCAAGCCTTCTATTAGGGGAAGAGTAGCATTGCAGCGCCACACTCAGAATCAAAAATGAGGGCTCAGGGAGTGGAAAGAAGGAGGAAAATACTCTGATGTGGCTTGGATGGAAACGGGTAAAGCAAAACCGATTCAATCTTCTGAAAGGTATAGGTGCAGGTAGAGGTGGGGTTAGTGCCAGAGCAGAATAAATCTGTGTGATTTCTCATGTCTTGGCAAAATACTCTCCAAAAGTGCTTAGGGGCTTCTTGCACAGACCCTGACTGGAGCCAGCCTGGTGCCAAGCAGGCAAAGAGCTGCTGTGGGGTCCAAGTTGCTCTGGGCTGTGTTTCTCCCAGCCATTCTCCAGAGGAAGGTTTCAAAGTCAAAGCAATCAGAGCATTGAAAAGGGCCGTTAGTGCAGAAATATTCCTGGGCTTTCATGAGCTGCTGCTCTGCACACTGACTCTCCACCACCTTCTAGAGGCATTTCCACTGCACAGAGAAATAGAGGGAACTGGGAGATGAACTTTGTGTGAAACCCCACACTCCAGACATTACAGCTCCTCGCAGGATCTGCTGCTGCTTTTAAATCTACTCAATAACCAAGGTAGCAGGGGAATCCATCAAAAAAAAGAGGATTTATATACATACAGATGAGCTCTTCACTGCACGTGCCCTTAGCACAAGTGCCCCAGATGCATCAATATGCATAACTGGACATGCAACTCCTGGGGCTCACTGAACCCCTTAGCAGGATAAACCTGCCAGGCAGGAGCTTGTGCTGAATGCAGATACCCTGTCAAAACACCAGATCAGCCAAAAATAATGGAAATGCAATCAGCTTTGCTAAGATCCTCCCTGCTCTTCCACCACATTTACACTGGGCACAGAATTGATTCAAGCCCATTATTTTCAAGCATCATTAAGAGTACAATGGAGAGCGATAAATTATTATTTTAATGGGAATATAATGGCATAAAGACACTTTTGAAGTAATTAGATTCTCAGTCTTCAGAGTTTGGAGTGTCTTTTTCCCGTCAAGCTCATGCAATACTGACAGTAGTGAGGCTTGGGACGTGCCAAAGGGGATTGAGTGCTGCCTGAAGAAATCCTGGCAGAGAAAGGATGAGCTCCCAAAGAGGGAGGAGCTGTCTTCAGGATTTCTGCTTGGTCACTGCTCGAAAGGAGCATGGGATTGGCAGGAGGGGAGAGCAGGGCACAAAGTCTTGGTTATAGCATTGGTTAAGTGTTTACTGCCTGTGACTAACAGGCCCTAAAACTGTTCCTTGTTATTTGCACAGTTCCCTTTGCCTTTCCTGCCACAAAAATCATGGGAACAGGTTTCTGAAGTGAGGTTCTCATGGCTTTAAACCCCATTGCCCTAAAACAGAGATGCTTATGACATCCTACTGAGCACAGGGTAGTTGTAGGGAGCCATGCTCTTGTGTGCCTCAGTTTACTAAAAGCAGTGGATGGGACCCTCTAAAATCTTTGCACATACACACCCAAGCACATTAAATCTAGAGTATTCCTGCACATGAAATGCTCTTCACACTCTCCAGCACCCAGAAATCCCAAGAAAAACCTTGGGTTCTCCCAAAAGGCTCAAAAGAAGGTGTGAGCACAGGGGAGAGTCTCCCAACAAAAGCAAGGCAAGCTGCTCACTCCAGTACCTCTCAGGCCCTGGATGCTGCAGTGGGAGAGAGGTAGTGCCTGGGTAGGCAGAAGCCAGGCTGCTTTGGGGTCAGCATATGCAAATATCATGAATAACCTCGAGATGATGAGGCTCTGAGTTCAGGGTGCTGGTGTCACCACGTGCTCCTGCTGAAGAACCTCTGCTTTTCCATTTACACAGGATGAGAGCATCAATCAAGTCAGGGATGAGAAAACATAAAACTCATTTCAGTAAATGGCTCCGGAGCAGACACCTTGTACAAAGACAGGAGATGTTCAGCTAGAAGATGCTGTTACAGAAAAACAAAGTATTATTAAAATGTCTAATTGTTTAGCTGTGGGAATTCAGGACACCAAATTGAGTTCCTCCTTTCTCAGTCCAAATTATTGTAAACAGACCTCTGGATTTGACCAAGAATTTCTTGTGAGTTTTAAATCTTTAAAATCAACTGCTTTTCTTGTTACACAGTGATTTATACAAGGATTATCTCCTCTCATTGGTCTCTCATGATGATTAAAGACTAAAGTAATGACCACTAACTCTGGGATTAAAGCTTAAATGTCACTGCCTGAAACCAAAGACAGCAAAAGGTGGCTGCAGGAATACTGGCATGTCACTCTAATGAAAATGAGGGAGTAGCAGCCAGACAGTGATTAGGACATGATATGGGGAGTGTTCTGGGTGGAGACCAGAAGGGACCATGTGCCAATTAATTTAAAATTAGATTGAAGAAGGCTAGAGCTGCAATCTCTTTTCTGTAAGTACAGCAAGTGGTTGGCTGAGGAGAAACAGCTGACATTGCATTAGGAGTAGAATTATTCTAATGCAGAGTTTGTGAACAGCTAATGCAGTTCAGTTTTGATAGGATGTTTAATCAGAAGCAAAACCATTTGTGAGCCTCCATAGAGAGGTTTCCCTACAGTGTAGGCAGGCATAGTGTAGCTACTTTGCACCCTTGCAGCCTTACACATTGTAAGACAATGAACTGCAAAACAATTAAACCTGTCTTAGAAGTCTAGAAAAGTATTTGTCCAGGTGTCCCTCTGTCCTCAACAGAAAGAGAAGGGATTTAGAGTTTAGGATGAGCTTAATTGCCCCTTGGAGGTCTCTGTACCTTGCCACTGACTTCTCTCTTGGAAGTTCACTTAGGGTTTTAGATGGTCCTTGAACTTAATGGAAAAATGTCATGGTTGCTGCTTTCATAGAGACTCCACTATGGATGCTAAAGAGAACCTCACTGAATTTAAAATTGTAACCAAATAATTCTTTGTAGTCACATTTTAATCTCTCAAAAGCACAATGGGATGGAGCTGGTGATGTTATGGTATGTTTGTGGAGAAGTAACAGGAGAGAGGTGTTTGCCATGTAGCACTGGCTAGTGCAAAAGAATGTCCACAGTGCCCAGAGCTTGTCCAGGGCCTTACTAAATCCTAAGGGTCAGCTCTGCCAGATTCCCTGAGCTGAAGTCAGCCCCTAAACCACCTAGCTCAGTGTTACAGCAGCACCTGCAGACTGCAATGACACTTCCTATAAACCCTCTGGGACAGTCTGAGCTCTGCAAAACCTGGCACAGAGGGGTCCTGGTCTGTAACTGAGGTTTTCACTTGCTGCAGTGGTGCAGAGGTCTCCCAGTGATGGTTTGCAAAACATGATGTGGCAGAGAGTTTAACACATTTGTTGTCCTACAGTACACAGATGCAAGGTCCATAGTGCAGAGGTTATCCTCTTAAATAGCACTCTCACCAGCAGGTAACAGTCTTTGCTGTGGAGATAACTTGCACCTTCCCACACAGAGAGGACCTTCCCAGTCTTGCTGTTTAGCCCTTTGCTGGAGATGTTTCTTCATAAGGGAAATAAGGGGTTGGGATACAGTTTTTCTCAGGTAAAACCATCTTTTTCTGGACACATGCCCTTTGGAGCTACTTAATAAATACAACACAGCCCTGTCATCTGGTACATTCAAAGTATTGCTTCCTCAAAGGAATCTTTATTAGCCAGAGCTATAAGAACATCTCTAGCAATGAAGGATGACAAATTAATTGTATTAACATTTTCAAAGTGCCTGGAAGTGCCTGCTCTATATGTTCAAGTAAATTAATATTTAATATGATCTAGCCAAAGAGACAAATGTCACCACAGGCCAGGGCATTTTAGAGTCCCACTCCTTCTTCCCTGGCACTCATGATCTTCATTTGAGTGATGAACACCAAACTGGATGTGTACACACTGTTGGATTTGCTGGTGATGCTGATCACTGGAGATTTTTGTTTTGTACTAAATGGAATGGTTCTAATGACAGGGACAGGGAGATGTTAAAGAGAAGCAAGGTTTGGTTTTTGTTGGGGTTGATTTTGGCTTTTTAGTTGGTTGGTTGGTTGGGGTTTTTTATGTATTTAACACAGGAAACCAATGTGAAACTTTGAAGGGAATGTAGCAGGCAAGTTCAGGACAGTTGAATTTTGTATGGAAGATACTGTGAGAGTTAGTACAGGTACATGGGGCTGGAAGAAGAACTGGGAGGGGGACCAAAAGCTGGAGACAAACATGTTCAACAGTACAGGGAGAAGCAGCCAGAGCAGGGACACACAAGAGGTGTGACTACACACACAGCAAGGCAAACAGACCCAGCTTTTTGCTCACATGTAACTTTCTGCACAGCCCTTGGCAGGAGGAAGACACATGATCAGCCTTCCATTTCACCTTTGCACACATCATTTTCCCCATCTGCAACATGACAGAAATGAATATTCCCCTGTGGCTGGAGAAGTGAATATTTGATTGCTGAAGGATGTTACAGGAATGCAAAATGGGCTGCCCTGAACTCTGTGTGTGTTTATTTTGTGGCTGACACACTTTCCCCAGGCAAGGCAAAGGAGAGGTGACTGGGTGAGATGTAGGACCAGAGCACAGCAGATATTTTCAAACCAAACCAATGCTCCCACATTTTGCTGGCTGCTGGCACCCAGGAGAGTGGGCCAGATGCCCATCAAGGGCACAGCACCCTCCTTTCCCTTCCACAGAAATGCCTTGCTCCTGTAACTTTTTACTTGCCAGGAATTTTCCACCTGCCCAGGTTGCTGGAGTTTACACAGGAAAGAGATATTATGGAGAGTTGCTAAATCAGGATGGGGAGTCAGAAGGTTCGTATTCCCTGCTAGGAAACCTCTTCAGTGTCTCCATAAAACAGTTTGCAGAGCCGTAGGGATTGACCCTCTCCCAGGGCTCTGCACTCCCGGGTGGCATCAAAGGGTTTGGTGCATCAGGTACTTCTTGTGGCCTGGAGAAGATCCTGTGGTATCCAACAGGAAAAAACACTTTGGGTAATTATAATATTTTATTTTATACTCTGGGAGCATCAAAGAGACACACATTAAAGAGATCACAGACACACAGTGCCCATGAAGGCTCCTCTTTGGCCCACAGACTTACAGGATCTTCTGAAAATGAGGGCCCAGCCTCACCCTCCTGGTCTGCAGTAGTTCTGGAGTTTTCTGAACCTAGTATTTCTGACTGGGGAAATCCTTCAACTTTTTGAGTGTTTCTCCCCATCTTCCTGCTTTCTGTGCACAGGGTGTCCCAACACCAGACCAGGGCTCTGAAAGGAGAAACCCCCGACCAGCGTTCAGCCTTTTGGGCAGCCAAAGGGCCTTTCAGCAGGACAAAGAGAATACACTTATTCAGATTTATATGGCATTAAGGCCAGATTTAGGTGCCTTTGCCATCTAGATCAGAAGGAGTGGAGAACCTTTGTAATGGAGAAGTGGTTTGGCAGCAGCTCCGGTCTGTGGGGATATGTGGAGGGAAGGGGAGGAACCAGACAAAAAGGTAAAAATCTGAATCAATAACCTTCCCTCCCTCCTCCCAGTCAATACTTCCCTCCCCAAAGACATCACCTGACATTTTTCAGCTTCTTTTTCAACATCTCCAATCAATTCCCAACTTCTACTTGACTCCTAACAGGAATCTCAGGGTTTTTTAGACACAAGGCAGAGAGGTGGCTTTGGAAAAGGAGCTGATTTGCAACAGCTCCTGCTAAACAGGCACGTGGGCAGCAGTTGCTGCTCTTTTCCAGTCAGCAACTGTACCGTGCTTTTGCTCCTGCCAAAAGGCTGCACTCTCCACTACGTGGAGATTTATAGCAGGGCTCAGATAAATGGACATGAGTGCTTTTATTATCTGTGGGAAACCATGCAAATGCAGAGTGCAGGTTACAAGGTGATGGGAAAAGGATTCATTTAATGAGACAGAAGAGTCAGTTCAGGAGTAAATAAAATGTTGGCACTTTCCCTTGTAGATATGATGATAGAGGGGGTGGATGATTTCCACCTGTAAATGTGGTTTCCAGAACTGACAGTAAAAGACCCCAGAGAAATGTAATTGCAGAAGTGAGTTCAATGAGCAGAAGTCTCATCAAAAAAAACAGGAAGACTTTAAATAAAAAACAATGGGAAATGGAAAGATACAGTTCAACCCCTGGAGCTCCTCTGACTGTGGTTAAAAGTTTCTGTTGAAGTTAGGTACCAAGNAAAAAAAAAAAAAAAAAAAAAAAAAAAATCATCCAGACCAGTCAGACTCTGAGGAATCAGACAATCCAATTAGAGAAAGCTATTTCTGCCATTTCCTTATATTACAGATCAAGAGATGGCAGATATTACCCAGGCTTTCTGAAAGATAAGATGGAACTTGCCCATGAAGGAAGGCCTGGGAACTGAAAAAACTCATGATCTCTGGCTTTTATCCCACACAAGTACCCCCAGGAGCCACCGGAGGAAGAAGGCTGGTGAGATGACCAATGCTTCCTTTGAAAATCAAGAGCACGTTCTTTTGTAGCTGTAGACTGAGGACCCAAAAACCAGATTGTATTTTGAAGGAAGGCTCTGGAGGGAAAAGGACCTGAAAGCTTGTTTCTGGAAGCAAGGCTCATATAAGTCACCCAGTGACTTCAGCAAGACTGGCCATGTGAATAATCAGTACTCATATGCATGGGGGTAAGTTCCTGGCTGGATAAAAAACAGGTTAAATGCAGCATTCGTTAGGGTGAAGAAACTGAGGTTAATTTAATTTAATCTAAAATGATTTTGTATCCAGTTAAGGGGCAAGAATACATCTCTACTGGCAATTTCCCAAAAGTGTCATCGGCAGGGTAGTAGTTTAAGAGATTCATATGATATTATCTTTAGACATAAATAAAGAGTTTAAGGATTTTAGTGGAAATTAAGGCATGGTCAGGAACATGAGTGAAGGCTCTTGACTCTTGTTGACTTCAGTGAGTCGTTAATGCTCAGCACCCAGACCTTGGTGTGTGATGGGATCACACCCTCCAGAGGCAAAAGCCAAAAAGTAAATTGCCAGCTGAGTAGATACACTAATGATTAACTCCTATTAATGTAGTTAGTTGTGAGGCTATTAGCAAAAATGCCCAGAATCTCTTAGTCTGCACTTTTAAAGGTAATCCTTGGAGCCAAACGCCAAATTGCTTTGCAAATTAGGAAGATTTGGTTATAGAATATAAAACCAAATCCAGGTATAATCCATGTCTCCTCCTTAAAGCAGGATTGGGTGCACATACACTATTCCCACTCAGTATTTGTTCATGCTGTTCCCATCTTTCCCAGTTCTTTATTATCCTTACTGTTACAAAACATCTTCATCATCTAAAATTTTTCTCTACTTCTTGCCCTGTACCCTTGTAAGGCAAGTAGTGTATTCTGCTACTTTCTGCAGCTAGAGTAACTTCAATATTCAGACTCATTGTCTCCAAGATGAGAAAACCCAACCCAATTTCTTTTTTTTTCCTACTGTCCCCAAAGGAAAAATGTAACTTAGAGGAATATGGTCATTTCTATAATAAAATATTTTTCAATTTTTTTTTTTCAAAATCAGTGGTAAATGAAGAGCAGTAGGAATAGACTGGTCATCATCTTTGTAGCTTCATTGTCTTCTCCTCTCTAAGACTACTCCATTGGCCTCCATGGAATTTCGCTCCTCAGCCATTTCCTGTCCTGCTGTCCTTCTGTCCTCACACACCAGAGCAACCACAGCTGTGCCCTATGGACTCAGATTTGGGGAACTTCCAGCAGTGCAGAGCTGCTGCTCCCCATGTTTGCTGCCATTGGATCCCTCCTCACTCAACCCTTAAAGCAAATTTCATCAATAATTTGGGCTTGGCTCAGCACTTGGGCCCTGGGCACTGTCTGAGCTCCAGTATTTCACCCTTAGTAACACAAAGCAAACGGGTGTTACTGGAGCACAGACAAACCCAGTTTAACCGTTTGCAATGAAGCGCTGACAGAGTGAGACTCTGCTCACCACTAATGGCATTTTTCACGAGCATTGTTAAATGTTCATCTATAAAGAAACTCAATTTATTCCAGATTTTCCTTTATTCTGTTCTATTTTACCTATTTTGTCATTCTTTTCTTCTTCCTTTTTGCATGTTTCTAGCAGAAGATTTTAATCCATGGAGGTGAGACTGAAAATATTGATCTGAAAATAAAAGATATTTCAATACAACTAGAATCCTTTAAATTTATGAAAAGGTAACAATGGTTTCTGTATTTTATAAGCTAAACTGTCTCTGAGCAAATTTACAACCACATTTACCTGCCTGATTTGCTGCTGCGATGAATTTAATTAAAAAAAAACCAAAAAACCAGCCAAAGCAATGGAAATTCTAGTAAGAAAATATATAAGAATCTTTATATGGTCCTGTGTGGGCTTGCTGAAGTACTAATATTTTTAATTACCTTCACCTAGGGTGGCTTGGTTCATTATTATTAGCTCAGAAACAGGGCATAATGTCATCAGTGATTCTTCAGGAGCAAGAAAACGAACACTTAATTTTTATAGACTCTGAGGACCAGTACCAATTGTTTGCTTCAGTGTTGAAACTCCCAGGCCAGCCACAACATCCCTTGTGCACCATGCACAGAGTGATAGACTGTCCCATGACTCTGGTGTGCAGAAGGTGTTTGATCTCTCAGCCCTGAGATGGGACAGGGTGGGTCAACCAGACACCAGATGTTGAACACAGTCCATTCCCAGTGCCCAGGGACAGGTTCTCACATTTATTATTGGATTTCATCTTGGTGCAGCAATACTTAAATACCCCAAACCATAGAATGATAGAATCCTAGAATGGTTTGGGTTGCAAGGGACCTTAAAGATCATCTTGTTCCAAGGCCCCTGCCATGGACAGGGACACCTTCCACAAGACCAGGTTGCTCAGAGCCCATCCAGCCTGATCTCAGAATAAGAACAAAGGTTCATTGGGCTAGAGAGTGTATGGGCACACAAGAAAAGATGGAGTTTACCCCAAACAGGCAGAAGGAGCAATTAACCTCTATATTTCATTACAGGGAAACAACATCTAGCCCAGAGCAGCAGAGGGATCCTGGAACTATTGCCAACATTAGCCTGCCCTATTAGGAGTGTTTCACCTCCATCTCAGACCCACAAACTGACAGAGTTCATTTCCCCACCTCTCTGGGCTGCAGCCCACACCAGCTCCCGAGGGATTTGCTCCTGCCTAGAGCAGAGCAGAGCAGTGGGTCTCCACCATGTCACAGACATTTCCTTGATGAGACATGGGCAATTACAAGTGGGGAACAGAGCCCAAGCACCATCAGACCGTTGTTGATTCCACTTTTTTTGTTGGGTCTGTGCTCCCCAACCTGGCACTGTGGAGCAGAGACTTCTGACTAATTTGAGGAAGCATCATCAGCACAATTTATCACCTTGGGGAGAGCACGGGTGCAGCCAGCCTCCACAACAGGGGTGTGCAGAGGAGGCACTGGCATCAAGGAATTCATTTTCTCATACAAATTATTGGTATAAAGAGACTCCTACACTGCCAAGGACCCGAGATGAGAACCACAAGCACGATGACAGCTCCTCTGTTATTCCCCAAGGGTGCCATGTCTGCATGCCCAGCACTCACACTGCTGCTTCTGCAATGAAAGCACAACCCGAGACTGGCATTTGCCAGCAGCTGTCTTATATGGATATGCTTGGCTTGATCACTTGCACAGTCAGCCTAAGAATAGCTTCCTCTCTAACATCTGATTTCTCTTAAAGGATAAAAATAAAACAATCAGAGCCTGGATATAAAAGAGCAAACCGCTGAACACTGCACTGCATGCATCTATGTTTAATGAAGGAAAATTTCACTTTACAAGGGGTATGAGTTATTTGTGTCAACCATATTTGGCCTCAAGATCAGTATCCAAGCTGCCACTTCTTCTGGTCTGACAGCTAAATGACTTTTCATATTAGAGAGCACTTCAGTGCTCTGATCATCCCAGGCAGTTCAACATTTATCATGACCCCAGTGGGCTTGCAGCCTGTGACAAACTCTCCTAGCCAGTGCCCAGGAAGGATGCAGGGACCATCACAGCCAGGATCATGTTGGAACAGCTTTTCAGAGGCAGGCATGTGTCTCAGAACATGGTTTGTGCCATGTGCTTGACCTCAGTGGTCAACAACGGACCTTGGCTGGTGTTAGTTGTAGCTTGAGAGTCCTGAGGCCATGTCAGGCAGCCTGAGAAAGCTGCTTTGTTTAGACATACAAAGGTCATGATATATCTGTTCAAGAGCACTGTGGATAGCCCAGTTTAGGCTTTCCAGTCCAAGTGACAAGGTCCACTGCCAGTGGACACAGTTAGTCACAATACTTAGCCCAGATGAATTGAATGTAGGCTATAAATAGCAATTGGTCCCTCTCCTTCTCTCCTGTCTATTTGCAATCTGAATTCTATAAGCATTTCTCCCATATTGAATCCTCACAGGACATCTGCAGTACATAATACCACTTATAAAATAGGGGTTTTTTTCTCTTAAGAAACAAACAAAAAAACCTAAAAAATCAAAACAGTAAGAAATTAAATGTGATCCCCATTTTTCCAAGGATACTAAGACTGGAGGATTCACAAAACAAGAAGAAAATGCTGAAATCAAGATAAATTTTTATTGTTTGGGGTTTTTTTATGCCACAAGCAACAGACCTGTCTCTGCTGTGCCAGACCACCTGTCACCTTAATAAGACATGTCTCCTGGTTCAAAAATAGAATAGAGACTGCTGAAGTCAGACACAAATTAGCATGTATGCTGAACAACATGATTAAAGTCAAACCTTCTACCAACTGCTGGGGGCTGTAGTGCAAAAATCTGAGTGTTGAGAGCAGGATATATCAGTGCCAGGCTTCTGACAAAACCTGGTCCTGCCATGTGCTCTGTGGCAGCCGTGACGTCAGGAAGGGGTGAGAGCCCTGAAGGACAACCAGCAGTGCAGGTCAGCAGCCCAGCATCAGTTCAAGCTGTGATGCTACAAGACAGGTTTGTGAATACACTGAATATGAATAAAACTCGTATTATAGGAGTGGGACTGTGATACTTGGGGATCTGGAGATCAAAACCTGTTGTTGGCAGGAAGAGGTCCTATCACCTCTGATACCTTGCAACCGAGCCACTTTTTGCCCCATCAAACCACAAGCAAGGTGCTTCTAATCTTACCAGCTCCTGGGCCTGAGTCTCCTACACATTCGCCACCAAAAGCAAATCAAATTCAGCAAGACCTTCCAAAGGTGGGAGAAGGGAATTGTCGTCATCTCCACTTCATTTCTGAGACACTGGACACCAATAAGCAATTTCACAGATGTCACATGAATTATTTGTGTCAAAACTGGGGCCTCGGTGAACTCCTCCTGAGTGCCATCCTGACCCCCTCAGCAAGGGCCTGGTTGTATCCCTTGAAATGTGCTTTGTGGCAGATGAGTTTAGCTTGATTTTGGCTGGCAATTCTTCTCCTGTTCTTTTCTTTCCCTCTTCTTAATTACATTTGATTTTTCTTCAGAAGAGAATTCTTTTCCACGGTCATATTTTTATGGGAATTTTAATGAGTCACTTGGCATGACATTAATCATTGAAGTTTTAAAGTGTCTTCAAATTGTATTTTCCTTCCTCTTGAATACCAGCCACACATTTTTGTTTACAGCGAAATGCTATGAAAAAAAATCTTTCAGCCTATTTTCCTCAGTACTAATTGGGGGTTTATTATTGCTTCATTTGCTTACAATTGAATCAAACAAAAACCTCCATCCCTTTTTCATGGTGCTGCTAATTGAATTGAGTGGGTTATAATGATATTACTGTACATACACAAATGAACATTTTTTAAATAAATAAATGAACATTAAAAGTGTGTCTCTAAGGACAGAGACTAACTAGTTGCCTGCATACTTTTCTGAAAACTTTTTATATCTTTTCTCAAATAAATGTACACAGTGCATTTCTGTATTCAGCTTAACACAGAAATCAGCCGAAGGTAGTACTGCTGTAAAGTATGGAATTTTCCAGACAACCAAGGAAGTTGAAATGCCTATTTGCAATGGAATTCTATTGGGATTTTGGCATTTAATTTCCACAGATCTCAGGGAACAGCACTGCAGCTGACTTTACAACTGGCTGATCTGAACAGCCACAGATGGGACCTCAGGCTTTACCTTATCAGTTCAGCACTTCTCATTAGTTATAAACTCAGGATTTATTTTGTAAAATTGCTATTTCAAACAACCAGGGTTGTTTGAAACAACAAACAATTTATGGTATCTGGTGATGATTCATGGAGTATGTTTTACAAGGTTCTTATCAATGTAGTCCCAAAACAGCATCTTGCTGCTTCATCTACATCGACATGAACCATTGCTGCTGATCTCTCAGGTCCCCCTGTAGGGTGTTGGAGGGGGGCAAGTGTGTGTGTGTGTTGCGGGGGTGGTCATATTTCTTTTGATCTGTAAAATATTTGTTCAGCTGATGTGTTTTTAGAGACAACAATTTTTGCAAATTCATGGTCTCATTTAATCCCTACTTAACCGTAGTGTTCTTACCTAGACTATATCACCTAGATATCAAAAGCAGGAATATGATAAAGACATCACCTCTTTAGGGGTGAAAAATTCTGCCCATAGCCATCTTTCCATTTGGTACAGCACTTCTTGGAGAAAACCTATTTTAATCTGTAAGTGCAGCTATTTCATGGACAATCAGTGCCAAAGTCTGCCCTCATATCATCTCCTTTAAACTCCCAAGAACTCCAGCAACAGCAAGAGGAACACTTGAATTATAAAAGGATACAAATTTAACAGTAGAAAAATTGGGATTGTCCAGCCTGGAAAAGAAAAGGTTTTCTAGGGGAGGTCTTATGGTATCCTAGCAGTGCCTAAAGAGGCCACAAGAGAGATGGGGAAGGATTTTTGATAAGGACCTGGAGAGACAAAACAAGAGGGACTGGCTTTAAACAGAAAGATGGTTGATTTAGATGTGATATTAGGAAGTAATTACTTATCCAGAGAGTGGTGAGGGACTAGAATAGGTTTCACAGAGAAGCTGTGGATAGCCCATCCTTGGTAGTGTTCCAGGCCACATCAGACGGGGCTTTCAGCAAGTTGGGATAGTGGAAAGTGTCCCTGCCCGTGGCAGAGGGATTGGAAGGAGAAGTTGAAAGTTTGTTCCAACCCAAATCATTCTGTTTCTATGATTCTATGAAACGTGACACCTAAAGGAAAAAAAGATCATGAATGGGTAGGATAAAGTTAATTGGTAGTGTGTATCTTCTGTTTCTCATTGTACAAGGATTAAAACCACCACCTGAAATGCTCAAGCAGTAGACTTAAAGCCAACCAGTGAAGATACTTTTTCAGAAAGCTCATAACTAAATGACCAATTTATTGCCACAGGACATAACTGCACCTAAAATTGGGAAAATGTCCATATGGGGTTTAGAGATATTTACAGGGGATACATGAAGCTGCTGAGTACAATGATCTGGATGAAGTCAGTCAGGTTATTGACTTACACATCAGGAGGGAAAGACTCCCTTGGCACTTGTTATGTTTGAAATATCCTTTCTCTGAACTTCCCTGGGACCATGAACCAGGCAGCCCTTTGTTGTGGTGGTTCTTATGTGTGCTCTTTGTCCTTATCTTTAAACACAATAGGTGAAGGGCACTCCCTTGAAGCTTATATAAATGCAGAGGTTCTAGGTCAGTAGCTATCAAATCCAGTCCTCCTGAGAGATTAAGTGTTGCATTGGTTGGGTTTTTTTTTCCTCTTTGAAAGATGCGGCATATTTGCAAAAATGTACCTTGAATATAAATGAAAAATATCATGTTAAATAAATTGCAAGAGGATTTGCTTCATTGAGTTTGTTTGTAATTTACTGTGGAATTACTACTGGAGCAAATCTGTCGGTGACACTTTATATTTCACAGGAACAACGATCTAAAGAAGATGCAATACAGTACATTGAATTTTTATGTGCTTACCTGTAGTTGGATAATAAAGCATGAATTATGACATGAGTGTACTTCTGTACTGTAGTTAATAGTCAATCATGTCAATTTTAATAACATGCTCCACAGAAAGATGCAGCCTGAGTGTTTTCTAAATTAAAGTATGTTTAACCTAATGTTTATATATTAATCCCCTAAAAGCTTGTCACTAACTTATTACTAGCCTTCTTTCCTTGGGTACATATATAAATTATTGTTTAGTTATTGAAAGAGCTGCTGATCACAAGTGCAATGCTGCAGGCATTAAGGTTACTTTTATACCTACACAAAGGCATTTATTTAAAAGTAATTATGTGCATTTACATTTCATAGCAGTTCAGAGAAGAAACATATTTATGCCACAGGACAACGACTGACATATGCTTTGCTCCTGGTTTTGTCCTATCTGACCGTAGAAAGCCAAACCATAGAATCACAGAATGGTTTGGGTTAAAAAAGGACCCTAGGAATCATCCAGTTCCAGCTTCCAGTGGGAACACAAACAGCACCTACTTGACCAGGTTGCTCAAAGCCCCATTTGAGCTGGCCTTGAACTGAGTTGCCCAGAGAAAGGGCCTTGTTGTCCCTGTTATTTAAGGAGTGAAGACAGGAAAACAGCAGGAGCAGGTATGAAACCTCTGCACCCTCAAGGCTTTGCTTCTACCTAGAGGCACGATTTCCCCAAATCTGCCCTGGAAGGGACAGATAGAAAACCAGGCCTTAGTGAAGCAGCAGATATCCAGTCTTGAAGGCCACTCCAGGGTCTGGTTTTTGCAGTCTCTGCTTCTGTTCACCAAAATGTTGTGTTTATTCCTAAGCATGGTGAATGAGCTGTGTTAGTGATACAGAAATGTCACATAGGTAGGAAAGTCTTTACATTGCTCCTGCCTACTCTCGTGGTAATAATTTCACCCAGCAGACAAAAGCTTCACAGAAAGCTTTTTCATACTTTTCTTCAAATGATGTGAAGCTGGAACTGCACAAAGCCAAGGCACAGAGCTGGTGACACAAGTGCTGCTGGCAGGAGGTCCCAGGCACCAGCTGAGCAACTTTTGTTGTACTATTTTGAAGAAAAGATGCTGTCTCATTTGTTTTCACCTCCCTTTGCTAAGACTAAACGGTTTCATTTCCTAAGGCACCAAGACTCCCTGGCTCCAACTGACTTCAGCTGGAACAACATCTGTGTCTCCCTTCTGGGGCTACAGTGTCACTTCACCAAGGCAGAAAACTAGCTTCAAGCACATGAAAACACAAACTCTTCCCTTAGTCTCTCTTCTACTGAAAATATCAGGCCACTGAAAATATCACTCCTTAGTGATCTTTCCTTCCTGTAACTGACACCAGGTTAACCTGGACATTAATCACATTAATATTTGTTCCCTTGAGTACACAGCTCTAAGACAGAGAATTGATCATTTACTAAAACCTCTGGCTTGGCCAGAGGACCCCGGCACAATGTCCTGGTTACAGACAGTTGGTGTGACATGGATTTAGTCACAGTGAACACACATGTCTTGTCAGCTAACTTGATTTCCCCTTGGAAATGACTGCACTGTTCATACAGATATCAGGATCTGCTTGGAGACACTATGGGTGGCTGATGCCAGCACTGCTGACCATCTCCTTTTTCCTGCTGTTTGTAACTCGTAGCAGAAATCCATAACCATGTGATCTCCAGGTACCAGACACCTGCACACAGACATAGCTCCCCTCACTTCTTTGATCATACAGTGATCATTTTCTCTGATCCAGAGAAGTTCCTCCCATGCTGCGCTGCCAATAAAGTGTGAGGTTCAATGTGACCTCATCAAATCCCTTTGCTAAATATTTCCCCCAGGAAAACCACCACCACCCAAGAGCAAACTGAAGATGCCATTAGTGTCATCAAAGCTGCAGCCAGCAGCTCACTGTGGCTTAGGGCCTTGTCACATTTAGCAACACAAAGCAGATAGATTAGGTGCTATGTTTAAATACAAGGAGATATATATGAATAAAGAAAATCATTAGTAGCCAAGGCAACTAATTGTAATGGAACTTTTTGTTCATAACAAATACCAAAATAAGCTAAAGTGGAGAAACCAAAAAAAGCCCCCAAACAACCACCCAGCCACAAAGTACACTGTTTAGTAAAAACATTCCTTAATAGTACTTGAAGTGTACATTTCCACCTACACACAGAAACACCAGGAAATTGAAGGATATGTGAACAGCCACACTGTTCATGGCAAGAGCCTAGCCAGCAGTGGCAGGACAGAAACATAGACACAGAGCCAGTGTATCCACCCCCTTCCCCTTCCCCTTCCCCTTCCCCTNCTATTCTAGTCTAGTTTAGTCTAGTCTATTCTTACTTCCAAGCATTTTTCCCTTGAACCCATGCAGATTTGCACACAAGCACCCCTTCTAGGGAATTGTGCAGGTCTCCTATCATTCCATGAAGAATCGTTTCCCGTTGATTTCACCGTTTCCCATGATCCTCACCCTTTCTTTTATGGGAAGAGGGTGATGAGCCAATTGCTCTGTTATTTATTCTCTTATAGCAAACTCTCTGCATGTTCAGAAATTTTAAGCTTTCTTTGAAGATATGTGGGTGTGAATAGGAATGACACAAGGTTGCTGTAAAGGAGGTAATAGGGCATAGACACAAAACCATGTGCAAGGTGCAGGCAGGATCTGTCAGCTCTGAAACAGAGCAAGGGGCCAAATGGCATAGTGATAAGGAGAGTGGTTTGCACCTCTGAATGGGTCCTGCACAATTGTCATCCAAAATGGGATACAGACTATTAGGAGATTTGGGTGAAGGGCTCGTGGTACTGCAGAGGAGATGCATTCAGAAACCCAGGGACCTGCTGCCCACCTTGTGGCTCATTGCTGTAACTCTGTGAGATCCCATTGGGCTCTGGAATTTCTTAAGTTTGAGTGTAAATACCAGTCACATGAGCCAGGAACCCAGTTCCATGTGTTATTAGGCAAATGCTTGTGTCTGTTTTTGATACTGCCAGCCCCACATGTGCCCCAGGACAACAGTAAATTACAGAAATACAGAATATGCCAAGTTGGAAAGGACCCACAAGGATCATCGAGTCCAACTCCTGGTTTTACGTAGAACAACCTCAAGAGTCACATCATGTGACTGAGAGTGTTGTCCAAATCCTCCTTGAGCTTTGCCAGGCTTGGTGCTGTGGCCCCTTCCCTTGGGAACCTCTTCCAGTGCCCACCATTCTCTGGGTGAAGAACATTTTCTTAATATCCAACCTACATTTCCCCCTGACACAACTTCAGGCTACTCCTTTGGGTCCTGTCACTGTCACCACAGAGCAGAGATCAGCATCTGCCCCTCCTCTTCCCCTCATGAGGAAGTTTTAACTGCAATGAGGTTTCCCCTCAGTCTCCTCCAGGCAGAACAGACCGAGTGTCCTCAGTCACCCCCCATGTGGCTTCACCTCCAGACCCTTCACCATCTTCATTTCCCTCCTTTGGACACTCTCTAATAAGTTTAATGTCTTTTTTCATCGTGGTGCCCAAAACCACACACAGTATTCAAGGTGAGGCCACCCCAGCCCAGAGCAGAGCGGAACAATCCCCTCCCTTGCCCAGCTGGTGATGGTGTCCCTGATGCCCCCAGATCAGGGTTGGCCCTTCTGGCTGCCAAGGCACTGCAGATACATTCAACTTACCATCAATCAGGACCTCCAGGTCCATTCCTACAGCTGCTTTCCAGCCTCTCATTCCCCAGCCTGTCCATATATCCATGGCTGCCCCATCCCAGCTGCAGGATCTGGCACTTACCCTTGTTGAACTTCATTTTGTTGGTGATTGCCGATCTCTCTGATGTGTCAAGGTTTCTCTATTAAACAGGAAAGAAATTCCCAGAAATTCTGTTTTTGATTTCTCTTGGAGATCACCTGCCTCATCCTTTTTTCTTTCCCGTAACAGACTGAAAACTCTGCTGCTGCCCAAGAAGGGGATCTGATATGAAATAGTGGTGAGCAATGTGAATGCTTGAAGCAACTTCGTTCTTTTCACCTGCCTTAAAATATCTGCTGCCAGACTCAGACACAATCACAGCTGAGAGTCCAAGGCTTCCTCAAAAGGAAAAATAACACAGGGAAATATCACCCCTGTTTGGAACTATCTGAAAAGGGCTGTTTTCCAGTGGGAAAAAGGGGTAGGAACAGTTTAGAAGAGGAAGGTTGCTCCATCAATGCTTATCGCCCTGACACTTGATTCTATCAGACTCCAACCCCAGCTTTCACTGACCTCTGCCTGCTTTCCCACTAATAATTCCTGTTATTCCTCCCTTCCTTCTGCTGTGAACATGTATTCCTTCAAATTTAGCGTGGAGAGCTGCACACAGTGTTTTCAGACAGTATTTCACCAGTGTTTTAAGTCATATGGTTTGCATCTGGCTAAGGTGAGTTAATCCCCCCTTCTGACTAGTATGTCCTATTATGTGTATGCCTTTCCATGGCCACATTAGATTGTTGACTTGTAGCCCAGCTTTACTAATCAGAGCCTTTTTCCCCTCAACAGGCACTCTGTCTAATTCTTTGCTTTCTTGCTCCTACCTCTCACATTTTCTCCTTAAAATCCACACTGTATCTATAAATGCAGCTCCAAAGGTGAACCTGAAGCAAACCAGCCACGCTCAAAGCAAGTGCATTTCTATAGTTAGCAGCAAACATTTCAGTTGTGCTGCTGCAGAGTCTTTTTGAAGAGCTGCACCTTCAAAGAGGTCTTCACAGAGCCACTGAGCCAGAAAGTATTGAAGGGGTGTTGTCTACAACTCTGCGTTGTCAAGCTTTTAATTCTTAAGCTTATAGCCGGAGGCAGAGCACAGGGATATTTGCATGGTTATATCTGTTTCTTCCTAGAAATTGAAAAGAAGAAACATAGGGTGAAAAATTAATGCCAGAGCTAAAAAAAACGCCCAGTGTCTGCCTGTAATAGCACACTCTCTCTCTCTCTCTTTCCCATATATGATTTTTAAATAAGCACCGAGACACATTTCATGTCCATTGCCAGGACTGGTAGCTTTTAACACCCTTTTGAGCCTTTTTTTTCCCTAAATAGATGTGAAAATCTATATCCATCCTACTTATAGCAATATAACCACATTCAATTGAATTCTGCTTATTTAAAACTGCTCCTGACTCTTCTGCTGGTGAGACCAGACTTTATATTCACTCCTGACTGATCTCACTGAAAGTGCCACATCAGCCCAGCCAAAGCCTCTCAGGAGAGGCTTTAGATGTTGGAAGATGTCTCCTTGACATATGCAGTGTACAAACCTTGCCCTTCACAATTTATTAATTTCAATATGGTTTATTGGTTTTGATCAGCATCCATGGGGTGTTCTTTGTGAAGATACCTTGTCTGATGTGAGCCCATGAAATTTTGGGTTTATTATTCTGCAGATATAAACAGGGCAGTTCTCAACCAACGTTAAAAACATGCGATGGCCTCAGTACACTCCACATTGAATATGATGGAGGAGGAAAGTGGGGATTAAGAAGAATATTGTTAATTCTGGAGAAATTTATAGTGCAGAAGGTTTTAATTTCAGGTGGTTTTAACGTAGATAAACATTTGTATGTTGCCAACTATTTGCATAGCGGTTGTGGGTGTCAGACACAAAGAGCATAAACTGACCGAATCCTCTGAAATATAAATAATTTTATGCTTACTAGTTAACAGCTAGTTAAAGAGAACAAATTTTATATTTTCAAGTAAACAGCCTCTGAGGTTTCTCATAAAGATAGGCATTTGCTTTTCATTTACCACATATATTTTCTTTTTTCTAATTCCATTCCCCATTTGATATTTGCACCATTTTTTACTTCCATTTCAACTGCCACCCCAAATGCGGCTGGGTTTGAGCAGAATAAAGATATTTTTACTTCTCCCATATCCCAACGAAGCACCATCTTTGACTAAGTGGCCATCGATGTCACTGAGACCTTTGCC
The DNA here is from genome assembly GCA_008694505.1 of Cyanoderma ruficeps. NCBI lineage: Eukaryota > Metazoa > Chordata > Aves > Passeriformes > Timaliidae > Cyanoderma > Cyanoderma ruficeps. The sequence continues at coordinate 1,638,347 of VZDJ01007752.1, forward strand.
TGGGTAAGGATTTCACTGACATCCCAGGATTTGTTTCACAACTGGCAAAGCACTCCACAGGCTTTGCGGGCAAGTAGCAGTGCCACCACAAAACCAGGATTATTGGCTCAAACACCCCTTTCTCAAGGAAAAGAGTGTTTCCCTGGGTGTAAGAGCTTTGAGGAGGTTTCAGGGTTTTCTGACCCATTTTTAGCATTTGCCATGTTTAAGATGAGGAATGTACCACTCATGATTGTTGAGAGGTCTTCCAGCAGGACAGTGGTGTACTTGGAGTCACATCCCAGCAAACCAGCCCAGATGTCAATATTCTTACCCCTTTCCAGTTGCTTGTCCCAGGTGATGGATCATTCCAGTGGCAATGGAGAATGCGCCATGCCAGCAGAGTGACTTGCATGGTGCCTGCTTCAGAAAAGCCCATTAGTGCCCAGCTGTTTTTCATTTTCCTGTCCTGTTTTTATATGTAAGTCAGTGGGTACAGAAGGCAGGAGGAAATTTCCCCGGTGTCATATGGATGATTTGTGGCTCTTTCATCTTAAAATCTACACTTGACCCCTAAAACAAAGATAATATTAAGCTTGGTGAACCAATGCTCTAAGCTGACCTGTGTTGTTCTGCAAATTGAAGAATTTGCTGGTATTTTCAAATGCAGAAACATCTGCAGAAAGTGGGTGGAAGGGAAGTGCTTTGGATGCACAGATAATTATTGGGATTGTTACATGATAGATGGGGTTATTTTCTCAGTTCTGTGTACGAGTTCATAATGAGTCTAATCCCCTGAAGTGATGTGACAACCAGTTGCTGCAAGTAAAACGAAACACTGCTGCTGCCTGACTGTCAGACAGAAGATTCAATGGCCTTTTCACTCCAGAGAGGAAAACAAGAATTTTTTATTCAGTATTAATTTCTTTTTCACTGCCCTGTAAAACATAAGTATCAACACCAGCAAATTTCTGTTTACAAGATAAAGTAGGTGCTGGATAGGATTTAGGTGCCTACACCACACCCTTGTGATTCCAGTGTGTTGCTCTTCAACTCATTTCATAAACACTTCAGTTACAAAGAGAGTTTCTTTTTCTTTGTTTCAAGACTTTTTTTTTTTTATGATGAATCTCATATATTTTACAAAGTAATTTGAAAAGAATATGAGATGTTTTAATTGATTTGGTACTCAAAGGAAGGACACACATAGACAGTGTACTTCAAATCCATTAAAAGTGAGGGAGGAAAGGGAGAATTTTCTCCCTATCATAGATCAATATTTTGAGTTCATTGTCCTTGACTTTGTTAAAATGTTTTTTATCTCCTGTTACCTTACTTTTATTCTTGGAATGAGGCATTATTTCTGAAATTCAAGTAGATAAAGTTATTGAGTGTACCCAGTGTAAGTGGAGAGCATAATAGCAAACTATAAAAGTAGAATATCTGTATGAGTTATATCACAGCTCCCCCCCTATCCTTCACCCCTTCTGGAGGACAGCACCAGCTCCAGATTATATCACACTGCTGAATGTACTTGAGCCTACTCATGGTTATAGGGTGCTTGTTCTCTTCCACCTTGTGTTACTGACATGTTGCACTGGCATATTTCTGGCATATTCTATGTCCTAAGATTCCTTGGAATTTAAGAAGAGGATTGAGTCCTGGCATGTTAATAAAAACATCTATCCGTTTCACAGAAAATTCAATTAAATTGACATTAGTTGCACCAAGTTTCATAATCAACTCCAGCTCCTCTACAGTAGTTCCAGGTCAGCAGTTCTGTTAGAAATTGTTTTAGAACACCAAAAAACCCCTATTGCAGCAGAACTCCCACACGTTCTTGACTTAGAACCCATGCCCTCTCTTGCCACTTTCCCATTTAAGTTACATAATTTTGATGAGAACCAGTTACATGTCATAATGTTCTGTTATGGTGCATTTTGGCCCTACCAAATTTCTGCATGCTTCTGTTATTTGTTTTACAATGGTTTGTCCCTGTACCCCAAGTTAAAACCCCTTTTGATTTTTCCTTAGTTATGGGTCCTGTCCATCACTCTGCAACCCTGCCCAGATGGCCAGAAAGTTCTAGTGGGGGGGGCAGGGTGATTGGCAGAGTCCATGCCATCCCCTCCCATTTTTTATATATGGGATTATTCTACTGATTATCCTTTTGTTCTGGGTCACTCCCCTCCTTTCTGGGATAGGTTCTAGATTGTCCCCTGCTGTTGGAATCCAGGGCATCCCTCTGGGCACCCTGGAAGGTCACAGACCTCAGCAGAGAGGTCTGAGACACAAGAAAGAGGGTCTGGGTTCTGTGCAGAGCAGTTGCCTGGCACAGAGGCCAGGAAGACACAGGCTTTGATTTCAGTCCATGGGAAAAACTTCCAACACAGAGAGGAATTACAAGTCACAAAGGTGTGAAAGACAGTAGTGTAGTTTATCACTGGGTGGAAAATTTTGTAGTTTTGGGTTCTTAGAATTGGGGAACAAGATGGAGGATTTAGGGTAGAACCCTGGGTTCTCCTTCTTCTCCCTTGGCATCCGTCTTCTGCAGTGACAGTGACACAAAGTAGTTTAAGGAGATTTGGTCAGAATAGAGATGACCCCTTCAGTATAGGTAATGGGCATTGGCACAGAATTGTAAATAAGACACACGTAATTATCTGTATAAGAAGGTAGTGACCTCCCATCACAGGGGGAGTCGCATCGTGTCCAAGCTACTGTGAACACCTTGGCCAGGCACAGAGAAAAACTTGTAAGATGAGAAATAATAAACACACGAGAAACCAGAAAAAAACTCAAGACATTGAAGACTCCAGTTCATTCTCGCACCAGGCTCAAAGCCTTCAGAGGGCAGAGGGCAAAAAAGACCCACTCGAACCACCACCTGAATCTTGGGTAAAGAGAAACCAAACCAAAGATCCCGCCCTTTCCACACCCCCTGTACTTAAGGTGACACCCAGAGGAAAAAACTCACTTCTACATGGGCCACCCGGTGGGTAAAATAAAACCCTGTTGAACCCACGTGAAGTCCTCCTTTCTTCCATGCCAAAGCCATGTTTCTGCCTGAGGCCAAGACCCACAAGATCAGAAAGGTACCAAACTGTACCCTGAAATGTGAGTTCGGTGCAAGAGGTAGCCAGAAACCAGAACCGAACCCCCACAGTTCTGGTTTAACCCCAGCTCGCAACTCAGCCCCTCACAGCTGCTCCCTCGCTCCTCCACAATGACATGGAGGAGAGAACTGGGAGGGTAAAAGTGAGAAAACTTCTGGGTTGAGGTAAATACAGTTTAATAGGTAAAGTAAAAGCCTCACATACAAGCAAAGCAAAATAAGTAATTCATTCACCACTTCCCATGGGCAGGCAGGTGTTCAGCCATTCCCAGGAAAGCCAGGCTCCATCACACCTAACAGGGACTGGGGAAGACAAATGGGATTATACTGAGCATCCCTCCTTCCCATTATCTTTATCTTATTAAAGGCTGATTGCTGATTGGTGGCTACTGATGTCTGACGTGGGACTTGGAAATATTATTCATGCATTTTTTCACAGATATTACTGCAATTCTTCATGAGACTATTTGTCACAGTTGTCCCCAGTTATACCAATCTGCAGCCTCTGGGAAGTATTTTCAGCATGCCTTGTAAATCAAAAGCATTTTTTCAGTTATATCTGGAGAGAAATCTTTCAAATTTGAAAACCCTTTGTAAGTTTCTTCCGATAAAAAAGATACACAACATCAATGTTTTATCCAGTAGAATGGATCAGGGATCCTGGTAAATTCTGGCTTAGCCAGAGTATAATTGTCACTGAATTTTGACTGTTTCACCTCTGTGAACAAAGCAGAGAAACTCCAAGAGCCCCCTCATCTATGGCTGTGGTTCAGATTTGCTTTCACACAAGGTAACAGATAGAAAGAGCAGGTTTATGTCACTTTCAGCATTCTCTCTTATCTCTTTAAGACCCAGAAGAGCAAGAGCTTCATGCTTTCTCCCATTGGTTATAAATAACTCCCTGAAATTTAGCAGATCAGAGATATATTTGAAGGTTAAAGTCACTACACGTTCAGGTAGGATGTCCTTGAATGTACAAGTCCCAGATTATTTTGCATTAAGGTTCCACCAGGACACTCATAAATTGAAAATTGCTTCCCCACTTTGTAAATGGTGTGCTCAGATTTAAATAAAGGCCACATATAAGGATTTTAGCTAGGTACACTGCTAAAATTTAAAATCCTGTCCTGCTTATATTCAGCTATGAATAAATCATATATTTTTTAGAAAATAAATCCTACATGGGAGCACAATCTTCCCCCTTAAATATATGAGCATTCTCTTAGATCAGAGGAAAATCTGCTACAGAAGAGTTTGCTTGAACCTGCATGGCTCAAAAGCTTTTACTTGGTATGCACCTCATGCACAGAATTTCCTTCTCCTGAGAAGTACACGGAGCATAGGCTGTATCTGGTTTTAAATTGTTTGATAGCGCTTGCATTGTTCAAAAAATATTTTATGACATGTCCTTTTGCTCTGGTGATGATTTGTTGTTCTCTCGTGTTTCATTAAGCTATTATTTGTAAAGTGTTTTGTGATGCATTGCATGAAAGCTGCAATCCAAGCAATTTTATGGGCTGAAGTGACAATTCAGGTATCAACAGGCACGGATTAATGATGCTAATTATTCAAAACAATTGTTTCTTTCTTTAAGTACTTTAGAGGGAGGGGTAAATTGAAATAAGTGAGTGGATGTTGTGTATAAGAGGTGTAAACATTTCTGCTGATGGAAGATAAAAGGGGAAATCGAAGAACGTGAAAAATAGCTCCAAATAATATCTATTGAAATACAACTCCTATATGTCATGTAAATTACTCAATAAAACAGGACTGTGCAAGCTACAGAGAAAAACTAATAACACATCCAATAATCCATTTGCCAATTATGTAAAAAGGTGTAAAAAATGCATTCTTTGTCATCTTCACCACTGACTCTAAACTGCGGCAGGTTTGCTGAAGTGGACTGTGCTGTACTAAGATTTTCAGATGGAGGAACATGTCTACTAAACCCAGCTCTGCTCAGAGCATTCTGTTGAAGAAATATTAGCCCAGTAAAGAAAATATAGTTACTGGTTGTAAAATATCCAATAGGTTTCCTTCTCTGGGACAGGGTAGGCTCTCCAGGACCAATATTACATTGTAATCCATAATCCTGGATAGTCATTGTGTCTCCTTCACGGCAGCATGGTACCTCCATGTTAAGTAAAATCTGTAACAACTGCCAGCATCAAGTGCCACTCAAATATAAGGCAAAATATGGTTTATTTTTCTGCTTCTGCTTTGCTTTGAGGTAAAGGATGCTCCAACCACAACATGCTGTTGTTTATCCTTGATGGTAGGATTCAATTTCTATCAAATCCCTTTTTTCTTGAGAATATAATTTTTTAATGTTTGTTAATAATGCATTTAGTAGATTTTTACCTAAAAGTGCAGATTCTCTAATTTCCTACAAAAGAGTGCACATGTAGTTACAGAAACCTGACAGAGCAAATGACTTCCAGTTGCCACATGAGAAACTATTTACAAGATTAGGACTAAAATAAGCACCAGACAGCAGAGGAATCTCTTTTTACTGATCTACATGTTTTTCTTCCTGTGACTTCCCCTAAGAATTTCAGTACTCACCAACTTTATGACAGAGGAGGTCATGCACATTTCATTATAGAAAGAAAGTGCACAAGAGAAAGCTTTTTCACTCTGTGGGCAGTCAGAAAGGAAACAGGGACAGTCTGTCTGAAGATGTTGTGCAGTCTTCATCCCTAGAGATATTCAGAACCAAATCAGACATGGTCCTGGGCATCCTGCTACTCTTCAGCAGAGGAGCTGGAGCAGATCTCGAGAGTTCCTTCTTCATTTCAGCCATTCTGTGATTCTGTGAAATGTCACTTGAAGAATCTCAGTCTTTAGTGATCTGATTTGACTGGTGGGCTGTGGGGTGCCCAGGATTCCACAGCTCAGAGATTTATGTTACTGGACGTTGTGACAACCTCAGTGGGCAGCTGAGCACCACACAGACACACACTCAGTGCTCTGCTCTGTGGAGGGGGGGACAGAATTGAAAGGGTAAAAATGCAAGGACTGGTGGGTTGAGATAAATTCAAGCAAATACAACAAAATCCAGAAGAATAACCCATATTTTTTAAACTTTTAGATAATGTGTATTTTGGATTCCAATGTCTGGCACTTTAAAAATGCTCACCAGGAGACTTACTTTTTTTTTTAAAAAAAAAAACCTTCTTGTCATCCTGGAATGAGTTCTACATGTATTGTTTCTTTACATGAGAAAACAAGGATAGATCCCACACTGAACTACAATCTATTTTGTTGTTCAAACTTTCCATTCCCTGCAGTGGTTTTACCTGTGAGGATCTTAAGGCAGATAAATCTACTCTAAATCAGGCTATAGGACAACAATCTTTCAGAATCAAGTGAAAGTCCTCACTCCTGTTTGTGTTTACCTCACCAAGGTCCTCTGCAGAAGGGAAATGTTTGCACAGAGGATCCCCATTGCACTGGCTGCTGTAACATGTTCTGTACTGCCACTAGCATTAGCAGGTGGAGAAAACATGAAGCACTTTCTCTGTCAGACTGTAACTTTAAAAAGCCAAAAGCTGTGTAAGTGAAGTGCCTTCTCCTTGTGGCTTTATTTACTGCCTGTGTTAACCAGATTGGGGGAGACAGCTCGGGGAAGTAAGAGCAAACTTTCTGTATCAGCCTACTTCACTCGTACTTTTTCTCTCTCCTGCTAGTTCCCCAGGCAGTGTCTGATACACCAAGAGATTTTTCTTTACTGGTAACTGCAACTAAGAACATCAGCCTGCAAGAAATGTCAATCTTCTTTATGTAAAAAAATGCCTTCAGCAAAGACATGTATGTTTCCATGCAGTGAGACTTCTAGTTTCACCTGTTTACCCCCTGCTTCCCAAGCATGCATAAGAGTCTCTGTATTTCTGTGCTGTCATGAGAATGATTTGCTTACATTGTTCATTGGTGACTAAATCCTAGACAAAATTGAACAATTTGTGGTGATGACAAATCCAGTGAGAACACAAAGAGAAGCCCCTGTTTCCTTTCCGTAGGCTTCACATGGGAAAAGAAGATTCTGCTCCATAAAGTAATGAATCCAAAGCACGACCTCTGAGTCTGTGATGTTCCACTTTTCTTGTCTCCTGCTAGGGAAGAAAGAAAATAAGAGTTTAGCTGAGGGACACACAAAGGTCTGACCCTGGTGGTTAATTGCCTGCCCTGCTTTCCTCAGCAGCTGTGGGCTCAGCCTGGATATCTCTGGAGCACTGCTGCCTTTTGGAAACCAAGGTAAATCACAGCTCGTGGGTGCAGGGCCATGGACGAAAGCATGACCTGGTTGCTAATAAAATCAGGTAATTATTCCCTGATAGTGAGTGTGTATTCATTATAATGTGTATCTAATGCAAATTATTCAAAAGATTTTAATTGTGTTCTCTCCTCCCTACGCACACTTAACTCCCATTGACAGGGAGATGAGAACAGACCCCCTCCACTTTCACTCATTAGCAAGTGTTACAAGGATTTTTCTGGTCGAGGAAGGTTTCTGGTGCTCTGCAATGATGTGTCTGACTCATCCCCTATTGTAGCAAGTAGGGAAGGTTATTTTTGCAGTGTTAATATGGAAAAGCATGTGGAAAATGTAATACTTCAAAGAGGTGCCTTCTGTGGGAAGTCATTGCTAATTAGGTGGTATGTGGGTGTCATCTGGGTCTCAATAAACTATAGGTCATGCCAATATTTGAAGCCTCTGAAGATTTTAGTGTAATTAGGGGGAAATAATTAGCATTTCACCTTTCATTGGGAAATTGTGATTAACTGTTTACTAATCTTTTTAATGATTTTCAGGTTTTCTAGAATTGCTAAGTTCCTTGCTGCTTTCAAAGCTGTTTGCCTAATGACAACCCAAGGGCATGTGGAAATCTTATTGACTATCACAAAGGGTCTCCATTGCTCTTATCCAGACAATTACTGTCATCATTTCTTTATGATGAAATATCTTATGCTGAAATGTCTTTATCCACCTGAGATCTGAATCAGATTGTGCTAAGTTCTTCATCTCAGTACAGAAAGACAGGTGCCCTGTCTAACACAAGCAAAAATTGGAAAGGAAATCATGAGTTTTAACAATTTTGCAGAGAGCCACTTACATGATAAAGAAGATTCAGGACTAGAGAACTGAAGGTATCAGACTGACAGCACTGTTCCTCCCAGCCAGAAATGTAAAGAGTATCTAACTCTCTCCCCAGTGGGTTTTAGAGAGATTAATCCCAGGATGCCACATGACTTCTTTTGATGGAGATACACAGTCCACACAGACATGGTGAGTACAGCAGGAGACGGGTATGTGAGCAAACTCTAAACCAGATAACTTAGGTACTAATTACACCATAGTCATAACTCAATCCCCCTGGGGCTCTGGAGTCGTCTCGTGCTGAATTCCTTGATGCTATTCAATCAAATACTCTTTTAGGTATGTGCCCAGAGCCACAGTCACACTTTTGATGGATGCAAATTTTACCCATATTATGAAGCTTTTCAGTTCTTGCTATTTTTGGGTTGTGTGCCATATGAATCAACCCCAGCAGAGCTGTCCTCTGAGGCTGCTACTCCCTCAGAGGGTATCTGTCCCTGTGCTTGTGTTATGGACATTTCTGTTGTGTGATCAACCATGGAATCAAAATTCCCTGAATTTGGAATCAAAATTTTGGAACCAAAATTCCCTGAATTTGGCAGATTTATACTTTCAGTGAGAGACGTAGAGAATCAGATAATTTTCATGGAATAACAAAGTACTTTTTCACCCTGCACCCAAATGGACAGAAATTTAACCTCCAAGGACATCTGCCAAGCCATCCAAGGGGTCCATCCATGATCCAGACAAGAGTCCAGGACTCATTGCTCTCTCTGATAGACCCTTGAATACCAATTCCATTAGAGCCAGGGGACAAAACCTCCCCACATTTAAAATAAGCTTTTCTTTAACATAGCTGAGAGCATCCTAACATATCCTAGGGTAAGCATCTGGAGCTCCTGAAGCTCCAAGGCATGGCTATTTTGCTGGGATTCATGCACTGTGGACCAATCTAATAGTCCTCTTGCATCCCAAGTGGACAGAGAGTTTTATTTCCTGATTTGATGTGGAAAGCTGACAGACAGCAGGAATACTTGTCCCAAAGTAGAATGTGAATGCCATTCTGCAGGAAAATGGCACTGAACTGATCATGCTCTGCCATGGCTTCCCTCTTCCCATCTGGAGGCACAGAAACTACATCATCCTCAGGTGTCACATTTCCATTAGAAACACAGCCGGGCTCCCAAAAGCCTTTCATGAAGTGGTGTTAAGTAGGACAGAACAAAGCCTCAGTATTTTGATTCCCTGATGATTTCCTGCCTTTTGGGCTGCCTGTGGGATGCCCTCTTTGGGGCACTCCAAGGCACTTTGCTGTGTGGTGTTTTAAGCTGGTGCCAGCCAGCAGGACCAGACAAGGCTGGAGTGGCAGTGGGGGACCTGCAGCCATCTCCTGTCCAAGGCTCTCTGCAGGGGCCAAGGACCATATGTTGTTCCTGGCAGGTGCAGTCAGCAAGACTGAACGCAGAATCTGGCAGTGCCCTGCCCTCCCTGAAGCACCACAGAAACTGGAGGAGTTGCCAGCCATTGACAGGCAGGAGATTGGGCCCAGAGCCATCTGTCTACACTTCCTTTCTGCCACTGCTGCTGCTGATGCCCAGCAAGTTCCCACAGGCCTGCAGAACGAACTGCGCTTGACCCCGCAGAAAAAGCTGGTGCTGAGAGGGAAATGTGACAAGAAGCTTGGAACTTTCAGTTTTCAAAAAGAGGTAGGAATGTAGGAGAAAATTAAGGAGAAGAGGAAGAACAGCCTGATCACCTACCTTGCTGGAACACAGATATTTGTCACCATATGTGCATGCTGCAGGGCCTCGGGGGTACTGTGCTTGGAAGAGAGGCGACATCGTCATCCAAAAAATTAATAATAGTGGTGCAGACAAAGAATGTGGTAAAATTGCTCACATTAAAAGCTCAGCAGACAATGTGAGTGCTGAAAGTGACATGACAGGTTCTACTGGTTTTGGCATGGTTTTGTCTAAAACATGTCATTGGACTTCCCCATGTGTACACTAGGGGCTGGGATAACGCTGAAGGAAGTTTGCAGGATGTGCTGGGGAGCAGCAGTCATTTCTCATGCTAAATCCCACTTTGAAATAAATTCATGGAGGCAAGGGAGTCTTTCCCAGCAGCGTGAAACGCTGACTTTCAGATCAGCTTGGCAAAGCAACTCCAAATAGTCAGACTTGAGGGAGCAGGAGTTTCAAAGGGATGAGGAAAAGTGAAAGATCAAAATTTACATTATAAATTTGTAAATTTTATGATCCTTGATAACAAGACAAAGCAAATCACCCCCAAACGCCAGAAAAGCAGCCAGTGACTGGAACCATTCCCAGAGGTGGTTGCAGCCCAGGCCAGCTCCATGGATCCACCTTCTTTCTCTCAGCTCAATGTTTCTGTGTGTTTGTGAGGAAATCTCTGAGCCATATGGGAGCAGGAAGGCGACACTGGGCTCAAACAGGCTGTAATTGTTGCCCAGGGACACTAGATGGAGAAACGCCTTTTGGGATATAGAGTAGGTGAGGGGCTGTGTCACCGTTCTTACAGGAAAAAAATCAGGGAATAAAGTACCCTCCACTCACCATTATTGATACTGTTGGCTTTAAGTTTTGCTTAAAAGCTTTCTGTTTTCAGATCCCATTACAGCTCCATGCAGGCCATTAGTTAATTAAGTTATTCCACCAGAGTCTGTCAATGCTTGGATCTGTTATTACTGTCAGCTCTCCCAGGTTTCTCCTCACCTCTCTTCCCTTCACCCCTCATCACTGGCAGATGGCAAAATACAATAAAAAGCAAGATCCTGAGTAGATTAAAGAAGTTATTTTATCCTTTATGAGGCTGAGGCAACACATTTTCCCTGTGCTATGTACATCACATCACTATTTCCACAAAACTATGCAACACACAGCTTTCAAACAGCTTACAAAGCATCACCAGAAGTCCTTGCCTATTTTTTGTCCCCCACAAGTATGTTCCTTCATCCCCATGACACACCTCCTAGGAGTAGGAGTTTACTTATAACAAGAGAAACCCTTGATATGGAGCAGGCAAGCCATTTGTGCATTGTAGCAACAAGGCATTGACATCCTCCAAGACATACAGAAGAAGAAACAAATTGGAAAAGGCAAAAAATTACTGCTTCTGTTTTCCCCTGTTGCACTTTGTCTGCCATCACCAATAGTTTCGGCTGGGAAACAATCTCCTATGGAACCCATAAATTCTTGCTTGAGCTCTGGGGTGTCTCATGGTGTCTGAGCTGGTGGAGCTCAGAGTAAATCCAAAAGTGGAAATGATGGACCTATTGAACAGAGTTTTTTAGCATAGTGTCCTACTGGTGTGTCCCCCGAGATCTTTATCATATTTGTGTTCTGCACTATGCTCTGTCATTGCACCAGCCTGGCTCTACACTTGGTTTCTGTACATCCCACTGCCCCACCCTGTATCTCTTTGAGGGCCCTAAGGAGCTACTTGTTGATGCTCTAGACTGATTGTCCCAGTGACAGCCTGGTAATTAAAATCAAAGCATGCAAGAGAGTTCTGTTTATGAGTAGGTATCTATATGTAAAACATGCAGATGATACTGGTGGCCTCTGAAGGCTCTCTGGATGCAGCCCTCAAAAGAAGGGACACAAAGTGCTCTGATGTACATGTTGCTGTGTAGAAAAGTGTGATGGGTTGGAGTTTCAAGGCCTAAATAAAGAAATCAGGACTGTATTATCATGAGATGAACACAAACAATTGTTTTTATGGAGAATCATATGCAGAGGGTTCTGAATATCAAATCAGTCTTAGAACAAGACCAAGTTACTTTGATCGAGTAGCAGTTGTTGCTACAGAGAAGAATCAATCCAAATGTTGAATCTTGTACTTTATACAGACAAAATTTGACTCTTAGTGTCACAGGTTTGAGGGTCATCACAACATCCTCCCAACTCTGAAATAATCCATACAGTTATTCACCTTGCTCCTGCTGGCTGCAGATTTTATAGCTGATAAAACTGTGCTGCTGTATTTTTGCATGAAGCAGGCTGTTTGTTCTTCAACAGAAGGGGCATGGTACAGTCGTCACAGGTGATCCAGGTCTCATTTTACCCAGTGCAAAAGCAGAAACCAAAGGCTGCTCAGCAAAGAGAAGAAGCAAACTGCTTTTGACAAGGGACAACATTCTGTATTTAGACTTCTTATCAGAACATGTAACAGTTTGGGAATTTGCTTCTTACATTTTCTAAGAGTGTATTTTTAGCCTCACTGACTAAATTAGCTATCCTTTTTCCTTTCTTAATGTCTTCATGGCAAGCCATAGACAGCAAGGATGCAGGATAATCCAGAATTTTCCCCTTGCTGGGTGCAGGTCAGGGTCTTCTTCATCAAACACCATCCAATGTGTGGAGGCTTTATCAGTTAACTGGCCTTACAAAGTTATGAAACTAATAACTTGGGGCTGTAGAGCAGCTCCTCCCAAGGCAGAAAAAATACTCTGTGTGGGTGTGTTTGAGCAGGAGGAGAAAGATGGGAATGTCAAGAGGGCAAGCAACAATTTTCTTGCTTTTCCCAGAGCCAAGAAGTTTTTTATTATCAGATAGTGGGACTATGTCAAGTAGACTGAATTACAGACAGGTCAATGAAGAAGGTTTGAACTTAACTGAAAACATAGAGGAGTAAACAAGATGAAAGTTGAAAGTGGCAACAGGGACTCCAAATCCAGCTGCCTTAAAACGCAGTTCAGCATCCCATAGGACCCTAAAATTCCTCAAGAGTTGGCCATGAAGTTGAGAGCAGCCACTGCTGCAGTCATAAATGGTTAACTGAGCTTGTGATACCTTGAGTTTGAAGAATTAGTGAAAAGCAAACCAGTTTGGAAGTAATCCTTAAATAAAGCTCTTGCAGTGCTTTAAGACAGATTCTTCTTATGTGAAACTACTGAGACTTATCATCATCTTGTGGGAAAAGGGGGAAAGATGCAGAAGGTCATGTAGTCTTTCTCCTTGCCCTAAGACAGCATATGGTCTGCTTAAAATAACATCAGACAGACTTGCAAGAGGGAAAAGCCTGAAAAGCAAATACTAAACCTCTGAAACCTGTAGGCTTAAAATTAAGCACTGCATTCACTCCACAGACACCACATCTTAGAGCTGCCAGAGCTGAGTGGTATTCAGTGCCTGGACATAAGCAAAGGCTCTGTAACTTGTGACTGTTAGCACCTTCTGCCAGCTGAAATGGCTAGGAAACAGAAAGGGGTGCTTCATCAACACATTTGTCTTACAACACTGGAAGGAAACATGTCTAGAAAGAGGCAGCTGGACAGGATTTAGCCCAAAGGACTGGACTTGTAGCAAGACAAAGTAGAAGAAGAAGCACACAAGTTCCAACACCCCAAAGACACAGCAGTTTGTTCCCAGCAGTTCCCTATTCAGGACCATGGAGTATCCAAGCTATTTCCTTTTTCTGTTACTTTGGCCCCATTTGCATTGCTTTGAGTACAATCAGCCTTGGGGCACTGGGACAGCAATGAAGCTGCAGATGTGATGAGACCCACCCACATGGCCACGCCAATGGTCACAGCAGGTTGGGCACATTCTGGTGAATGGTTCACTGAGGTTCTACATGAGAGTGGGCACAGATCCTATGGATCATTTCTTCTGCCCCTCCACAGAAAGGCCAAGTGTATTTCCAGTCCTATAAGATGGTGGTATGATCCATTCATCAGTGCATCAAAATGGCAGACTTGATTGAGTAGGAAAAGACACAAGTTTTATTTCTCACTCTGCCAGGAAAACAACTCAACCTCTTTGCTTCTATTACTCTTTCCAATTCTTTTCAACTTCAAAAGTCGCTCTTCTGGAGCAGGGGCTGTTTTTCAAGACAGTGCCACTGGTGCAATCTGCAAAGGGGGAATGGTGAAGCTGGGCTACACCAAAGCATCTCCTCCCCTTTCCTTTTGTTGTTGCTTGGGGTTTGGCATATTTTTGCTGTGAAACCCCAGAAAAAGCTGGGGGGATGAGGCACTGGTGGCCCAAAAGGTCAGGTCCAGGAGGGGCAGAAGGAAAAGAGGTGGTTGTGGGTTCTGCTGCATGGGTGTAACTGTGCTCCCACTGTGTCTGCAGGGCCTGGTCCCAGGGCCAGGCTGCAATCTAATCTGGTTCTACTGGTTTTTAACGTGGAGTGATGGGCTATGACAGACATTAAGCCCACGAGCACATTGATGCTCAGCAGGCAAAGCCTCTCTCTCTCTGAGATGGGTTTTCTCAGGCCACTGTGAAAAGCCTGACTGATCTGAGAGTGCTCTGATGTCACCCTAGCCAACCTGACCCCAAATGCTCATGAAACAAGCACCAAGAGCCCTATTTTGCATTGCCTGTAACATCCCAAAACAGTGTCTGACTTCTCAATTAGTCCGAGAGAGGACTGCAAACTTGAAATCCAAACTGATGGACTGTGAAATCCATATCACATTGTCACCCACAGCACACTTTCCCTGCTCTGCACTGAGCTATAAATAGACTTTCATTATTAGCAAGCAGACATAGGCAGCCTGGAAGATGTTCCACGCAGACACTACTCCTGGCTTATGGATTTTTTGTTTTCACCTTGGTATAGGAGTGAAGATAGGGACAAGTAGGGAGGGGCTGAACAACAGCAACAGTGCTGAAATCACTTCTTCCCCTAACCAGGATTATTTCTGGGCTTTGTTTGGGGTTTTGGTGGTGGTTTATTTTTTCTTTTTTTGATTTTTTTTAACATTCTCTCCCCTGGAGCCAAGAGGCTCAGAATATATTACCCAGTACTACAGAACGCATTACACCCACCTCCTCTCTTAGGTCATCTCTTTAAGCTCCTGGAATCTCACTATCAACTCCCAAATAATGCAGTCATTAAGTCAATAATATTTTCTTTCTCCAAGTTTTGTTAAAAAAAATTAAGGAAGTTGATTTTTGCTTTAACCATTTCAATGTCTTACAGAAGCTATTACTTGGAAAAAATGGAAGGGACTTGAAATTTCTGGGAGGAGGCAAACCCTGACATGTCTGTCTCCATCACAAATTCCATCTTTGTGAAGAAAGAGCTTGCATGTGCCTTTCTGAAAAAAAACCATATCCACTGCAAAAGTGGCTGATCAGAAATACTCGTAAGACACAGAAGCTGTGACCTGGAGACATAAACTTGAGGATTTGTATTCTTCAACCACCATACATAGACACCTTTTCTTTTTTTAATGGTCCTTCCTTCTTTTACAAAAAAGGAATCCACATTAGTAGCTGAGATGAGGAAGATGATTTGCTTTTCCTGCTCATTCATACTTTGAGTCTCTGCCCTTCCCATGCCCCGGTCCCCTCTGACATGCAGCAGCTCAATTTCTGCTTGGTTCCTTGGCAATTACAACAAGGTCAATTAAACAAGACACTGGCTGTCCATTATTTGTACAGTAGGAGTTTATTCCTGGACTAACAGAATGAAACAGCTTGGCAGAAAACCCAGGAGGGTTTAATTTTGGATCACAGCAGACTGAAGTTCTGAGATAACTGGTTGTGTTCATTTGCTCTGCAAGCCGCCCCTTTGTATCTCAGCTTTCTTTTAGAATGAAGCAAACCCCCAAATGTCCATAACCCTTGCATGCTGTGCCTGTGAAGAGAATCTCACTCACAGGGCTGTGTGTGAGGGTGTTGTTTCATTAATTTTTCTTTCCCAGAGCAGAGAAGTTAGCATCTTCCCAGTCCCCTTTTGAGCCCTACTGGTCTTTTCTTCCCCATGGCAGTTTTCAACTTCACAGCTTCTGCTGAGCTGCTAAAATGGTTTGCAAGGCTCTGCTGGAAATTGGTTCTTTGGGCAATGGAAACAGAGGAGTGTGTTGAAGCCAAATCGCTGTACTTAGCCTACCTGTATAAAATAATCAAGGTTTTAAAAGTTTTGGGCTCAGTGATTCAGTTTAATTTATGTACCATAGTGGTAGCATTGTAAAGGGACAGGACACTGCAGCTTGGGAGCATGGACAGGTAATTTTGACCCTGAAGGAGCTGGAAAGAAAATGTTAGGTATTACCAGAGCTACAGCCCTGAACAGGCTTGGAACAACAGCTTTAAGAGAAGTAACCTGTCCAGTCATTTTCAGGAAGTTCTGCCTGAGGGGTTAATAACCATATAATCAAGGTAACTGATTCTTCCTGCCACAGAGATGTGGGGGTCACACATCTGTGGGTGATGCCTTCTGTGGGATGCCCCAGGGAGCAGTGAAGGGAAATGCAGCTAAGAATCTATTATACACTTATTCAAATGTTTCCCCACAAAATCTAAATTCAAAGACCATAACAAAACTCAGAAGTATACCATTGAAACCTGCACTTCATTTTTGCTTTTTTCAGCTTTTTTATTTGTGGTTTTTCTATGCTACTATTCGTGAATTTCCACAGGTAACGAAAACAAGTTTCCTAGTTTCTGAAGGTGTACAAAGCCGTGACCAACCATAATAACTTTCATTTGCCTAACCTTTTTTAAGAAAAACTAAAGTCTAATTAAAGTTCATGTGATACAAAGACACTTAGCTCTATAGTGCACACTTGCTGTGTAATGAAATTAATACTAGGACAATAAGGAATATTACCAGAAAAACAGATGCTCCTGAGTCATAATGACAGCTGTAAAAACGAGAAGATACTGGATGTTTTAAATCTATCAAGTGCTTTTGCTTTGTGTACTGACACAGGTAATGAGTTCTACAGAAAGAAACCTACACTTGAAAGCCTTTAACACTAAAAGCTTAATTTAGTGTACAATGAATAATACAGGGAGCCCATTCATGGGTCGATCAGAATGGGATGAGAGAGCACCAAAGGAGCAGACAGATCATGTTAATAGGAAGCTTGAAACTTATTTAAAAATCTATACTGTAGTTAAAATTAGAACACAAATTGGAACTTGGCATTCTGTTGCTCAGGAAATTGGTAATGGGATACTAAAGCTTTGCACTTCTCTCTGTCTGGGCCTGGTTGGAGGAGGACAAAGGCGATGACAGCCACAATGTCGTTTACCACAGGGAGTCATTAAAGAAAGTACTAACAGAAAGAAATCAGCTTTTTCCAGCTAGTCACAGTGTGCCGTGTGCTGTATTTCTTTATTAGTCCAAGCGTAGAAAAATATGGGTCAAAATATAGAAGCAGATGTTATTATCTTCTTCATGACTATTTCAAGGATTGATGATAATTTTGACTTTTTTTTTCTTTAGGAGTGAATTCAAAAGTACCATTCAGCTTTCTGTGGTCAGTGGTTTCATCTGGATCAGATACACCATTGAGATTTCTGGGTTAAAGAGCTTTTGGCCAATTGTGATGGTGACCAGTGTCCCTATCAGAGACAAAGGTCAATGGGCAGAGTTTGTCTCTTTTCCAGAGGTAAAGTATTATCATCCCAAAGTCCATCCTTACAGTCAGGCAACATTTATCAGGACAGATCCTCAAAGCTGACGTGAGAGAAGGAGAAGGAACCCCTCTTTTGGAGGGATGATGCCTTTGAGTTAGAGCAGAGCCACCATCCAGGGGCAAATATCTCACTTCACTGTTTCATTTTTCATAGTCTTGTACTGAGAGTCTGTGGCTCTTTCCAAGCCACTGAATTCACTATATCTGAACCACAAGCAGTGGAAGCAGAAAGCAGGAAAAAGACCTTGTAAAACCCAATATTTAGGAAAAAAGATACAGCGGACAGCAGCCTCAAAGGGACTCAATACAAAGGGACCAGAGCAGCTGGGTGACCTTCCCCTATAATCTAACACCCAGGAGAATGATCCCACAGGGAGACCTCAGGAGAAGCAGACCGTCAGGTGGATTTACATCCTGGAGGAAAAGATGCCTGGAGATTCTAGGAAACACTCCTGGAGTTAATTTTGGAAATAAACCACAGTAAGGAAATTACCAGTAATTCTTAGGATAATTGTTTCCCAGAGTCACAGGAACAATGGAGAGTGGTTAAATAACTTCTTGTTATTTTAAAACACATAAAAAGTATTAAAAAACATTAAATTATTAAAAATCTGTGTTCTGAGCAATGCCTTATGAAAACATAATGATTTAAAAAAATTATATGCTTAACTTGAGGAATAGTCACAAATTTTTGCCACTGTTTGATTGCATTTTTTTTTCCTAATAAAGCCTGACTACCCCGCCTGACAATTTAATTATTAGGGTAATGTGATGGATAAAGGGACTTGCTCTGTAGTGCCTCCCACTTGCTAAACATTTGCTTGCAATCACAGCTGCAAAAAATGCCACAGTTCCTCAAAGCAAAGATAATAATTTCCTCGTAGTCAGTGTTCTTAACACTTACTATATGAACTTTAAAAAAACCCCTCGTCCATCACTAAGTGCATCTTACAGAAGTCAGAGCTATATGAGGCTGCAGATTACTGAAAGTACCAGCCTTGAGCTGCTCTTGAGTGGCCACACATAAAACCAATCTTTTCTACTTCATGGGGATTATTTGAGAGGTTCCAGAAAAGTACTTCAAGGATTTTGATCACAGGTCTACAGTGCCTACAAGTAGCATCTGTTCCAAATCAATTTTTTTAGACTGTTTGATTAAAAAAATAAATAAATAAAATAATAAAGTCAGAAGATGTGAGGCTCCAGAACAACCACATAATCAATAGAGACAAAACTGCACAATCAATAGAGACAGCGATTGACTAGAGATGAAAAATCTTGAGCAACAGAACAACAAACTTCACTGCAGATGTGATATTACATGCTGTCATAAAAACTGCAAAACATTGCAGAATGATCTTCTGATGCAGGGAGAGAAACTGGAAAATAAATTTCTGTGTCAATAAATACAGCAAAAAAATAGAATGGTGGGTCTAGAAAAAACACCCAAAACTAACACCTTTGCTGTTTGTATTGCCAGTGCAGCATGTGTGTTTCTGGTGATCCCATCTAAGAAAGGCACAGAAGAATCTAAATTACTAAAGAAAAAGTCAAGAGAGGGGATCAAAGCCAGATAACAGTTCTGACCCATGACAGAGTCTTTAGCTTTGAAAAGCAGGAGATGTGGAGATGCTGTAACGGAATTTGACTCAGCGTGGAGTCATTACACAGTAACTAGTGAGTACCAGATGAGATGATCAGCCAGAACATTTACACAAAGAAGTGCTTGCTCACACAGTGCATAATTAAATCATGGAATTCATCACAATAAGATGTTCTGGAAGTTATAAATTGGTTCAAGAAGCAGTTAGGCTCTTTGTGGAAGAAAGGACTATCAGGGCCTGTTAAACTCAAAGCAGCATGGGAAAACCCCAAGCTGGAATCTGCCTGAAGGTGAAGGAAAATGCCACAGAAATCAGGCAATATCAGCCTATTCCTGCTTTATTTTGGTATTCTTTCATCCGGCATCTTCCATGACCATGGGTAGATGCAGATTATTGGGCTGAAAGAACAACCATCTGAGGCAGAAGATTCTTTGGCATCCCAACTCCAGTCCTGGAACCTCACGTCCATCTGCACAAGGTGTTACCCCAAGAAGGTCCCATTTCAGGCCTCCTTCAGTGGGATGAGCAAGAAAACTGGAATATGTTTACAGTAGGGACAGCATGTTCTGGAAGGACAGGAAGGAAAGAGGGTTTTGTATTTTGTACCAAAATGTGCATTTCCCATGAAGTTCAGAAGTGATGCAGGTCTGCTGCTGTCTCCATGTGAGTATGAGGGAGAGTACTGGAAGGAGATGCATCTTCTGTGGACTGTGAATACCTGAAGTAGAGCTTGTGGTGTCAATAAGGAGTATCAAGTGACCAAATATTTTCTGGGAGAGCATGATGGATTCAAACTATCTGTAACATCCTTGAAATGAATCAATAACATATCAAACAGTAAAGGAAATTATAAAGAGACAGAGGGGTTTGGATTTGGTTCTGTCTAGTAGAGAGGAACTGGAAAAGAGTCTGAAAAGGGGAGGTGAAAGGGCTGTAAGTCACTATTCTTACAAAAAGGAAAGAGTCGGAGAAAAAAGAGTAAGGATAATGGACTTCCAAAAAAAAAATAAAAATTAAAAATAGCAAATTTCAGCAAGGCCAGGGAATTCATCTAAAGGGTCTCTTGGGAAGGTAATTTAAGGGATAAAGGAGGGCAGAAGAGCTGGCAGTTACTGTAAGAGACTGTATTAAAGGCACAATAGCAACCTATCTTGATACAGGGGAAGGACAGAGAGCACAGTGAGAAGCCATTACAACTGCATCAGGAGTACTTTAAGGGCCCGAAAATAAACTAAGAAAAAGAAATAATGACACAAAAGGGGAAAAAACGTCTATCATTAAGGACGAGGGATGAAAACCTCAGTGAGGGTTTGGGATTAAATGGGTTGCGGGTTGAAAAGATCATAAAGAGTAACACAAAAAGGTCTTAAAAATACATTGAAAGTAGGAAAAACCATAGGAAATTACTGGTCCATTACTTTACAGGAAATGAGAATAAATAGTACATGATCCAAAGAAGACTGAAGAATTCATTGCTTTGCTGCAGACTATGTTAAAAAATTATGAACAGGTACTTAAGCCAATTAATTTTAAAAAGACGGTAAGAGGACAAAGCTCCAACAGAAAATTAGTAGGTTAAAGAATATGTAGATAAGATAGAGTGATTGAAATTCATAAGGTGTCAATGTAATTCAAAGAACTTTGAAGGAGTTCACCAAAATAGTCTGTGAACCATTTGCAATTACCTCTGAAGACCTGAGGAAGACACAAGAGAGGCCAGAGTACTGAAGAAGCGAAAAGAGAGAACATAAAGGAGAACCAAAAGCCATGAGGCCAGTCAGCCTCACCTTTATCCTTAGGCTGCCTCTGGAAGGAGTCACTGAACAATCTACAGGTACTTTGGTAAGAAACAGTTGATGGGAAACAGCCTTCAGGGACTTGAAAATAATATATCATGTCAGATAACCAAATTTCCTCTTTGACAAGGCAGCCCAAGTGTTGGATGAGAAGGCAGTGGCAGATATGTTCTCAGCTGACTCCACTGAGGCTTTCTTACAGTCTCGTGTAACATCCTACAAGCAGTTGAGAGGAAGACAGGAGAATATTTCTAAAATGTTTTTTCATCATTGTGAACATATTTATCCACCCTCCTGATGCTGTTTTTTTCTGCCCTGAGAATGTCAAGCATTCAAAATTTGTTCAGTTGGTCTATCTTGACTGCTTTGAGGACAAACAGCAGGACATGAAGCTGCCATGCATTAGTTGCATCACAAAACCTGGCCTTTTCCCACTGATAAATGTGAGGCAGCTGAAGGTGCCTTTATTAAAGGTCCTCTTTATTAAAGAGGAGATATTTATCCTCTTTTGCCTTGCATGAGAACATATAACTTCTTTCTTTCCAACAACAGATCAGAAGATGAAAAAAAAAAAAAATCCAACCTCCCTTGTCTGTCCCTCTGTATATAGGAACTGGCTACTGCCCTGGTGAAGGCAATGAGCCGTGTCCAGTCATTAAACCTTTCTCTTTAATCAACCCTGTGCACAAGGGTGAAGCTGAGATTACAGATGTGTCTTGTATTCAGGTACCTGCAGCATTTCAGCTGGAAATTGCAGCTGCTATCAAACTCAGACAGCATTACAAGGGCTCCTCTGGGGGTCTTTCATGCATGTGGCTCATTCAATACTACTTGTAATACTTTGGATAATACTATAGAAAAGACACATAAAATTTGCTGATAAAGCCAAGCTGAGGGGACTTGCAGGGACCCCAGAGGGCAGGATGACAAACAAAAATGGTCTTGGCATATTGAGGAATTGCTCTGATATAAACAAAATCAATAAATAAGTGTTGTGCTTAGGAAGGAGGATTCCAATGTAAAATAAGAAATAACTGGCAAAGCAGCAATGCTGCAGAAAAGAAGTCAGGGTGGGAGCTGAGCACTAAATGGGTCTCAACAATGTGATGCTGTAGCAGAAAAGGCACATCTCATTCCTGACTGAATTGACATATGAAAGACACAGGAGGTAATTAGGATTATTCTCCTTTATCTTGGTGGTGAGACCTCAGCTGGAGTGTTGTGTCTAGGATTGGGCATCCCACTAAGATGTAGAAAGATTGGAGAGAGTCCAGAGGAAAATAGCAAGGATAGCAAGTTTTAAAATGGCCTGTGGGAAAACTGGCTTTCTTTTGTTTAGGAAATCATGATATGATTTATTAATGATAGAGAGATATCAATGGTCTCCCAGCATATATAAGGTTATGGAAGAGGCCTATCAAGGAGGAAAAACTTGCAGAGTAAATGTGTCACATTAGATTGATAGACTGTGCTAATGAAGGGATGCAGAAATCCCTCAGAAAACTTGGAGAGTTCTTCCCACAAAGCTTTTAAAGAACAGGTTAGACAGATACAGATCACTGGTGGGATAAAGATGTGCTTAATCCTGACCTGTGTAGGAATAAATATCCTTCCAGCCCCCCATCCCTGGGTGAAGAAAGGTCCTTTCCCTTCTTTCTCCCTCATGTCCAAAAGCTCTATTTCTGCACTTGGGAGGGAACGCTGTAAATCAAAATGGAGAAACCAGAAAGACATCACCTGCCTGAACAAAATGAAAAGCCAGGAAGGAGCGGTAACACTTTCAAGGGATGGCTGAAGGCTGGATTCAGAGGGAACAGAGGTGCCTCTTTGCAATGGATAGCCAAGATTGTAAAATTCCTTTTGTCAGCATCTTCTGGCTTGCTCTGGACAGCTGCAGGCTGAGCACAGGGAAGACAGAGCACTCCTCACTCAACATGCTTTGGACACTCCCCTAATCTTTTGGATTTTTGCATGTTGTATTTTTGTATTTTTGTATAACTTTTTAGATTATTGTATATGACCTTGAGAAATGGATAATTTCTGCACCACACTCATCCTTTATTCTTTGAATTAAAGCCTTGTCAACTTTTTCCTACCCTGTGTCTCAAAGAGTTAGTAAAAATGAGAGCAGGTAAGGAAGTTTTCACACACACAATTGTCAGAAAATAACACAAAGCAAAAATCAGCGTTCAAGGGATATTATCTGAAAATGTCATTTTTACTCTGTAAGTAAAGAATTCCTTATTTCTGAGTGCGTATTAAACGCATTTTTTATGAAGTTTGTCACCATGTCAACTGCTGCTCCTGTCAGATTCCCTCATTTCACATCCCGTCTCCTCCCCAAATTATCTACTTAAGGAGCAAGTAAAACCCATTTCCTGTAGGTTTCATCTTGTCAGCAGAACAGGCTGGTTTAAATCATGTGCATGAATGGCTATTGCAGTGCTTTAAAACTGTCCCAGCTACTTCCTCCCAAGAACAAACCAGAGATTATGTTACCATACTATCTGCTTTCTAAAAAGTGAGAGGCAGCTTCTGACTTGCCATGCCTGCTCTTGTATCATACCCTGAGCAAAGAATGGACTATGTCAGGGTAAAATTTAGGTTTAAATGCTTTCCTTCCCTGAAAAGACCATCTTTCATTCCAGAATATACTTAGAAAACTAAATATCACCAAAGAAAACATTCCTCAAAAAGACAGTTCCAAACAAGCAAGCTTTGCTGAAATCATCTTCCCTCAGATTTCTCAGATTTTTGGGACATGTTGGTTCACTCCTTGATAGAGTCAAACTTTAGGAAAAGATAAAACCAATCATAGCATCTAATGTAACTGCTGTCCTAACAGCACATGTTGTGTTTTGTTAACCATGCAGGGAAGAGAGGGGGAGTCTGGTGTGAAGACTAATCCAGTGCTCCTGACTAACACAACTCCTAATTCCTGCCTAACAACATCCCAACTCCCGCTTTGCCTTGCCCTTACTGAACCAACATTTGATTTTACAGCTTCATGCCCTTTGCCACCACCATGGTTGTTCAGCTAGACCACAAGATTCATCCCTGGTTCCCCAGGACTCCTGCAGCTGAGGCTGGAGTTGTCCAGCAGTGGAGGAGTACAACAGATCAGAAGATGGAAAATGTAGTCTGGATGGTTGGACTTGATGATCTTAAACATCTTTTCCAACCTTGCTGATCTATGATTCTATGATCGTTGCATTGGAACACCCATGAAAGTGCCCAGGGGTGCTCAAAAGGGATCATGTCTGCATGGACAAAGAGGATTGGTGTATTATCCACTGCTCTAGGACCATTCAGGTTTAGCCCTGGGATGGCCAGAGCTTTCATGGTCAGCTCTTCTATAGTTCTGAAGAAAATTAAAATTATTGAATGACAAGCTAACAAAAAACAAAATGAAAAATTGACTTTGTTGCACACTTCTGATTCAAGATATTCTATGAAATAACTGNTCCAAAGAAACACTTGCTTAGGCGGAGTTGGGAATGTCAAATAAATCAAAGAGGAGCTGATTCACCTCTTATACATCACACCAGTGCAAAAACACTGCAGAAACTTGGAAAGTGCTTATAAATCAGGAGATGAAAATATGAGGTGCATGAGAAAACTGTAATCAGGGGTTCTGAAAGAGAAAGAATCAAGTCTTAAATAATTAGCTCAGGACTTCATTTTCCTTCAAAGCAGGTTTTATATTAATAAGTTAGGTTCAGCAGGATTTGAATTCTATTAACTCATTGTCATGACAGTGATTTGCAGTAGTATCCTGATTCTGCAAGATAGCACACAAGCAAAAAAACAAATAAGGCTAAAGCTTAACCTTCCTGAAGCAGCTGGACCTCCCAGGAGAGCTCAGACCCACAAACATCCACAGCACAGGGTCAGCACAGTCCTGCTGGCTGCAGATCTGAGCCAGCTCAGGCAGGTCTGGCCTCATTGGTTTTCAGCCGAAGCAGAGTTAATCCTTGTCCTGCGTAACCCCCTCACAGGTAATTAAGAATTGACCATATCCTGGAACTGCCTGAGAAAGGTCCACAACACCCTGCTCATAGCAAGCCTAATTCTGAAAATTCAGCTGCAGAGACATAAGTGTCCTCACTGCAAGGTGTTTCACTGGGGACCAGAACATGCAAAGAGAAGAGAGGGACAGCCACTCCCCAAAGCCAGAAAATTCTCTTTTGGGTACTTTTGATTTGCTTTTAATCAGGTGTTTTTTCATGAGAAATAGCAAGTGTGTCCATCGATGCTGTGTGCTCTCTGCATGGCATTGTGTAAAAGATAAACATGTATACACGTCTCACACAGCTGGGAAACTTCAATAGGACACGTTGAAGAAACTGCAATTAATATTTAATATGGAATAAACCAGGTCAATAACTCTGTGAATTTTTGCTGGTTCATTTACTGTTTGATGGACTAAGTTCATACAGAAGAAATGTTACAGTACTTACCCAATACCAGATTAATTATACAGAGTCTTATATCCCTTGGTCATATATTTTGAACATCAATGCCTTTATTGAGCGAAGAATCATGGAAGATTCTGTGTTGGAAGGGCCCCACAATGATCACTGAGTCTGACTCTTGAGTGAATGGCCTGGACAGGGACTGAACCAGCAACCTTGGTGTTATTAGCATCATATTCAAAGGCAAAGACCAAAGAGTTCCAGAAATGAACAACTCTGGCATGTCAACTTTCTGGACACTCAATCTGAGGTCTTTAAAAAAGGTCTCAAGTTTCCCCAATGTATTGAGTCTGCTCATACCTGAGAACAAATCAGGAGTTCCCACTCCAGACATGGTTTCAACCAATAAAGTGAAGCACCAAAATTATTTGAATTTTAGAAATAATCAGGACCTAAAATAAATAGGCTTAAAAATCAGAAAAAGGAAAACAAAAAGCCTGGCAAACAAAGCTGAACTCAAGTATCTATTTTTTCGAAGTGTGTGTCTGTGTGAAAGTTTCTTTTTGGAGATGGGAGGCTTTTTTCTTGCTCTGATCTGATTCTCAGCACTTAGGAAAGCTGCCAACAGCTGAGGAGTAGCCATGTTTCACATGCTTACCTTGAATTTCATTTGATAGGGCCCAAACCACTGTGCGGTTTGATTGGATTAAGAGGAGTGCACTGCAGCATTGCATCAGGATTTAGTTCACCTCTGGGAAAACGTACTTCTGATGTCCGCATCAATCTGGCCCCGTGTTTTTTAGCTGAGGCAGGAGAGATGCTGAGGGAAGCTCCAAGACAGTAGCCCAAGCCAAGCCTCTGTGCAGGATCTGTCCCCTGAGTGCAGAGAGCCCAGGTACTGACCTGCTTGCGTGACTTCTGCAGCCACTTGACTTTGCAGAAGGTGACTGGCCCCAGCATGGGAGCAGGGAGCTGAACCGGGAATAACGCGGCCAGGAAATGTGCTGAGACGCACAGAAGGAGGATGGAGGAGGGAGAGGAGGCTGTTGGACTGTGAAGCTATTTTTCAAACATGTGAGAGGATTCTTTTCTCTTTTTTTACACATTTTTCCCCTTAGATTCTCAAACAGCCTCCATTTATCATTGTATGAAGGAGATTGATTATAAAAGAAATATCCAGTCCACAAGAAGATGAGGCTGAAGCCACTGCAGACACTCAAAACATGCAAGGGCACCTTGGTTGTCCACACCCTACAGCTTTGATTTCACAATTAAGGACAGGAGAAAGAGGTTCTAATCCCTGCCCATTCCATGTAACCATAGAAGTTTAAGAGTACCGCTTGAGAGAAACCCTGGGTTACAGGGGAGAGACAATCACAGAATGCTTTGGGTTGGAAGGGGCCTTAAAGATCTCATTCCAACACCCTGCCATGGATAGGGACACCTTCCACTAGACCAGGTTGCTCAGAGCCCCATTCAACCTGGCCATGGACACTTCCAGGGATGGAGCATCCACAGCTTCTCTGGGCAGCCTGTGCCAGGGCCTCACAACCCTCACAGAAAGTTAAAGAATCACGGGAAAAAGCTACTGCCCTTTTCCCATGGGTGTGCCTGTGCTGAATGCCCTCTCTGAATATGAGCAAGGGGGTGACCTTAGCATTGGTGCTAAATTAATTCTTTGTCTATCAAGGATTTTGGTTGTGGCAGAAGGGATTTGGGGGCTAGATCTGTAGGTGAGTTTGGTTTGGTATTCTTTGTGCTTTTCAGTTTGATGTATTTGGGTGAGACAGGCAGGACAGCTTTGTTTCTAAATGGTTTTACACAATCTCATTGTTTGGTTTTAATACAGAAACAAATGGTTGTTATGGAATAGGTTCACAATAGTGCAGGCAGGCTTTGAAATTATTTTGTGAAACCCTCAGTTTGGATAATTGATGTGCTATCTATGTCATGAAAATATTTTACTTTTTAAACATTTTTTAAAAATTCTGGCAGCAATCCTGTGTTTTGGACTGAGTTCACCACATGGCCCTTTGAATGGCATTGAGGAGTGAACTGAGCACTTGTCTAAGTCTATGTCAATCAAAGACTTTGGTTGTGGCAGAAGGATTCTTGGGACAGACCTCTAGTTGGGATTGGTTTGGGTTCCTCTTTTAAGATAATTTTTTTTGTTGTTGTTGTGATTTAAGTCTTTGCTTTGCTGTCACGAGATTTTTGTTTATTTAGGACAATTCCTGAGTTTCACAGGGAACTGTGGCTCAGTGGAGCTGGTTGCAGTGAGGGAGCACAGACAGGACAAAGGATTGTTTTCATTTCTCACTTTCTGAGTAGTGCAGTTCCATGGGAAAGCCAGAGCTCTTCCTTTCTCTCCAAACCAAGACTTCAGCTGTGTCAACCCCAGAACCTCCATAGAATGCACAACTCCAAAAGAGCTCCAATGCAAATTTTCACAGGACTCCCAGTACCAGGACAGCTCAGAGCTCATACAGTCAACTTTGATCTGAAATTGGCTACAAACCAGAGCCTTTGCAGCTATTTTCATGTTCAGACAAAGAAGAAACAGAGAGGAATTACCCCAAACCCTTATAATGCTCATTTTGAAAATACACATAGTCAAGTATTTGTTGAAGATTACCCATAAAGGGTTAATTTATAACTTATCTTTTAATAAGCATTCTGAAATTAGCTTTTAGAAAGCCCAGCAGCCCAATATGTTGCCCACTCCACAGTTTTTCATAATTAAAAAGTGCTTCTTATCCAGGTGCTAGTGTCTGTAAGATGCTTATAGAAGCAATTAATTATTTACTAAACCTTTAGCTGTTTATAATGAAAAATTCATAGAAAGTGTGACCATAAACAGACTAAGCTAGCAAATGCTTCAGCAGATGAAGAAAAAAAGAAAACTAAAAGCCTTTTCACTTCAGGCAGTCTAAGTGCCTTTTTACCCAGCAGATCATGGTGCAGAATGGAAAAGTTCCTTTGTCCTACACCAGTGTGTAGGATGCTGCTTGACATGAAGACGGACACATGCCATCTCTTTGACAGCACATTCTTGAGTGCATTAGATAAATTTGCGTGCAGCATTCAGCTCTGTACAATGTTTAAAACTATTTTAACAGCTTGTTACACAGTCAGCAATATCCTGATACCATGGTGTGCAAGAACTTTCTCTTGCAAAGCAACTTCCTATACTGACAGAGCACTTCCAGGTGTCTTCATTTTTGCAGAGGGTAAAGCTGTTTCACTCTTCCCCCATGACACCACCTAACCAACTGATTTTTGTAACCCTAGCATTACCACCTAGTGGGCTCAGGGTGATTGTTTTGTGGGGTATCATGTATTCCAAATCAACAAAAGGTATCAAATGCGTAAAAACATTGGGGTTTTTTTCTGAGAAAAGTATTCCTTTTCTCCTAAAATGTGGGTGTGGTATCGATTCTTCTGTACCATAACCCAGAAGTAACAAGCTACTGCTAAAGCTTTGCTTGACTGCCTTCATCATCAAATCTGATTTTTTATTACTGGCATTGTCTGAAAAAGGCATCTACACCACATGGGGCAGCTCTAAATGAACACATCAGTGGAAGGCTGCTGAAAGCTTTGTAGGGCTGTAATGAGAAATAGAAAACAAAAGTGTAGGAGGTATGTGCAACAGCAAATGCATTTATAAAA
Organism: Cyanoderma ruficeps; assembly: GCA_008694505.1. Taxonomy (NCBI): domain Eukaryota; kingdom Metazoa; phylum Chordata; class Aves; order Passeriformes; family Timaliidae; genus Cyanoderma; species Cyanoderma ruficeps. The sequence goes on from VZDJ01007752.1 coordinate 1,667,429, forward strand.
TAAAGGTGTCTTTCTGAAAAATACTATTTTTCTACCCTGATCATCAGGCAAGAGGGATACAAACTCCACTATGAACTTGGTTGATGGCTTTTGTAAGAAAAGTGCATGTTTCTTTGTCTCATGTTCTTCAAAGGCTGCCAAATCAAAGCTGACCTGATAACAACCATCCAACATCTCTCAGTTGCACCCAGGATAAAAAGGGGATAGAAAGGCACAGGAATCTGGCAGACATAGAAGTACTGGTGGTATGTACAAATAATGTCATCAATCTTGACGATCGTAGAATCATGGAATCATTAAGGTTGGAAAAGATCATCAAGTTCGACCTTTCACTAAACACCACCACGTCAACTAAACAATAACATTAAATGTCATGTCCAGCTGTTTCTTGAATACTTCCAGGGATGGTGACTCCAGCACCTCCGTGTTCCAATGAAAACTCTACCACCACCCTGTTCCAATTTCATTCAGTGAAAAAGAATCTTCCTGATATCACACCTGAACCTCCCCCAAGGCACAGCTTCAGGGCTTTTCCTCTTTTCCTGCTGTCTGTCACTGGCTGCCTGGGAAAGAGATCAACCCCCACCTTGCTACAAACTCCCTGAGGGAGCTGTAGAGAGCAGTAAGGTCTCCTCTGAGCCTCCTTTTCTGCAGGCTAAACACCCCCAGCTGCCTCAGCTCTTCCCCATAGGACTGACTCTTCAGACCCTTCCCCAGCTCCATTGCTCTTCTTTGGACTTGCTCCAGCACCCCAAGGTCTTTCTTGCAGTGAGGGGCCCAGAACTGGACACAGCACTCAAGGTGTGCCCTCCCCAGTGCCCAGCACAGAGGGACAATCACTCTCCCGGTCCTGCTAGCCACACCATTGCTGACAGAGAAGGCCAAAAGGCCATCAGCCTTCTTGCCCACCTGGGCACACACTGGCTCACGTTCAGCCACTGTGCCAAAACTGGCAGCACTGCCAGGGCCTTTTTCTCAGCTGTGCCATCTGATAGATGCACTCTGTACCAATCTCTCACTGACTCATGCTTCCCAAGAGTTGGCTTTCACAGCAATCGTGATTTTACATCTGATTCTCCTCAAAATGTTAAGGGCTGCACGTTGATGTAAGTTTTACATGACCTTATTTAGTTGACTAGCCTAAATGTGAAAACTACCTTATTTGTTCTGCCCTTTAGTTCATCTTCTGCAAAGGTATTCACAGTTCTCCAGGCAATGTACCAAGGCACTGGGAGGTACAACTGGAACATGAAATGCTGATATTTAAAGCAGTATCACTCTGACGAACTTGTATTCTGCTATTTAGTTTCTTTTTTAAGCTCATATTCTTTATTTGTGAAAAAGAGTCAGCAAACAGAAGTTGCTGATATTTCTGCAGGTGGCTAGAAAGTCTCCATGAATTATACTCTCTCTCTCTCTTTTTCTTAGAAATTCTTCTTTAAGAATGAAAGACACATTCTGTGACAGAAGGCAGCCCTTCCCACAGATATGTTTATTTTCTGTGGATGAGTAAATTTGTAATTTAACCAATTTGTGCCCCAGGTGTAAATGAAGAAACTTGGTTCAAGAAAACTTTGTACTCGTGGCTACATCTTAAATGTTAAAGCTCTGCTTCAATTGAACGTAGGCTTTTCACCTTCTCTGGAGATGCCCTCCTCAGTGCTTTGTGTGGTTATTTGGGACAGAGTAATTTCATTTACTTCTATTGACACTGCTCTGCTTTGCATAGCTTGAATTAAGACCTAATGAGCAAGAGAAAATGGGAATTTCTCCATAATACAGTAGTTTGGGCATTCACCTGGGATGCTGGACACTTTCTCCTAATTCCTGCTCCAATGAATAATTAATTTTTTATGTTAAAATGGAACAGCTTCAATATGAGTAAATGAGAGAGTCACATCTTCATTACTGGAGAGACTAAAGTAGCTGCTGGTGAAGGTTGTAAAGAAAACGCAAGCGAGGCACATTCACAGCAGTTTGCCAGGAATCCACAATAATCTGCCAGCTGTAGTTTGGCTGGATCTTCCTTTTATGCTTTTGTTTTGGACTTCAGTCCAAGAACTGTAACAACGACAGCAGGAGGATGACAGCCCAACTCTGTGCAAATCTCTTATGGCACAAGATTTTTTTTTTTAATTGAATATTCACTCCATGCTTTATTCTTTCTCATTTTCTTTGCTTTTAATGCTATTGTTTTACTATGTATTTTGGAACATTATTGTAGAAGGACAGAATTAAGATTTGTTTTTTTCCATTTCTGCATACATGATTGTAAAATTTCTTTGATATAAACAGCCACTCCTAATTTAATTTTACTATTCTCCCTTTCAAGGGCTTTTCAGACACCTCTCCTGATTCAAGGTCTACCATCCCTATCCTCACCCCATGCCTTCTCTCCCACCACTCTTGATTAGTGTGCCATAAAGTTTTATTCTCCTTTTTCTTTGTGAAAGCTGCAATCTTGGCTCACATTTCACACTGTCTTAGCTCCTGGCCACATCCTTGCTAACAGTTTCAAATCAGTCTGGTCATTAATGATGACTAGTTCAACATGACAGATCACAACTCTCCTTAGATCTCTCTTTGGATACCCAGCCTTCTTTGAAGTTGGAAAATATTATTCCTTCTATTTTTGTTCCCGCATAAAATGCTGTAATACTGTGAACGGGTAGCACTGCTTTCCCAGGCAGCCAGCTTAGGCTACACAGCTTCACCAGAACAAGCTGCACATCATTCCTCTCTCTGCATTTCTCTCTCCTATGATTCTATGAAACCTTCTGTCAACTGATGAGATATACTTTCCTCTACTTCTTTTCAGACTCCCTTCTCATCTGACCCCAAAGCCCTCAGGACTGTCCAAGTACTTTCTACAAGCTCTCTATACCATCCTCATTCCCCCTCCTCCCATTTTTGCTCTACCTATTTACTGGGAATGACAATAAAACCAAATGGAAACTCACAGCTCTGTTGGGTTTTGAGAGTCGAATGTTTGCAGAAGACCAGATGAGGCTGTTTCTGCAATCTGGTTCCCTATTCAAATTCAGGATTGTCTCTCTTTCCATGGCACTGAGCCGGTCTGCAGATGCTGCAGTTTATTCCTTATCTACTTTGTAACTTTAGCACTCAGATCCCATGTTCTAGCAGTTTTGTGCCCCTTATTCATACAGCATTCTCATCTATATGAGCTAAAAATTTTATTTCCTCCACGTGCCTGAAAAATACTTGGCTTCCCCTGGCCACACTTTTAAAAAAACTAATGCTAAAAGTCTCTCTTGAAATTTTGAAATTTTCAAGACTTTTGTTCACATCTTTTAAACTTTGTTTTAGCTTCTTGTTCAATTTTTTAAAATTTTATTTTACTTCTGGACATGCTTATCATTCCTTTTAAAGCTTTTCATGTCTCCAAAGATGAAAAATATTCAACCATTTTCTTCAAAGTTCACCAGAAAAATACAGAAAAAAACCAGAAGATACAAACCCTCGTTTCTTTTCTCTTCCCTTATACTTTATGCCATTTGGCTACTTCAGGAAATGCATTTCTTACTTTTTTTTTCTATATCCCAAAGATCAAAATACATAGATTGGACTACAGCCCCATGCTCTGCACTCCAATCTTTCACTGTGGCCAGGTAAAGACTGGTAGGAATGACAGGTGACAGCAGCAATCTCTGTATGGAGACACAATCTCCATTAAAACAGGACCTAGTCGTGCATTCATTTTCTCCCTAGACAAAGACAATTTGGTCAATGTTGATCCACTCCAGATTTGTACAGGTTCTTCTAGAAGAGAAAAGATGATGTAGCTTACAGGACATCCTCTCAGCTGTCTATCTTTGAAAAATTATTTGACTAGTTAGTTTCCTTTTTGAGCCAGCTGTCTGCTCTATTCCCTGTGGATCTGGCTGAGGAAGGTGGATATAAGGACAGGCTAGAGCAACCCAAACACCCTACACACAAATATATGGGCTGTGCTTGCCTTCTTGCCTCAGCCCTTATCTCATGGCATCTGTCAAAAAGAAAACCTTTCCTCAAGCATATCCTGGCATGGTGAATGGACCAACATGGCTTTCTTTTTAGAGAGATTCTTTGCTCTTCTCATGCACAGAGCATAAGATTGAGTCAATACTAGGTGCTTTGGCTCTTCCTGCTGGTGTGGATGTCTTACTTCATGCATACATGTTGATTTTCCAGTGTTATCAATAGACAGTGTAAACTCAGGGGATTTTGCATGGTTGTGCTGTAGGTCAGAAATCAGACATTGGGAAAAAACCCTTTTGTTTTCTTCTTTCTAAATCAGAGTTTTCCCCACTCTCTGTCCTAAGGGGAAAACAGTAACCTTCACAAGGCTGGCAGTCAAGCCTAATGTGCAAATTATATGTCAGATGTTATACTGCACTCACTATTTATTTTTTTAATATATGTGTTCATGTCCACATTCTCCATCCCTACACATGCACATGTTCCCATGGCAGTAAAACACCCAGAGTGCAACAAAATCAAGCACTGAAAAATGAGGAAACATCAGAAGTGAAGGTTTCTATGCAACCATAATTTCATACAAAATTACACAGGTTAGTTGAAGTTGGAAGGTGAGAGGAACCTCTGGAGATCACCTAGTCCAATCAATCTGCTCAGAGTGGGGACAGGTAAAGCAGGTCACTCAAGGACATGTCCAGTTAGGGGTTGAATATCTCCACGAATAGAGACTCAACCACCTCTTTGTGTAAACTGTTTCTGTACTCAACCATACTCACAGTATAGAGTTTCATTCTTCTTTCCAGCTTCAGTAGTTTTCCTCCTACCCCCATCTAGTTGTTTCTAAATGCTTGAATCCTGGTGTTTTTAGCAATTTTTTCTATACCTAGCTACTTAGTTATTAGTGGTTTTGCCAACCTTCCCAGCCACCATGCAGTTATTACACCAACGTCATTAATGATACCATCAACATTGCCTGTCATATTCAGACTGTGGAGCAGATTAATAATGCTATTTTTGTTTTAAAAAATTAATTTACCTTAATTCACTAAAAATTAATTAAAAATTCGGGTGCTCATTGCCCAAAGCAAGTTAGCATGAAATTCAATTTATGCTCATCTGCTTCAGACTGGCAGAGTGTAAGACAGTGCCTGAAAATTCTAATAAAGTCTGCTGGTGCCTCCCATTGTTTGCACTGAGTTTATTCTTTGTGTCCCAGCAGTGCATGAAGGATCCAGTGACATTCCACATTAATATTCATGTTGAGCACTTGCTACAGCATTAAAGTATCTGAGTGTTGGTTTTCTTGTTAGATCTGAGCTGAATTATTGAAAACTTTTGCATCTGCTCTGGCAATTCCTCCAGGACACGCCTTTCTTCAGAGTCCACACAACTAGCAGATGTCCAGGTGCTCGTGTCCCTTATCTCAGAAAAGTTTTCTCTTTGTCTACCAAAACCTCACCTCCTCAGTTGTGTTCAAGGTGCTGCTGTTGAAGTTTTCCTGCTGCTCTGTGACCAAATATGTCACTTCCTTCCCTTCTCAGAAAGACATGCCTTGGAAGGATCTCTTCAGTCTCCAGTTCCACAAACCTCCTGCAGTAGGACACACACATCATCTAATCCATTCTGGAATCCATTCTGGAAATTGATCAGCCTCTCTTTTGAAACGAGTTATTTCTCCTTTTCATACAACCCACATTCATCCCAGTATATCCAATTCCTTGAACATTTTACAATGCATGTGTCAGTTCCTAGTCTTTCTTTCTCCACTAGAGAACTTTGACACTATCAATTCAATCACTACTGAAATCCAGAAGAAGAAAATAGACTTTCTCTTATCAAGAAGGAAACCACCAGGGTTTGGCATGCTTTAGGTGCAGATAAAGCCACTTGGTATTTATATTCTACACTGGCATCCTTGTCTAATTATTCTTTCCTTTGAATTTTAGAGTGTGATTAATCAGGTAAAGAGTTATTCTTCTATTAGCACTTTCATATTCCATTCATCAAAGCGCCAAAACACGAGCCCATGTAACATGTTGAAAATTTCCATAAATTAAAGAAAGCAAAGATTTAAAGATCAAGAGACGGATGCTTCGTTGATACTGAGAGCATAAATGAATGAATGAAAAGATGAATAAATGTATGAGTAAATGACTACAGTAAGATGTTTAGGTAAAGTAGTGAGAGAAATTACTTAACATTAAACTCATTAATTCTCTGCTTAACTAGCTCCTGCTATAGAGGGTGACCAATTACAGTTATTTTCCAGTTCTTAATAGATGATTAATTACATTTTAGTCTGGATATGAAGCTATTATACCATTATAGACTCCCCTGGTATAACACAGTCATGCTATTTAACTGGTAAATGCAGCCTGAGGCTACAATTTCTAGTTGAGTTAGGTCTGGTAGACCTAAAATTTTATTGAAAAATAAGGTCACAGAGTAAATAAAACACTGAACTGTGGAAGACAGCATAACACTTTTTCATCCTGATAGTCTATTCCAGAAATTCCATGGCATCACAAATTATTTGAATAGGTGTGCCATATAAAGACTTACACATCACCCTTATAACTTTCATTATTTGAAATTACCCTTTTTATGAAACTTTCTAGATATGGTGGAGCAAAGAACCCCATCAAGAATTACTGGGGCCAGATGGGAGGTACTGCAGTTAGTCATTCACAAAATATATTAAGAACAAAAACACGACAGCTCTAATTATTATAAATGGATCATTAAATCCCTTTCAATTGCAATGCGAAATACAATCTCTGAATAGCAAGCATCTCCTGGAAAAAAAAATCATTTTTCTGAAGTCAAAAAGAAAAGATCCATTCTCATCTAAATGTGAGAATGTGATGGAAGGTGAAGTGCATTTTCCTAGTGAATGCCAGCATTATTAAGACATTAATAGCTGGTAATGCGGGGAGGCCTGGGATGAGAGAAGTAATATTTATAGAAAAGGTAATCTGCAAAAAGGAAAGACAGCCAGGGATTGTCATATTTCAGAGGTAGATTTTACAGTATTAAAACTCTTGTGTGCAAGGATGAACAAGGTGACCTTAGGGAAATTTCCAGTCACATTCTGAAAGTCGCTGCTTGGAGAGGAGGACTCCTCTTCCACACTCTCAAGGGGGCTGCTGGAAGTTCCTTCCCCAAGCACACTTGAGAAGACATGACTGTGTACGTAAACATCAGCCCTTTCAAATAACAAAGGAAAAACAGCATAAAAGGAAAAGAGCCCAAAGGGAGGAACTGAAGATGCAGAAAACAGCAATAATTCCCAAAATGCTATAATAAACCTTTTATTTCAGCTATTCTGTTCCAAACTTCGAGCACTAGGCTGAGACGTATTACACAAGGGAAAGGCAGAGAATGTCTAGTGGAAGTGACAGCACATGCCAGAGCTCCTGCTTTAGTGCAACTTATACAACATTCCCACACTTAATGTGGACTGAGGAGGCAGTTATACAATGGTTCACATGAACTAATACAACACAACAGCATTAAATGGATTTTTCTGTAATAGGGAATATTTGAGGCCAAGATCTAGACCTGATCTGTAATAGAAAGGTAAAAGAAATGGTCAAATTAAAGCATAGACATCAATGAGAGGTAAAAATGAATGTTGCCACACAGTATTATGAATGCAAGCAGTGGTGGGAACAAGCCATTTTCATACACAATTTAAATCCACATTATTCAACTTTCTTGTATTATTCTCACATAAATGAGAAGGCTTATTCTTCCTCTATGCACATCTCCTGGACTGTTTGACTCCCTTAATTGGGATGGAACATAAAAAGGAGGGCTATAGATAACTAATGCAGTGTGACAGACATGGTGAAATGTTCCCTAAACCTCTAAGTGGAGTTCTGTTTCAGGAATAACTAACTACCAACTCCTAGTTCTGTTTATATATATACTTACAGTTACTGAATGCCTCTGGTGAGGGACGGTCAAAGCAAGCAGGAGCTTTGCAGAATGCACACTTGACACTGATATGGAATAACCTGTGATACACACACAGTCTGGGTGCCCAGTTCTGCCTCTCTGAAAAAAGCTGAAGTCCTTCACCCCAGCTTTGTGCTGTTCAGAAGCAGCACTAGTGTGACCTGTAACCAAAACCAGTGGTTGAGTCACACCTTGATTATCTTCGCTCCTATCTGAGAAAATATCAAGCCAGCTTAGTCAGATTGTGTCTTTGAGGAAATGTAGCAATGGGGAACAAAGTGACAAGGAGCTCCTTATGCATTTGAAGAAGATGTCTTTATTGCAGAAATTGCCCCTCTTTATGTCTTTAATCTCCACCACAACTGAAACCAGTCTGAAGGCTGACAGAACACAACAGAAGGGCACCCATCGGCTGGCTCAGCTGCAGTGCTGCTGTCCCACGCCTTCTATCACACAATCAGCTTCCTGCTCATATGCTGCCCACGCGTTCCTCCAGCCAATCACAATCTCACTTCAACAAATTAAACAAAAAATTAACAAATTTGTTAAACTTTTACAAATATAACCCCATATTCCACAAGGAACTTTGTTAATAACAGCAAGCATTGTCATTGCAACCGGTTAGTTCTCTCCAAGCTCTTTACAGTTATTTCCATTTCTACAATTATCATGCTAATTTACATTTAAAAACTTTGGGAAATACACTATACTGTTGATGTCCAGTTTTCCCATTAGAAATCTACTGGGTAACTGACACAATCCTAAACTCAAATCCAGATTACATTCTTCATTTCTCACCATTTATTCACCCTTCATTCACCCTTTCCTTTGAAATCTATTTAGAACTTGAGGTTAGACCTTGCTCCTCTTATTCTTTTCTTCTTTATTGCTACTCTTGAGACACTTAATTCAAGAAGAAGCATGCTGCAAAAAACACAAATGTGCAAAAAACACAAAAGGACAAATGTGAGTGCAAGACATGAAATCTGTACTTCTCATTGTAAGAGAGCTTAAAAAGAAAGTAGGAAATTTAGCCACTCAAATCAGTACCAGGTGTGCACAGGAGAAGAATAAAATTGTGAAGACTGGAAGAAATAGTGGGGAGATTTTGGCATGTTCTGTCTGATTTCTCGAGAAAACGAGGCTAAAATCAATGTGCTGTGTAAGTAAATACAAGCACAAATTTGTGTATCAATTGCCTGACTGTCTAGAAAGCCTCTGAATGTGACCCTACCTACTGGTCATTGCAACTTTGTCTCACGCTTACTAAAAATTGAGGAATACACTTTGCCTTACTAATCCACTGGAAAGTAGTCTTTATTGTTCATCTGTTCATGAAAAAAGTTAATTTGAGAACTAATGAAGTTCCAGTGCTATCACATTGATGTAAGTGAGGTCATGCTGGAAGAAACATCCCATTTAAGTGGAAAATGCTGTACTTCAGCTAGGTTTAAATTTGCTCCTGATTGCCTTTGAGCTATGAGTTCATACCTCAGTGCCATGAAGGACATCAGAAAAAGTCAGGCTGACAATTACTTCCAAGTGAATAATTTATTCAACAAATTTAGATACTTCCCTTTCATGAAGTGTTCCCTGTGAATACAGAAGAACTCTATTTTAATTCTTTATGTAAAAAATTCTGCTGCATAATTTCTGCAAATAGTTTCCGACATGAAAATGAGGACATTGTTTCAACAGTCCAGTAATCACAGTGACCACGATTATCTCACGATCACCAGGTAACGTTCCTCCTGTCTTTGTTGTATCCTTTGCTTGTTTTATTCCAAGACTGCTAAAAGCATCAATCTTCTCTTGTTTTAACTTCATGCATGATTTAATACAATGGAGCTGAGCACTCTACATCTCACTGTAATATGAATAATAATTCAGGGTATGATCTCTTTTGTCAACACACATCAATCTCAGCTATTATACAGCTCCTCTAAGACAGGCGGCAAAGCACCTCATGGTATCCTAATAACATCCATTAGACACAGGAATTTTAAAATACCCACTTATTGCTGTGGAAGAAAGGGCCATGTATAAAATGATTGCTTTGGGCATCCATTGTAATGCTTAACAAGAGCAGAATGTTTTCAACCATCTATGTTAGGCAGCAATCAAGTCAGTGCAGGTCAACAGAGAGGACTGAACACCTCATGAGGGGAGCTCAGAGTCAGGTACAGAACTCATGTCTCTCCAGTGATGCTTTTGGGAAATTGCATGGCTGTTGGTATATCATTCCCATCTGGGATGAGTTTTCAGAACCGTTCATTGCTCATGAAAAATATTCCTCTCCCTTCCTCTCTGCTCCAACCCACAGAGGTAAGAGGGATGAGGTGAGGGGAACAAACAAACTGAAAAGCCATCACAGGAAACCTCATAGCACACCAGAATAAAGGTGGAAATCCAATAGGAAGTTTCATTTTCCTGCATGCATTCCTGTATAATTCACTACATTAGCAGGCAGACTGTGGGCCAGGGGTAATATCTGTAGATGAGCTAGATGATAATTGTAGGTCCCTCACTTATGAGTGAAACAGTCTATTCTATTTTAATCTGAAAATCCTCACAAATTATGAGAGGGGAGAAAACATGGTTTTGAAAGCAAACTCTAAGTAGCCAGTAAGAATTATAGAACAGGACTCCACAGGAACATCCTCTGAACTGTTCCCAGTGTCAGACACACACATGACTAGAAGCAAAGTCCCAATGCCAAGCTGAAAGAAGCTGGGGGAAGAAGAGTGGGGGTTTATTCGGATCTGTAGGAAATTCTCAACAAGCCCAACACCAAAACAGAATCAACCTGCAGGTACCATAGGGTAGTCCTCAATAAGAGATGGGACAAAGCAACAGGCACAAAAAAGATGCAACGGGAGATCATGAAACTTCACTTTGAAATGCAACTGAAGACACAAAACCTCCCTTTCCTCAACAAGACATATCACAGAAATTAAAAAAAAAAAAAAAAATGGGTAGCAAGCAACAAACAAACTCATACCCATCTTAAGACCAAGCAGAAAAATTGACATTCAGGGCCAAGTTAAATAGGTTTGTGTTTCTTTGCAAATGTTAAAGCGCCTCTTAAGTGTGAATAATGAGTTAAAAGAAACTTAGGAGAGAAATGTCATCCTGTAACAAGGTGGTGATGTGCTTATTCCCTGAAAGGTCTTCCAAACCAAACACAAAAGGGAATGATCGCAGCAGAAGTAAATTCAGCACTTTCTCTCCCTTGTGAATGTGTTGAGTTCAGGTCCCACAAGTAGTTAGTAGTATTAATACTTCTAAAACTCCAGTAGTGCCTCTGGAAAGATGTAAAAAACTGCTCCTAAAGCATGGTCCTTGGGCTTCCCATTGCATATACATGGGGACCCATAATATATGTCCAAAGCCTGGCAGTTTCCTCAAGATATTCCCAAATTGGGTCCTATCTCCAGCTCTCATAAAAAGTAGAGTGGTAAAATGAAATTATTTCTTGCCAGACACAACACGTATAATTCTGTTTTCACCAGAACATACCAGATGAAGGCTCCAAAAAAGAGCAATTTAGGTTTCGTAATCTGCTTTTTAACATGGAATAACCCCCCCTTTCCTTATTTCCTGCAGAAAGAGTCATTTTGCTAGTTGGTCCTGGCAGCTCCAGTCAGAACCACCTACATTGCTCTGCTCTATCCCACATAATTTCATGAGCCATCAACAAAGTGCTGCTCCTCACTTTGTATTGGCAGGAAAGTGCTAATTACAGTCAGGCAGCCCAAACGTTCTGCTGCCACAGTAGGGAGAAGAGCACACAGAGGTTTAAGGGTTGCCTCAGAGAAGAGGGGGCAAATATACTTTTGTCTTCCCTAGAGGAGGATTATTATTGCAATCAGCTCCAACCCTTAAGGATATCTTTCCTGCACGCCCCACAAGCCTGTGGTCCTGCCAAAAGCTGCACACAGAGGTCATGGCTGCAGGAGGCAGATCAGAGAGCCTAAAGGTATGGCTGTCCCTGTGCAGGAGCACATTGTGGCTATCCTGTCCCTGCTTGATGAAAAACAAGTTTGGGAACAATCGCACCCAACCTCAGCTCTCCCTCTTCCAAGCTTCCCATCCATGCTCCCCTCAAGCTCTGCACACAGCTTGGAGGCCACCCAAGGACAGAGAGATTGCATGAGTATAAAACCCAGCTCAAACTGATCTAAAGAGTTTCTTTCTCCAGGTGAACAAGAGCTCTACCACCAGCTAAAGCCCTATCAGAGGCATTCACTACATGAAATGTTGTTATCACTTTGCATATAATAAATATTCAAGCCACATGTCTCTAAGGCACTAGGTTAAGGTGCTTAACATTTGAGTACACATCACTGAAAACAGGTTGGTACTTTGGTACTAACTCATCTCTATTTTTAGTCTTAACACAGCTATAACATCCCCAGAAGCCTGACCACCCTGCTGTGATTAAATATCATACTCATACAGTGAACTGCTGCCTACATTTTAGAGCAGGTACATTTATTTTAAACCTCTGATCAGCATAGTACAACCTTATTTTCATTCTAGGCTATCTTAAAACAGCAGTGCCATTCTTCTCCTTTTTCATATGTAACCATGCAAAGAAATACCCAATGGTGATTTACATTTTTATTGGAATTAGTGGAAAGACTTACACAGAATTAATTGGGAGTTTTCATGCCTGTCACATCATTGAAAGTTGCTAGGACAATGAGGAAAAGTAAGCTTGAAGTGCTAAAATATGGTGAGAGGGCAAAGATAAGTCTTCTACAGATTTAAGATCTGAAATAGCCATACACATCAGGGTTTCATTTGAGAGTTTACATTTTGAAACATATTATATATCACATTAAACATCATAACAGGGCATCCCCAGATATTTATGCCCCACCATGTTCTGGCTGCTCTCTAACCACCACTAGGCAATCAAAAGTCTCCTATCAGCCCTGATGTCTTACGTGTTGTGGGGTGCTTCAAGCAAGCCAAGGAATTTTGTTGTGACTCAGTTACTTTGATAATAAAATCCATTTGCCCAAACACAACCTCCTGAGTCGCTTTGGGTGCTGTGGATCATCCTGGTGCTGCTCCAGAACAGAGCAGCTCCTCTGGCAGTCAGATTTGGTCCAACACATTTCCTGCCTGCAGCTACAGTCTGTTCGTGCTCTTAACATGCAGTGATTTAACCAAACCTGAATTCTAGCAAAGACAAAATGTCTAGCAAAGGCAAAATGCAAAGACAAAGGATTAAGAGGATGCACGCAGTCAGCTACCAGAGTTCCGAGGACTTGCAATAATCCATTATGCAGTGCTAGGTCTGACCATTTCCATCTTCCCAAAAACAATGAAGTGGGCCAGCTCAAATGACTCCATCTCCTCAGGTTCTGCATCAAGTCAGGCCTCAACCACTCTCCAAAGTGGCACAAATCCTACAAAAAGGCAGGCTGTGAGAAAAAAAATGTATGAGGCTGTGAAATTCATGGCTATCACATCAGAGATTGTCTGTGCAGTAAACTGGAGCTTGTGTTGCTTTCTGCTACCAACAGACTGAAAACTGAGCACACAGCTGGGGTGTATTATTCAGCTTGTGACAGCCAAAAGCTTTTCCTTTTCCCTCCCATCTAGTCCTCCTGTTTGTGTCAGCCAACTTTTATGTCTCATCCATCAAGAAAGAAGTCAGAACCACTTACATGGCTCTGAGTGGGTACAACAATTTACTTTGTACAACTGGCATGACTGCAGATGAGATGTCTGAACACAGACTCTCTTTATATATCTGCTATTACTGGTGGTTGCCCCAGGCACTCTCCATCCACAAGTATCTCCAACCAGCAGTGTTTTCAGGTGGCCAAGAAGGGCAATGGCATCCTGGTTTGTATCAGCAACAGTGGGACCAGCAGGCCCAGGGATCACCCCCCTGCACTTGGAACTGGTGAGGCCACATCTTAAATCCTGAGTTCACTTCTGAGCCCCTCAGTTCAAGAGAGACTTTGAGGTGCTCGAGCATGTGCAAAGAAGGCCAACAGAGCTAGGGAAGGATCCAGAGAAAATCTGAGAGTGCTGAGAGTGTTTAGCCTGGAGAAAAGGATTTCATGGGGGATGTTATTGCTCTTTACAACCCCTTGAAAGGAGGTTCTAGCCAGATGGGTGTTGGCCTCTCCTCCCAAGTAACAAGTGATAGGGCAAGAGGAGTTGAGATCTGGCTGTGACAGGGATCCAATATCAATTGGATATTGGGAAAAATTTCATCCCTGAAATTGTCGTCAAGCATTGGAAGAGGCTGCCCAGGAAGGTGGTTGAGTGGCCATCCCTGGAGGTATTTAGAAGGTATGTAAATGTGGCACTTAAGGACATGGTTTAGTAGCTGGTTTGGCAATGCTGGGTTAACAGCTGGACTTGATGTTCCTAGAGGTCTTCTCCAACCTAAGCTATTCTATGGTTTTAACTAGGTATTAATGAACACTGGACAAAGCTTTGAGAATATTTTAAATACCAGCTGTACTTTTTTAATAGTAACTCTGCCTAATCTGTCTTTGCTCTAAACATTTAAAATACAATGCAGCTCCAGTGTTGGACAAAGGGTGGCTTATGTGACAGGAGTTCTCTCATTTTCTCATTCTGTTGCAAATGTTCAGGTCAAATATGTAAGCCAGAATTCTAGGTGCAGTTGGGAGGCCAAAAACAATCAAAAAAATAATAAAACCGTCTGATTTTTCAGTTGCAAGATATCAATCACAGTAAAATACTGGCCCAGTCATACTGGCTTGGCAGAAGCTCTTCCCCTTGTGTGTCTGCATTACAAGCAAATGGTTGGTAATGATTTGTGTGCATGCAACACTTCTAAGTAATTAAAACAAACTTCTGTCTACTGCAGAATGCAAATGTGCCAACAAACTAACCCAACCAAGCCAACTTTGCCCAGGCCCAGTAAATTCAATGCAGTGAATATTCCCTTGTAATGGCCAATTGCTCGAAAGCCAGCTGGACATCCACTTCTTTAAGGACAAGTAACTCTGGCTGAGATAGCCCTGTGTGTTACCTGCTGTAGTGTGAGTGATTGAAACATGGGGCATAAGAATGAGTTTTATATTGATTCTCTCCATCAATTATTGCTTGCAAGGGAAATGGAAATAGTAACATGAGTGGATCTAGCAACAGGGCCTTGTACATCTTTATTCAATTCCTTCATCTCTAAAATGACAAAATCCCCAAATTTTCTTCACTGGAAGGAACAGTGATATAGGTGAGACATCCCTTGTGGGGATCAGAACATGAAGTTTGTGATTTTTAACCTTCTTGGTGAGAAAAGCCCACTCAACAATGAGGGATTGTACCACTTCAGCTGGGACTACACAGAGTTCGTGAAAAAGTGAGGGCAACTGTAGAAGACAATGGTAGAATTTTAATTGCTGGCTTCTGACACCTGACAAAGAGACAAACACTGCTATGAGCATCTTCCTTGGGAGAGGGTAACAGCTGATATCAGTATTTCAGCCTGGAGATATCAGTAGTTCTTCCATTGTTGATTTGCATAAGGTCAGTGTGGGAGGTTAGGAATATGCAGGTGAAGTGTGTGACCTTTAGAAGAAGCAAAAAGACAAAGGATGTGCACGTGTGACAGATATTTTCAAAGTAACTTTGAACTGGCTTTTGGTCATAGCTAAGAAAAGAATACTCCCAGACAAACAACTCCCTGCAGAAATTAAATAGAATTCTTTCATCTGCATGGCATGGCAGGAACAATACATTTAATGATCTTTGCTAAGAATCACTGTTCCTTTACATAAGAAAGAAACATTTTCCATTTCTTTAGTATTTGCTATTGATCTTGCCCTTTGTCTTTTTGCCTGATTTGGCACACACTTGAAATTGTTCATTCATGTGTCTCACAACTCTGTGTGGTTTGGAGGAAATTGCAAATCATTGTTGTAAGTGCAGTTTCTGTATTGTAGTAATTGCCTTTAATAGGGTAGGGGAAAGAGGCCTCAATCCATCCCACCAGTTGGATGCCAGTGCCAGCAGGAGATTCCCAGAGACTGCAGAGATCAACAGAAGGGCCCCTGAAAAGCAGCACAAAGGAATTTTGACCACTCCAGCCAGTGAGGTGGCACAGGGAATAAACAAGAGGGGTCAGAGCTGTGCACAAGCCTCTAGGCTGTGATTTTATTGGCACTGCAGGGACATGGTGGGATGGCTCCAATGACAGTGGAGTGGTAGGATGGAAGGATACAGGCTCTACAGGGGGAACAGGCAGGGTGCATGAGGAGGCAGTGTTCCCCTCTATGCCCATCACCTGCTGGAGTGCATGGAGCTCACCTGGGGATGGATGAGGAGTTAACTGAGAGCCTACAGGACAGGATTAAGGGAAGGCAGGGAGAGGTGATATTATAGTGGGAACTGCTACAGGGCACCCAAGCAGAAAGATCAAGTAGATGTAGGAGAAGCCTCATGTTCACAAGCCCTGGTCCTTGTGGGGGACTTCAACACTCTGATATCTGTTGGGGGGACAACACAGCAGGACATAAGCAGTGCAGGAGCTTGCTGGAGTGCTTTGGAGGGTCTAGTGGAGAATGTGAAGCTCAGAGGCAGCCTTGGCTGCAGTGACCATGAAATTGTGGAGTTCAAGACCCTTAGGGCAGCATGGAGGATGCACAAGCTCACTGCCATGGACCTCTGGGGAGCAGACCTTGGCCTCCTCAGGAATCTGCTTATTAAAGTACCATGGAATAAAACCCTGGAGGGAAGAGGAGCCCAAGAAAGCTCGTGAGCATTTAAGGGTCACGTTGTCTAAACTTGGGAGCAACACATCCCGATGAAGAGGCTGGGCAAAAATGCCAGGACACCCACACGGATCAACAAGGTACTCCTGGACAAACTTAAACACAGAGAGCATGAAGCACATTAAAGTAAGTACAGGTAATCTGGAAAAAGTACCAAGAAATTTTCCAAGCAGCCAGGGGTTAGGTTAGGAACAGTAATGCCCTTATAGGAATAATTCTATCCAGAGATGTTAAAAGCTATAAGAATCATAGAATCATAGTAGAATGGTTTGGATTGGAAAAGACCTTAAAAATCATCCAATTACAACCATCCTGCCATGGGCAGGGACACCTTCCACTAGACCAGGTGGCTCAAAGCCCCATCCAACCTGGCCTTGAACATTTACAGGGACAAGGCATCCTCAGCTGACTGGGCAACATTTTCCTGTGTCTCACCATGCTCACAGTAGGATTTTTTTCCTAATGTCCAATCTAAACCTATTCTCTCTCTGTTTAATTCCATCACCTCTTGTTGTACCCCTATATGCCCATGTCAGAAGTCCCTTTCCATGCCTCTTGTAGACCCCTTCAAGTATCCCAGAGAAGCTGGAACTAGATGATCCTTAAGGTCTCTTTCAATAAAACCCAGGAATATGCCAGAAGACAAACTTCAGAATTTTGAAGAATTCAGCACCCAGATTAACATAAGAAACAAGTGTGGATTTATAGTAAATGTGGTAGAGGACAGTAAGTTGGTCTAAAACTTAATTTCTTAAAATATATATAAGCTTCTATTTCTCCTCAGACCAAATTCATTGAAAATTAAGTAGCAACAGCTTTGTAACTTTAAGAAACATTTGACAGAAAATTAGAAAAGAATGATTTTCATAAACTTAGACGAAGTGTTCACCTTTCAACTCTTCCAACGCACATCCTTAACAGGACTTCTCTGAGGCACACACAGTCATTATCAATTCACTTCTCTTGCCAAGGAAATCACTTCCAAAAGTAATTTATAGGTTGAATAAATATCAAGGTTATTATAAAACTACAGAAATTAGGTTAAATCACTGCCCTCATTTTCCTCTCTGTAGAAGAATTTCTCACATCTCCCTCTCTATCTCCCCATTTATTCACACATTTTCCTTTAGATATGGCAAGATCCATTTCAACTAACTACAGCCACTGAAAATCTAGGCTTGTAAGATTGCCTTTCATGTTCTTGCTATTTTCAACAAAGAAGGACTTAGAAAAAGATAATTCTCTTCAAAGGATAACTCACAGAATCATAGAATCACAGAATGGTTGGGGTTGAAAAAGATCTCAAAGTTCACCTAGACCAGCCCACTTGTTAAGCAGGTTCACCTAGAGCAGGTCACACAAGATAAATACCCTGGGTTTATATGCTGCTGTTTTGGTGGAATTAATTGCCCTTTGAAAGTGCTGATTCCCCTGTGTTGTCTACAGGGTGAACATGAAAGACTCTCTTAAGCCATATATCTACCTCCTAAATGGGTAAATTAATTCCAGTCTCTGGCTTTCTCTCCATCCAGGCCCCAATTCTATGTGCTGCTTGGCTTTTTCCCTCTTCCCTCCACCAATTATCTATCCACTTAGGAACTGAATTCCTGGGTAATCAGTTCCAGCCCTCAATCATCACAGGAAGTCATGTCACATCACACTAGTCATGCATTTATCAAACTCCCTCTTAAAATTAGTTATGTGATCTGTACCTACTACTCCAAGAGAACAGCTGATCTGCATTAATCTCCTTCCTCTAAGGCTGCTTCTAATTCCTTGCCTAACCATATTTATGATCAATTTATTCTCCATTTGTCCTTTGGCTTCTATCTCTTCCTGGAATTTACCTGCTTGTAGATATTTATAAGCAACAATTACATCCCCTTCTATCTTTCATTTTGCTAGTCAGAAGAAGGGATGCTTTTAGATACTTTTTTTAATGTAGTATCTCTATTTTTCCATTCCAGTAACCATATTCTAAATTTAATAGCCCTCTTGAATAATTCTTGTGAGAGACATAAATTATATTCCAGGTCAGTTGCATTGGCACTAAAATTTCCCTCTGGATATGGAGAAGTCCCACCTAAAACACCCCAGTATGTTTTCTCCTGGCAGCCTGGCTCTGGTGGGTCAGAGTCATTGTGAGCCAGTCAAAGGTGTGCAACTTCCCTCTCTTATGTTTTCTGCTGAGAAGACTTGGTTTTACAACAGACCTTTAAAACTTGAAACCTTTCTCCAAATTTCATTCTGTGGCAGTTTTTCATCCTATGGCAGATTTTCATCCTATGGCAGTTTTTCTAGTCTTCATAAGAAGAAAATCCTTTTGTATTTTAACCCAACACTTCTCTGCCTTGATAAAGAGCCCAGTTATTTTGTCATCACTTACTTCTGCTGATGTGATCTTTTTATTTTAATCTTTGGTGAAAACAACAGATGCAATGAGCTGTAAGAATTAACTTTGAATAGCTACATAAATAATCTTCTTAATGTAATGATTCTCTTTTAATTATAAAGTATAAGCTATAACTTTTAATTATAAAGTTCTCAAATTCCGTTGCAATAATTTCCTAGACTATTATTTCCTTTAAAAATCTTAACCTCCCCTTCATAGTTTTATATCCAGACTCCTCAGATGTTTACCTGAGGTTCTCTTCTGGAAAGAATCTGGCCTTTGAGACTACCAGACCATGTTTACTTAATAGATAAACTCATAGAAAAGTTTTTGCAATATTTTAACTTAGTTTTGCAGAGAATTTTTAGGATAAAAACTTTAATGTGGAGCCTATAGCCACTTAGAAAAGGTACCTGGATTTTTTACATGCTATACTAGAGAAAAAACTTCATCTATATGACATAGGAACTCTGACCTTCCCAGTGTGTGACACAGATTAATTCATTCAGTTGAGCAGATGTTTTTTTGTTGAAGTATTTTTCTGTTCTGGTCACTGGAATAAGAGAGAATGAATAAATTTGTCACTCGTCATCCAAAACAAGATTGGATATATATCTTTCACAGCCAAATAATAAGTCTGCTAACTTAGATCCAAATTCTTGCCCTCACACTCCACTCAGTTTCACCAAAAGACTTTCTGAGCAAAAAGAACTACTTCCCTATTAATAATCTTATTATTGCCACCTTTTATCATCAATCAGTTGTCTCTGAAATCCACTCATTTTTAATATCTCTTGAACAATTTAAATCTCATCATTTTCTTATTAATTTTAAAGTATAAGGATTGAGACAATACATTCATATCTTTTCTACAGAAGAGTTGATTTGCTTTCCCTTGCATTTGGGGCAAAGGCTGTTGAGTTCTTCCCCTCCAAACTAAATCATGCAGTTAATCTACTTTTGGTAACAACTTTATACAAGCATTGTCCCAACTGGCCTACAGGAAATAAAGTATCACAGAATCACAGGATAATTTGATTTGGGAAGGACCTCTGGAGATTCCTAATCCAACCTTCTACTCAAAGATGCTTAAGCTAGACCAGGTTGTTCATGTCAAGTTTTGAATGACTTCAAGCATCTTTTACCTATCATCGCCATGGGATATGTTAGATGCCCTATTCAGTGGATCTCAAATAAAAGCATAGTCATTAGCTAAATAACAAAGAATCAAAAGAAAAAACAAAATCCAAGGAAAAAACCACATTTGTAGAAATTCAGAGGATGCTGGGACAGAGGAGGCTCAGTCTGGCTGTCTACTTGAATATGACAATTGCAATGTGATATATACACATCACACAAATCATGTGTATATGTATATGAAAATTAAAAAAGGGAGATAATTAAGTGGTAACATGAAGGAGAAAAACAATTGAATCACTGCTACTCTGCACTTAAAACAGATTTTGCAAAGTCGATTGAGTTAAAGCAGATATGCCACAGAAAACCCTTCCTAAATGTGCATGCACCGGAATCATGAATCTCTCTCCCTTGTGCTGCATTAAGTATGGGATTTTTTATGATCTATCACTTTTTTTAAGTCTTCATTTTACCTTTCATTAAACATTACAAAATGTGCCTCATCAGAAAGCATTGCTTTTTATGGCAGCATTTCAAGCTCAGTAACTGAGGAGACTTTATTCTGCATCTGAACATGATTTCCATTTTTCTTTTAATGAACTATTTTTATAGTGCGAGTGCATAAACAAATAAGAAAGTGAGTGGGCAAAGATGCTTAAGGTGCTTTCATGGGAACAAACTTAATTAATATCCAGCTTTCAAGAGAAGCAATCTGAAACCTGAGTAAATGTTTTATTTGCAGACATTAAGAAGAAACTATAGGGCAATTAGCAAGACCTTCCTTCTGGAAAGATAGTTTGGAGTCTATTGCATCAGTTTGAAATTGAGCCTTCCATCAATAATTTCTTCCATGCAGCTGTTGAGGGGAAGTTTTGCAATAACAGCAACAATGAAAAAAAAAAGGGAAAAAAAAAAAGAAAACAAAAAACCAAAACACTGAAACCCAGCTACAAAATCTGTCTGTTTAAAGCTGATGATCCCACATGCCTCTGCTGAGGATGTAGCAAGGGTGTCCTTCAAGGAAAAGTCTTGTCTTCCTCATGTGAGCAGACAGAGAAAAGAGGAGGGGATCTACACTTTCTACCGTCATTATAACCTTGGCTGAGGTTGAGTTGAGTCTTCCTGCAGCTCACAAAGCCTGCTATGGCTTTCCCTGCATATCCCAACATGAGTGTTTGTTAACAACCCTGCAGACCACATTTGTCTCCTTTAGCATCCTAAGAAGGGCTACAAATAAGGTGAAGGGCCCTGAGGGGAAGCCCCAGGGGGAGCAGCTGAGGTCAGTTGGTCTGTTCAGCCTGGAGAAAAGGAGACTGAGGGGAGACCTTGCAGCAGTCAAGAGCTCTCTAACAAAGACAAGAGGAGGAGCAGCATCGATCTGTCCTCTCTGGTGACCAGGGATAGGAATCCAAGGAGTCCAATCCTGCCAATGAAGGTTTAGGTTGGATACTCGGGAAAGGCTCTTTATCCCGAGGGTGGTTGGGCACCGGAACAGGCTCCCCAGGGAAGTAGTCACAGCACCAAGCCTGACAGAGCTCAAGAAGTGTTTGGACAATGCTCTCAGGCACATGGTAGGACTCTTGGGGACTGTCCTGTGCAGGGCCAGGAGTTGGACTTGGATGATCCTTGTGGGTCCCTTCCAACTCAGAATATTCTATGATTCTCTGGTTCTATAATTTATATAATTTCCCAAGAAACTATTTTGAAAAGGAGACATTTTTTCCTTGTTAGCACATGATTCAAATGTAATAAATTCCTCTCTCTTAATAGGAAGGGTTTCTTTGAATAACTTTGAGTCCCATTTCTTTCATTATTCTGTGGTAAAGGAGCCTCATTTTACTCCAAAGAGCAGCTTTGTCTGTTGTGGTCCTTAGCTTTTCTCTCCAAGCTTTGGTCATCATCCAGAACAGTCATTTCACTAAATTATCAGTTTCTGTTATACTTCTACTTGGCATCAGAATAACTTTTTTTTTTTTTTTTGTAACTAAAAATTTAACTGATCAAATGAAAACACTAAGACAATTATTTTAAAAAGAATAACCAAAGATGCCAATAAAATCTGGGCTATAGCAATCAAATCATGATGCAAGTTGACTCCCAAGATATGACCGCATTAGCTTATATAGGAAGAAAATATTTTCAATATTAATTACTGGTGCTTTTTAACAAGCTTGGCAGTAAATCCAATTTTAACAATAACTAACTGCACAGTCATTAATTCTGGAACTTAAGCCAAATGTAGTCTTCCATACTGAGGACATCTGTGATTGTGTCCTTTGGAATTTGTTCCCTGTGCATCTTATATAAGTGCATCAGAAATATTCCAACTCTCTTCCCTTTGTTTTATTTACAGGACATGAGAAAGCAGGCTTGGAAACCTATCAACCGAAGCTGAGAGGGAACAGTGAAGGGGAAAAAATAAATTTTAAAAATAGTTCTGATTAACTTGTTTCACTGCAAAAAAAAAAAAAAAGGAATAGTAAAAAAAGAATAATCTCTGTAGTCTTCATTTGTACATGAATAAAACAGAAGACACAAACATGCAGAATACATTCAGAGAAAAAGCTGCTAACAAGGATTTGCTAATTGTTGGATGCTGAGGTTTACTGGAGCAACGAGAGTCTCCAAATTCTCTGCTCCTTGCAGTTGAAAGAGCCACTTCCCAAAATAGTGCTTCTTCCTCAAAGCTACACAAATCCACTTCCAAGAAGCCACCTCCAGCTCACAGCTTCCTTGAACACAACCCAGATCTTTGGTTATGTATATCAGTACATACTGATTTATTTGGATATTTTCGTTCTGAAAAAGAAGAGCAACCTCTGCTTTCATGCTTACCTTGCCCTCATCACGCCTGGCTTAATGGTGAAGCAAAGGAATATTTTTAGGTACTGAGGAAATGAACAGTGAAAGAACACTCAGGATTTCCACACTATTCCTTCCTGAGTTAATGCCTAAGTGCTTCTCAGAAGCCTGCATAGATCAAGGTTTTCCACTTACACTTCTGCCTTTATATCTTTTATTTGCTAGAGTATATATAGTTATTGCCACCAAAAAAAAAGTGCAAGGCATCCAACTTCAAACGGCCCCCTTAAACGGTGCTGACTGTGTACTTTACTTGCAGAAAC
Organism: Cyanoderma ruficeps; assembly: GCA_008694505.1. Lineage (NCBI taxonomy): Eukaryota > Metazoa > Chordata > Aves > Passeriformes > Timaliidae > Cyanoderma > Cyanoderma ruficeps. Next base: position 1,690,792 of record VZDJ01007752.1, read on the forward strand.
CACAAAGCGGAACAAATAAAAAAAGCTGTTGTAAGACTTGCTAAAGAGGTTCAGGTACTTGCCATAATCATTTGGCAGATGGAGATAAGCCTGAAAGAACATTAAAGTTTCACAGCAGAGATGTGATGTGGAGTTGATCGTGTCAAAAGGTTAAAAACGTTTTGGGGTTTTTTTGCTTATATTTTTGAGAGTCGGTTGTGAGATGTGTATAAATCATTCATATTCTATTAAAAGAGAGCCCTGGTTCAGTTCTTGAGGATTTCAACAGATTACCATACCAAAGCACATTTTCTGTCCAGCTTCCACTCTTCAGCTATGCGTCTTTTGTACTCTGTATCATCCTCTTCAATACGATCTCCACATCATTTTTGAAACCTCAGCACTTCACAACTTTCATTTTCTGGCACTATAATTTCTTCCTTCTTTTCAAGCAACTGTCAAAAGATAATTCTTCCCTTCTGAAATCCTTTCCTTGTTTTGTTTTTTTTTGTATAGAATTTTTACACAAACTGCTTTTGATAAAAAAAAATTGCAAAAGCACTGCATAAGTGCCATTCTTTTAAAAATTAAATAAATTTTAATTTCTTCAAACAAACATGTTTGGTATTGCACATTATTGCCATTACAAAATTATTATGTCAAAAACACTTGTGCAATTTATGAATGAAATTAAATGGCTGAAAGATAATGAAAATTAACAAAACTCAAGTACATCACTATAAGTCTTAAGAAAATTATGATTTCAAATAATAAAACCACCCATATTTTATATTGATTTTGGTTGAAATTAATAACTTTGAGAAGGTATAATTTAAAACAATTTCAGAGCATGGTGTTGAGAATCAAGGAACTTGGTTCCAGTTCTGGTATTCTGTGAAGGAGTAGTTGGGGAAAATTTGGATGTGGTCAGGCTAAACCTTATTTTGAACCTAACATAAGTGAGAAAGACACCCACATATTTTGTTGCTGTTGGGTTTTGGGTCTTCAAGCACATTCACTGGTAAAGATTATGCATCTCTGTGGTGTCAGGTATTGCAATAATGAAAAATGCTGGTACTGTCCAAGGGCATAATATGAATGCAGAGAGAAATCCAACCACATAAAGTCTCTGCCATTATTCATACTGAACACTGAACTTATTTCTGTCTTGGGTCAGGCCTACCTTTTTAAATATTTCACTGCGTACTTTTGACTAAGTAAAATATTCATGAATGTATTTCAGAATAATTGAATCTAATTTAGATTCTAACTTGGAGCTTTTCTTTTCAACAGGTCTCTTCTCCTGCTTAGTTGTGAATTGGAGAACTGTTTCTGAATCTGAAAATGTTTCTGAATGTTAAACAGATTGCACTGAAGAAATACTGCTCATTATTTTCCTATGAATGTGTCTCAGGCATCTAAGCAGGTTGCAAAGAACCAGACCACGTGAGCCTACACATATGATGAATAGTGATGATTTGAAAGGGACAGTTTGCAAACAGTGCACAGATTGAAAAGTTTCCATCAATGGTATTTAGCGAAAGCTTATAAATAACACAGATATTCATGAAAGTTAGGAAACACATCTGAATTAAAATGGGATTTAAACACATGAAGTTTTCAGCTGGAATCTCATCTTTAAATGGTTGTACCTTTAACATTGCAAGATCTCCGTGCTGTTTATGGTGACTAAATATTATCATTTCATGCCAAAGGGCTAATTTCCTTTTGTGTATAATATGGAGAAGTGACAGTGATTGTACAATGTGGGATATCCCAACATTCTTTCATCGAACACCTCCTTTTCTAAGGGAAAGCACATGAACCTCCTAAATGCCAACAGAAGGAAACAAGTCAGAGCAAAAGGCAGTGTGCATTACAGGTTTGTGTAGCCTGGCCTCTCATAGAATCTTAGAATCATAGAACCATTAAGGATGGGAAAGATCTCCAGCATCATCAAGCCCAAACCATGGCACTAAGTGACATGTCCAGTCATTTTTAGGGTGACTGACCACACCGCTTCCCTGTGCGGTTCATTCCAGTGCTTGATAACCTTCTCAGTGAAAAAATTCTTCCTGATGTCCAACCTGAACCTCCCCTGGCACAGCCTGAGGACATTTCCTCTTATTTCACTGGCTGTCTGGGAGAAGAGGCCAACCTCCAGCTGGCTACAACTTCCTGCCAGGCTACATGAATTTAAAGCAGGAGACAGCCATGATAACACTGCAACAGGCAGCAATTCTGGGCACACACAAGTCCCCTTTAATTTTAGAGATTGCTTCATTGCTTGAAACAGACCACTGAGGTTGAAAAACAGATGAGTGAAGGCAAACAGCAGCCTGAGATACCACAGGACATAAATGGTGGTATCTTTTTCGTGTTAAATTTTGCTGTGCTCTCCCCCAGGCCTGATGCTGAGGAGGCAGGATCAGGCCAAAGTGACAACTCCAGCATCACAGACATCCAGGAAGCAATAGGGCACTGTGAAAAAGCTGCAACAAACAGCTGGTTTCAGCAATTTTCCAACTTGACTTTCATTTCAAGGTGAAAGCGAAGAGCTGGGCTCTGTCAGAACTGACTTCAATTTGGTTTCACAACCATGTGGGGACTTATGCATCAACAGTAATTCTAGCAGTAAAACCAGCAAAACATTCAAGGTCTTCTAACATTGTCACAGTTTGCATCTAGAGCCCAGATTAATTCTTACCAAAAAGCTAATCAGAAAATACTCTGATTTTTTTATTAGACTTAGATAATATAAAAATAGACTGTAAATGTATACTATCAGTTGAGCAGACCTCAGATGGATGCACTTGACCCCCTTAACCAAACAAGATAATTTGGTACGGGGTCCAGAGGAGGTAAAGCCTGAGTCACAACCATGCCAATAACCCTAAGAAACTCACAAAAGAACAGAAATACCCAGAGAACATGGATATATATGAGCTTGGAGCACTCATCTTGAGATTAACACATGAAGAGCAGGTGCACCCCTCATTTATCAAGGAACAAAAACAGTTGTGGGTACACGGAGCCTCATGGATAACTTTCCATTGTATGCAGTTTGAGTACAACCCAACTACTTTATTCCATAAATATGACTGCCTTCACAAAGGCAGCAAAAAAACCCTAGGAAAGCTCGAAGTTTTAATCAATGGATGGAATTTGCCTAAGGCAATAGAAGGAGTCAGTGTCAAAGCTGGCATAAAAGCATATCTGTGGAAAAAAATGTTTAGAACTTCTTTCAACAGAAATTTGCCATAGAAATTGTTAGAGAACTCAGCAGGAAACTTTGAATGGGTTACTTTCTCTGCAGACTGGGACATAAATGGTACAACAACATTACCATTAGGTTGCCTTAATTCATTCCATACACCTTGTTGTGGTCGTTTCTCTCCACACATGAGTACATTTATTTTCCTCATTTTTTTTATATCACTGTTGGCCTCATGTACTTGAGGCTTCAAATCATTATTTATGTGACATTTTTCAATTTAAAATTAAAATTTACAGAGCAAATTATACACTGGATTAATACCTCCTGCTTCCAGAAAGATCTTCAATAGATATATACATGTGTGTGCATTTCCAGGTGGTAGGAATGAACTTGGCCTCTGCTAAACCGGTTAACTTAAAATGCATAAAACATTCCAGAAGCTCAGGAGAGAGCAACCTAATGAATGTGATATTATATGCTCAGTTTCATTCTTCATCAACATTTATTTGCTTTCTCTACCCCACATTCTCTGACTAAAAGACTTTTAATTTTTTTTTTTTTCATTTCAAAGATGAATCTGAACCAAATGCACACCTCAAATGAGAATCTCTTTCCTGTATCTACCTTCAAAGGTAGGTGTGGTGGTTTCACGTTCACCGAATTTTATTTGCCAACTAGGAAATAGGATTTTGGGAGAAAAAGGCAAAACAGGCTCAACTTAAAGGTAAACATATAGTTTATTAACACACAGTAAGGAAAAGAAAAAAAAAAACTTTCAAAACCCTTCTCCTCCCCCCACAAGTGTTCACTTTCCTACAAACAACATAGAGAGAAAATCTGTGACATTCAGTCAGTTTCACCATTTAAATATAGTCTTTCATCTATTCTTCAGGAGAGGAGTCTCTTGTTTGCCATGGAATTCTCCCACTGACAAACTAGAAAAGTTCTCCTGTGGGTTGGAACTCTCACAGAAACAGCCGCCCGGGGAAAACCTGCTTCCATGTGGTCTCCTCCCATTAGATGGTTCCCAAGCTGCTTATGGGTCGTGGAACTCAGGCATTTGGGGTGTCACCTTTTAAAGATAAGCAAATTCAAAGCAAAGGATTTCTCATCTCAAGGAACAGAGATATCTTCTCACTTCTTTCATTGGTGCAGGATATTCTCATCTCTTTCTCTCTGTTCAGGCATCTCATGGGACTGTACAGTCCATCACAAACTCCCTTGCTCAAAAATCCACAAATCATCTCTCCAAATGCATATTTTTCCATAATTTAAAGGACAATCTACCAATAGAGTTCATTCTATAGCTCAAACAAGAAAGTCCAGCCAACAGGCAACTCCTTCATCCTTCTTCTAGTTAATCCTTCTCTCACTCTCTCCATCTGACTGTTATGCTAAGTCTTCTCTATGCTCAATCACTTTGTCTGTTCTCACTCTGGGAAGAGCCAGTGCTTTGGAAGTCCCATCTGCTGGCAAGAAAGAGTTAAAGCTTGTCCAGGCCTGCAGTGGTCATGTGAACTCAGCCGGGCAGCAGCCAGGATTTTCAAACGCTGTGGGAATGGGGAAAAAGTCAAAGCAGCCCGGCTGATGAAAGGCTCCTTGTCCCCACCCCTCAGTCTCATTCAGGGTGGGCCCAGCTTGGAGCAGCTGCAGGCTGCAGGCTCCTCTCTCCCTGCAGGGGAAGGGGCCCAGGCCCATGGCCAGGCCTCGGGCCAGCTCCCCCCCATAGGGGAGCGAGAGGGTGTTTTACAGTTGCTAAAAAAACCGATCCGGGCTGGGATGGGGGCACATCATCCTCTCTCCCAGCCTGGGAGTCACCGGGCCAGGCAGGCCTGCCGTGAAAACCCAGGCCCAGGCAGGCCGGGCTGTCCTTCTCCTCCCCCCCCCCGCAAAGGGAGAGAGCCAGGACTGCCTTTCCTCCTTTGAAGTCAGAAGGAAAAAAAGAGAGCGATCCCAGGCTTCCTTCTAACTTTTTTAAGCTGCGTGTGTCCCAGAGGTGTATCCCTGCATGTAATTGGCTATTTTGGTTGTCAGTTCAAAGGAAATCACCAGTTGCACCTCACCATCTGTACTAAACCAACACAGTAGGTCACTGGAATGTCTGTTGGAGACCTTCTAGTAAATTCATTTTAGCTCACACAGAGTGGCTGCAACAAAATAAATATTCTTTTGTGGTCTCAAAGAATCCATGAGGAATTGTGTCTTTAATTTTCTCACTATGTGCACATCTGAACTTTTCCCTCTCAATTAGCACACTTCATACCACAATCATTTCTTGTGTGCATAAAAGCTTCTGATCTTCAACACTCGTGCCCTGCCTGCTGCTGTCCTCTCCTCTCCTCACCTGATTGAGGCCCAGTTACCTTCACCTCTATGTTTATATGTTTCTCATCTTTCAAGCTGAGAAGATGGTATTGATACAACTGCAATCAGATTTTACAACTGGAGATACTGTTTCATGTTCTGTCCATGCATTTATGACGATTCACATATCCCTAGAACCTGTATGGCGAGGACGGTCTTATTTTTTCACATCACTGCCACAGATTTTGGGGCCCACAGTGAAGTTCCTTCTGTGATAGTCTTGCATCAAGTTAGAAGAGCAGTTTTTATATGCCTGTCCCATATGGGTCATGGTATTTGGGGACTGAATCTCCAATTACTTTTTCCACCAATATTTGTACAAGGCCTGATGTCTGCCAGCCTTGACTTTCATGGCCAAGCCCCACCTATGGCTTTGGGCTTTATGTTTCCCATGGGCTGAGTCTAGGCTTCAGACTCATCAAGCTGCTAAAAATTACTAAGAAAAGAAGTTTAAGTGAGACCAAGACCACCTATATCAGACCAGTGCCTTTACAGACATTTTGAGAGGATGATGTCTCTTTTTTCTGAGCCAGTGGCTCAGGATGGCCTTAACACCAAGTTTTTCCCTCTTCTGGGAGCACACCAGGAGCTTCCTAAGCTGAGAAACTTGGAGCATAAGTCATGCTTCAAACAGGACATGCACTCAATGAGATATGAGATTTTCCAAGCAGCAATTAAATAACCCTTTTAGTCCATAAGGAGACATTTCCCTTATACCCAGCTTATACTACACTCCTTTCTTTTTACTGCTTGTAATTTCAGGATTGCAAAAAAATCTTTCTTGTCCTGGAAAAGGCTTCCATGGCAGAGTGAAATCTCAGACAGAAAACAATTTTCAGAAGTCTCTCCATTCAACATTCCATAGCATTCAGAAAAAGTGGAACATTAGCATTTGTCAGCATTATTAGAGCATTTATAAATTAGCTTTTCTGATAAGGCTACCTAATGGTTACAGCCACCTTTTAATGAAGGTGTCAGGTCTTCCACTATGGAGAGCAGCCATAAAGGCTTTTGAAGGCCCCTTGCTGGATGAAGAAGGACAGTTTGACAGACCTTCTCTCCAGGTAAGTTCAGGTTTATAAAAGGAGAGGTCACCCAGAGTCCTCCAAGGAATGAATTGAAATTAAAGCTCTGGGATGCTGTCACTCTGAATTAACCAAATTGTCTCAAGCAAAATCACAACATGATGTGTATCATGGAGGGAAAAACAGAGAAAATTCAACATAGAAATAAACTGCAGAACTTTTCCTTGTTTCACAGGTTTTGGCTCCAAGTTTTCCATCTTCTGTCCATTTTCAGAAGTTTAACAGAAAAAAAGCTTCACAAAAAATGGCATAATTCTGTCTCTAAACGAGAAGGGGTTTTCCACTGTTAAAATATTAAATAAATCACTGGTGACATAAAAAACCCCAACTAATTTCTCCCATAGTAGCTGTTGTACAGCAATTCCTGGAAAAAGTTTGAAGTACACCAAGAAAAAAAAAAAAAAAGAAAGGAAATTTAAAATACATTGAATGAAAAATCAAATTACTTTTCTTCTAGGAAAACTCTCCTTTACTCCTCTCACAGGCACAGCAATGCTTCAAAGAGAAGTCTATTGTGTAATGAGTCACCTGCCACCACCAGCAATCTCTCTCAAAGCAGGAAAAAAAAAATCAATCCTCTCTGGGATTTTAGGTCAAGAAACTTCTATTTTTTTCTTTTTAATGATTCCTAGGATTTCTTTGAAAACAAAGGAATGAAAGGGGAGAAAAAGTAAAAGAGAAGCCAGGCAAACTCTTGTCTGGTCCTCACTGGTACACTTGTGCCTCAGCTTAGCCTGATACCTCCCTGCCATGCCTTGGTGATGGTGCTGGCACTAGTCTGTTTGCTTCTGGGTCTCTCCCCAAGCACATTCTGTCAGTTTTGCCCTTGAATTGGATTCCTTCCAAAGCCAGACGAGATGGAGTCTGGAGACTGTCAGACGCCTGTGAGCTGGAGCCCTTCTTCATGGGTTTTCTTTCCAGCTACTAAAGCTGGTTACATTCAGCTGCATTAGCTCTGTCTTGTTTGTTTCTTGGCTATATCCAGAGTCCTTGGGTGATGCTTTACAATTTCGAGAAGGTAGAAAAAAGGAAACAGTCTTCTTGTCTCCCATCTGGGGCCCACAAATTTCCAGGCAATATTTAAAAGCCAAAGAATGTAAATTTTGACTGATTTTCTCACATGATTTTTGAAGGTCACATTAACACCTTTCTCTATCCATGGTGTCTCCAAGCACCCCCAAAAAGAACAATCATGTCAGGTGTTCACACTGGAACAATTATATAGGCGCAAAAGCCCTCAGAGGGACTGAAACAACTGCTGATCCTTTAGTTGCAAATCTGCAGCTGCTGAAGTTTAAAAGCATCCTTCCTGATCAGAGCTGCTCTTGCAAGTTAGTGTCATCCAGACTGGTGTTCCTGCACTAGAGTACAGGTACCTCACCCAGACCCTGTCTGTGTACATCACCATCACTTTACAAGTGGAGAGGAGAGGCCAACAGGTCTGAGTGAGGGACAACTCTGCCATTTCCTCTCTTTGCTTCATGAGCACTAAACCTGCACTGCCCCACTACCCTCTACAACCGTGGAATCGGTCTCTATAACCTGTTCCATCATTTTTTTCCCCCCTGGAAGATATCACGGACCCTATTCCTCAACAGGAATTTCACTGGTGCTTGAACTAGTCCCAGATGTTATGGTTATGACAGAGAAGTAGTGGGGTGGAGGAAGAACAAAAAAATCTGAGCCATTGATAAGACAGTTTTTTGCTTCCAAAGATGAAACCTAGTGAGAAAACTGCAGTCACCAACAGGACAGCCTTTCCTCCAAATTTCTGAAAAGAGATGACATACTGGAATCTGCAGTTGCCTTCACAGCGCTGTAAAACAAGCCATTTATTCTATAACATCCTCAAACCTTAATTCCTTTAATAACCAAATTGCCAGCAAAATTAAGTATGACAGGTCTGTTTCCAACCCCTTTAATGATCCTCCTGTTTTGCCATCCACAGTTGCCTGCCTTTATCACTTTCTCCCTTGAGCCTTGGCTCTGACACCTACAAGCCTCAAAGGCTTTATTTATGTTAATTATCAAGGAAGTTTCATTCTAAGTGAATAGCTGGATTATCTGGCTCTTGATTTAATGGCAGAGTCAGCTTTATACACTGTGATTTACTGTTAAAAAATATGATCCAAGAGAAAACTGGTCTTCTGAAGTGCATGAGCTGACAGCAGTGGCACTCTGAGCTGGTGTTTTCAGTGCTGGCTGATGTCACACACTTGAAGCAGGTACTGCAGCTTTGCAGTAACCACCATTAACTTTTTCCACTTCAGATTTCCTCTGTAGTCCCAACTCTCTTTGTGGCATTGCTCATTTTTTATCTCCAGGGAGTAACTTAAGGATGCAGCTTGCCCCAGAGACACGATGCAAAATGCAGCTGATGCGGTTGTGTTTGGAACAAAGCAGAAAGAGAAAGAAGCTTGACAAAGTCACTTACTCTGAATTTTATTGAGGGACATATTACAGGTTTAGCCCATCTTGCCCCTCTCATGGCCCAGGATGTTTCCTGTGTGCTATTTGCATATACTTCAGAGTACATGCTAGAGGTAGAGGGAGGATCTGAATAGTCAAAGGGGAGGCTCAGAAGTCGGTTGAAAGCTGAAGGCACATATTAAAGGTCTCCACAAAGACTCAACATGCATAAATCCAGACACTGTAATTAAGCCAGCATGCAGTTACTCATCCATTAGTCACTGGATTCTTGTCACTGGCTTCTCCAAATATATCATTGCTGAAAGTCCCCCTGTTCCCCTTGTATACGAAACTAGGCACTACTGATATATGTTCAAGGTTTTTCTGCTGCCTTCTATATCTCAGCCATACTAAACAACTCAGCCTTATTTCTTAGGCAGGCCAGGGAAGGTAGAGGTCCTTATTTGTTTGGACCCATGTTTAAGACGTGAGACCCACCTTACTCTCAGTCATATGTCCAACTCTGACATTTCCTTCTCATCCCTCCATGTCCCCCACACAGCCAGCTGGCCCTGAACTACAGCCCACTGAATCATCTGTAGAAGCAGCATCAGTTAACACCAACACCTGGAAGTAAAGCTGTAGTAATCAGTTAAGAGCATTGCAAAGGTCAATTTATGTGGCAATCTGTGTGCTCGCCTCCCTCATCTTCCACCCAGGACCAAAACCATCTTGATGAATTTTCAACACAATATTAGGGCGTGATAGCCAGGTTCTCTGGTAATGGACACTGGTCAGATGTCCAGTGTATTCATCCAAGTCTGCTTTTCATGGTGCTGTTACAGACAGTGACTTTGCTTCTGTTTCCCTTGCTCCATTTGCATTCCTACACATATGTCTGGGAAGTTCTATGAGAGAGATGTCATTGGTGTACTGGAACCACTACAATGGAGGCCACAGTAAGGGCTTACCAAGAAAGGGAGGCTGTAAGAATGTAGGATATCTCCAGGAAATTCCAGCACACACCTGCAATGCCTGTTGGGAGTGGGTGGAAAAGATAAAATATCAGAGATATGGTCACCCTGAACATTTTTTGCTTAACTAACAGACAACATCATCTTCATTCATAACACTACCAAGCAACAGCAGAGATTCCAGCTTCTCCTAGTGGTGCATCTCAGCACAAGCTGTGCTTTTCTGAGCCTCTCACAGAGAGGTCATTGCCAGTGGAAAGAAAATGGGCATTAGTAATTCTGAACGTTTTACCAGCCTCTCACGGAAGTGCTGCATAAGTCAAACAATGACCTGTTTATCTGTGCTGTGCCCCTGCATGAGAAGAGCACCAACAAACTGGAACATCAGTGCTTGGAATAACAGAATAACTTTTTAATGATTTATGATTCGAGCTAGGAAACTTGCTAGCCAGATGGATCTGCAACTGAGCAAACCAAGGCTGACCTGAGGCTACAGAACCTGTGTCAGCACACTGCAGAGGTTTTGCTGGAGATTGATTGTACTATTTCATTGCCATAAAATCCTCTGGTTAATTCTTAAGGTTTTTTTTCTTTTTTAATTATTATCACTCAACCCAGACATACTCTGTTCATTTTCTTATCTGGTGCTGGTATATCACCTCTTGAAATTCCAGATTTCTAATAACTTGCCTCAAAATATTAAGCTTTATCAGGTATTTTTTTGCTTTTGAGAACAGCAGGCAACCTTTGCAAAATTATGGGAGACAGGTAGCAGACTAAAAATACCAGTCATAGGATCACAGAATCATAGAATGCTTTATGTTGGAAAAAAACTTTGAGAACATTTAGTCTAGCTGTTATGCCAGCTCTGCCAACCCCACCACTAAACCACTTCCCTGAGAGCCACACCTACACGTTATTTAAATACCTCCAGCACTGGTGACTGGGCAACTTCCAGTGGTTGGCAACCCTTTCAGGGAAGGAGTTTTTTCTAAAATCTAAACCTCTCCTGGCACAATTTGAGGCCATGTGCTCTTGTCCTTGAATGTGTGGGCAAAAGGGACCATATCCTTCTTCACTAGTGTGTTCCCTGATAAATATGATTTTTTTTTTGTCATGGAATCCTTCAAATCAATGATTTTATTTCAACATTACTCTATTTACTCTTACTCTGCTTATAAATTGTACTGTTTTGTGTCTAAGTAATGAAAATTTCAGATGAAAAAGTGTCATATGGCAAATCCAATGCAATTTTCTGACTTTCTGGGCAAAGACCCTGCTTTACTCACAAATCCTATTTTACTTTCCTGAATGTGGTCATCTAAATGAAGACCCACTTAATTACTATTCACAAGCATTTTGTATTATAAGACCATGCTTTTAGGTAAGCAGAGATTCACTGGAAAACTTGCAATCATTTTTCTGGCAGATTCAAGGTGTGGAATCCCAGATACTCGTGTCTGGTAAACACTGGACCATGATGTGGGTTCACATCTTCTTTGCTAGGCATAGCCAAGATGTTTGGGTTTTTTGTGGATTGTAACACATCACCAAACTTTCAGGAACTTCAGCACTTTCTCTTACTTCAGATATTCAGTTTTCATCACGTAAACCTCTCCTACCATGGGGTCCTAACCAAGCACAATTTCCTTCTACTTGCTTTCTATTCCCTAATGTCCATCTAGGCTGTCCTTATCAAGGTCAACTTTAATTAATGAACTGAAGATTGCATACTTTCATTAATCATCTAGAAAGGGGAGCAAACATCATATTAATGCAGTGGATTGTTGATACTAGGATGGAAGAGGTCACACCCCAGGGAGAAGGAGAATTAATGCTGAGGAGAACAAAGAAATCATTTGTCTTCATGAAAAATATCCCTTTTTAACTCTTTTCCAACCTTTTTTATCTACTTTATTTCTCAGCTTTATTTTCTAAACCAAAAATGTCTTGTCAGGCATAGGTCATGCTTTACTTGTTATCCTGAAATACAATATTTATAATCCTGAACTTCAATCTGGATTCATTATGAGTTTTTTTGAGGAACAGTGAAGCCACTGGCATGGTACTTTGTGTAATCAAGTAATGTCTCCTGGAGGGAGGTTAAAATGCAAATTGGTCTCATTTTACCTTATTTTTAATGCAGGTGCAAAGACAGATCAGGCCTATATGGAAAAATGGGTTCAAACCAGAATGGCAAGATGAGTTGAAAGCAAAGCTTTTGGAACCCATCTTTGTTTCTCTTATAGTGAACTCATTCATAACATTTTAAACCAGATGTAGCATTTTATCACACCCGTTTGTAGCTTTTCACATAGACCTAACAGAGAGGAAGATACAAGCTGGAGAACAAAGAAGAATTGAGTCTAACATATTTCATATATCGCCTGGAAATACACCCAGTCTTCCCTTGGAATGAAAAACTGCATGAAAAATATTGCTGCTACTACATTTATTCCTGCCTGTATTGAAGTTTCAGCACCCAATTTCTATGCAGCCTATCATAACTAATTATATTCTATCAAGCCAAAGAGAAACATATAAATTACCTCTTTAGTCTTCAAAAAAGGGCATCTTTGGAGACCTTCTAGACAACAAAGCACAAGATGAAAGGAGTGTTTTACACTTGTAAATGAATGTGGAAGAACAGGTCAGGATTTTTTTAATGGTCTGGTTTGTACTGTTACTCTTCAATAATGTTTTCTAGGTCTCAGTTGTGAGCCAGTGGGTAAACACAGAGGTATCATATCAGGGTACAAGTGAGACAAAGGGGAAACATTACCAGATAACTAATTGCTTGGTGGGTAGGAAGTTCACTGTAAATGTGTATGAAGCTGCAATTTATTGCTGTAGCCAAGCTGATATTCTAAGATGCATCTCTTCCATACATTCCTTCGAGAGAAATTTATAAAAGACTGGTTTTCAAAAGGCTGCAGAAAAGAAAGCCATGAGATCCTCAACACATTGTGATGCATGGTTTTTATTTTGCAGCCAGGCCTTCATTTTCCTTCCACCTTTCCCACATCACAGCACATGCATTTCAAAGGGGTCTCAGGGGAGAGAGAGGAACAGGTATGATAACAACTACTAAATTTCAGGTTTATATTGATAAGACTGGAGACAAGCAGGCTTGCCATTCATCCATTCAAAAGTCTCCTTTTCATGTCAGAAGTAGATTAGCTGTGTAAGTATTTCACAGATTCATCAAATAACCACAACAACCTTATGACTGACACTGTCCCACTTCTCCCTGTCCATCCTTGCTTGGTGTAGTTACAATTGTTTCTGGTAGCAACATCCCTAAGTATTTCAGAGGACACCCAGTATTTCCATGGCATCTCCAGAGATCTTCCCTTTTGTGCTCTTAGCTGAGACTTCCCAGCAACTCCTCCTGGGAATATATCTATGTATCTTACTTCAGTAAAAGCTGTTGTGTAACTTGATAGTTTGAAAGATCTTTTCACTGATCCCAGGTACTCCTTGTTTATCCAATTTTCTGCTCAATACAATGACTGCTGTGTGCTCTATTAGACTCACTCTAGTGAGGTGCCTAAAGATTTGTTGACCCCTGCAGCACTCCCAGCTGGAGGTAAGTTTGGTTTTGAATGAAAGGCAATTAGTGAAAAGAGTTCCGCCCAGCTATACCACAGGTGGTTGGATAAAGAAAGAAAAATGCCATTGCAAAAATGTTGGTTGTTTGTATTTTACTTGTTCATCACAATAAACTAATGTAAGATTCTTATCCTATTTACACAAAAATTAATTGGTGCAACACCACAGCCCCTTCAGAGCGGCTCATGAGCTGTCTCAGAGAGGAATTGGGCAGATAGAACCTGTTCCACCACAAACTACTTAGACAGCAATACAGCTGAAATCCCTGACATGCAGCAACCCAGAGTATTTTTCATGGAAATACTCCAAAAATCTATTGAGAGGACTTTCCTTCAGCACACAGTTCCTAAACAAACACCCTTCTTTCCATGCCATTCTTCTCAACTGGGAGAAGTTTGGAATAGGCATTTCCTGTTCGTTTTGTTTTGTTGTTTTTGGGGTTTTTTTCCCTGTTTGTGTTGGGTTTGTTTTATTGCCATATGTCTTTTAAATGTCTTGCAGCCTATGCTTATTCAATATATACTATTGGCTGATGCCAGAAATGACATATCAGAGCATTCTGCAGAAAGTCCATGACTATGTGGTATCCTAATAGCAACCTGAAAATGTGAAGGCCAAGACTCATATGTGGCTCCAGAGGCAGAAAGAAACTTTTTAATGTTCTTCCTGCCTTTTATAATACCTTTTAAAAGGTATAATACATTTAGTATTTGTAGCCAAAGGAGGCCTAGACATGATGTTTCAGTAGTATTTTAAGCCAGATCCACAGAACCATCCTCCAGGCAGTGGATCAGCTTTTGCTGGAGTGAAAACCAGAAAGGAATGTGTATCAGAGGCTCACAGGGGAGAAGATGAACATCTAAGATCAAGCTTGAAAGATTCATCTCAGGCTTCACATGATTTATGGGGAATTTCAATAGATACTTCTATGGCCTTGTAGAAACTTTGAAAACTTCTGTGCTTGAAGATGATGGTTTTTCAAGTTACTTGTTTTTGAGCATTATCGTATACAATCAAGTCCTTAAAGCAAGAGCTAGTACTGTCTGAACTTTTAATTTGATACTGCTGTTAGTGCAGTTTAAAATTACTAACTCAGTGTAAATTAAAATAACATCCTTTATTTGCTAACTGGCACAGGATAAAAGCCAAACACTTTCCAGCATGAGTCTTCAGAGATTCCCTTTTTTTTTTTCCTGGATGCTAAAAATCTTTATTCCCCTTTAATTTTTTTATTTTCATTGGCAAGATAAAATACAAGCTTTTATGTGCAGCTGGGAAGTACAGAGACCAAACACTTTTTGCTCTCCTGACATAAAATAAGTTTGTGGCTCATTTCATGTTTGCTCTGTTTAGAAAGCACAACCTGGCAACAGAGGCACAGCTTTGGATGCCTGGTGGCAATAAATGGGAGCCAGTATTTCCTATTTTATCATCCTCACCTGTTTCAAACCCTAATGAAGGACTGATTTACACAACAGTAGGAGAATATTACACCCTCTTAATGCTCTTGTTGTCTTGTATCTCTTGTCCTTTGGAAATCCTTGGATGCTGTATTGACAGAAGAAAGCTGCTTAGAAACAAGATATGCCAAAATGAAAGAGAAGCAGAGTCCAGATACACAAATTATCTTCTTACTTTTAATTAGATTGTGAATTGTTGTAAATCTTAAACAGAATTCCTACAGGGAATCATAGAATCATAGAATGGTTAGGGTTAAAAGGGACCTTAAAGCCCATTTCATTCCAGATCCCTGTCACGGGCAGGGACAACTTCCACTAGACCAGGCTGCTCCTTATCCTTGTCCAACCTGGCCTTGAACACTTCCAGGGATTGCGCAGCCACAGCTTCTCTGGGCAACCTGTACCAGGGCCTTCCCAGCCTTACAGGAAAGAATACCGTCCTAATATCCAATTTAATCCTACTCTCAGTTTAAACCCATTGTCCTATCACTCCATGCCCTTGTCAAAAGTCCCTTTCCACCCTTCAGGTGACGTCTCACCTGAATGAAGCAGAGGGGCAGAATCCCCTCCCTCACCTGCCCATGGTGCTTTGGATGCAGCCCAGGACGTGGCTGGATTTCTGGGCTACAATAGCATGGTTGAGTTTGCTGATGATGACCTCAGTCTTGAAGGTGATATATTTGAAGCATTTAAATGAACTTTCTGAGTTTTTTACCCTCTCACATAACCACTTCCAGACCCTTAAGCTACAGGACATATGACTTCTTGCTTTAATTTTCCCATTTTCAAACATCCCAATGGTTCTCTTCTACACTTCCTTCAATCAAGAGGGGATGTATTCAACAGAAAAGTTCTTTGTACAAATCACTTAATTGCAGTTCCCAGTACTTAGGGAAATAGGCAAATTACAAAAGCATAACTGTCCTTTCTAGGTTTAAAAATTGAGAACGAAGAAGTTTGTGAGCACCTGGTAAAATTCATAGTTGTGGCTGCTTTGGGGAGTCACAGTTCTTTAATTGCAATATTGGAATAAATGTTGTATCTAATATTTCAAATATTCCTCTCCTCTAGGTGAGTGCTAATCTTTCTCACCTGTAGTGATGGGTAGGAATTGAACATGTTTGTGGATAATGGGATCTTTGATCATGTAGACAAATATAGACTAAAGTCTGTAGTCGGACAACCAAGCTAGGCTGAGACCCACAATTTAAGTACAGAAAGATTGGAACAGCAATTGCAGAGGATTCTAAAGCACTTACAGCAAAATCACAGTGACCTGGAAACTGTATTATCTTCTTCTAACACAAATAAATTCAAGGAGGTCCATAGGTGTGTACTAGACCACAGATCAGGCCACCTGAATATAATAATGGTTCCTTTGGATGTTTTTATCCTGGAATCCTGCAGTTGATCCTGTTCCTCATAATAAGGTATAAATGCATAAGTTTAGCTCCTTGTGCACTACAGTGCATGGTTAAATCAGAAATGTTAGTTATGCTGCATGCAGCTGTGGTACTGGAAGGGGAGAAAACTCAGCCTGTGAGATTCGAAGCATGGTAAAAGAAAAAAGAGATGTTCTCCACTACCAGGAAAATCAATAATTGGAATTTACTCTGAATCCTTCATTGATTATGACATAACTTATATCACTTTCTAAGAATACAAATGTGAATGGGGAAAAATTAAGTTAGGACTCCTCTGGAAAGTGTCATGTTGTCCTGTTCCCCTGCCTTGGTAAATGGATCTGATTCTGTTTTTCAGAACTTGTATATTTGAAATCTCTTTCTATCCTGAAGGACAAAGCCAATCTGAATTACTACTTAACAGAATTGCTACAAGAGTGGCATGAATTTCTCTTCCACTGAGTATGACAGACTCAAAAAATGAGCTGCCATTTATAGGAAGGATGTTACTTAATTCGAAATACAAGTGATTATAATTGGTTAGACTATGATGTTATTGCTTCTACAACAACCCTCTGAAGTGTTAAAGTTCCTTTTTTTCATCCAGTCTGATGAATCTGTTGGATGAGGAACTTCTAGGACACAGACTCGTACAATTAATAACTCTGATGTACTGTGTTTGGAGGAACTGCTCATTAGTGCTATTCTCCAAGCATTTCTAGGCAGTGCTTACCAACATGGTCCCATAAACGACATGAAACTTCAAGCTGAAGGAAGCATCACCTTCATCCCAGACACTCAGTCTGTCCAAAGAAAAATAATTCTATTATACCGATGCCAAGGTGGTCTCCACAGTCAGACTGAAATCCCTTCAGAAAGGAGAAACAGTGTACACTGCTCTCCTTTCCAACAGTGAAAATATGATGGAACTGAGCAACATCTAGACATATTTTGCACTGTGCCTGACAATTTTGAGGTCATGTAGAGACAGTAACTCATTAGAAGCTCACCTATTAGTCCTCTTTAACTCTGTTTTTCAGCAAGTGCAAAGTCATTTACAATGAGGGGAAAAAAAATCTCATTAGTGACAATGAAAGCAGGACAAGTGACCTATCTTTGGCCTTTTGTCCTTGTAAGCATAGGTGCCCCAAACAGCTTCCAACTCTTTTCAAAATATTTGTGAACAAGTAATCATTCCAGAGTCTATTTTTGAATCTTTGGTCCACAAAAACATTAGCTGCATCCTGATTTCAGTGCCTTTGTAGCTGAGGCTCATGGTCTGTTATGAAATGAAGGTTGTCATCAGTTTTGGGAAACTTCCAGATGACAATCTCTCCAGTCAGTAAGGGGTATCAACAAGTTCCTTTCCAAACAGCATATTTTATGCTCTTTGGTTTCTGACTAGTTATAAAAGGCAGGAAGGAATGAGAAAGATAACTCTATAAAATATTCCTGGGTAGCTGATGTACAAACTATTAATATAAAAAATTACAGTAATAGGCATGTAAATCCTTTCAACTAGGATATAAATTATTGTCAGAGAGTAGGACAGAATTACAGGAAACTTCCCATCATCAAAAAGAAGCTATTATACATAAAATTATATAGAATATTGTTTGGAATTACATTAAATTATACTGAAATCTTAAAATTACTTTCCTTTTACACTAAATTTGGATCTTACACATTCTGATATGTAATTTTTGGAAGTACAGCTTTTTAGAAAAGAAGATATTGCAAACTGAACAGGATTAAATTTTAAAAGGCACAATTTGTGCAGATATTTCATTTTAACTGGTGGAAGTTGTTTCAGGAAGTGAAAGGCTGATCAAGCCTGTAAGGGAAATAAAATAGCCATGGAATGCACCTCAGTGCCATGGCAAGGAGAGGAACAAAGCGAAAGACTGAGTGAGATAAGCCTCAAGTGGCCCCTGCTGTAAACATAGATTTAACTGAGCTGTATGGAATGGGGATCTGTTCAGTCTTCTCACCGAAGCAAGAAATTAAGTGAATCAAAAATGTGTTTAAGTTTACAGAATTTTTCAGGCTTCCCATTGTGCTGGCCTGCATCTAATCACTCTATCTTTTATTAGGATATTAACCTGCAGTTTCTGCCTTATTCATACATGACTTGTTTCAGGGATCAGGAAGGACCTGGTTTGAGCCAACCTGCTCCTTCCACCAAGAGGCAGTGCCTGAAGGCCACCATGTAACCATGTTTTTTCCACTTCCTCTGACTCCGATGTGCAAATCAAAGTTAGCAAAGCTCCAGGTCAGAACCCAGTGTGAAGCTTTCCTACACAACAAACAGTACAGATTAAACCTAAAAAATTAAGGTAGGGACCAGAACTGAAGACACTGGTAGATTTTGCGCAGACCTGGATTCTGTTTCGTTCAGGCCCTGATTGAGACATTAATCAGAGTTCATTGAATGTCTTTGAACTGATATTTGTCAAACATTCCAGTTCCCTGAATTTTCCACTTGTCATTGTTTAAAAATTTTCATTTCTTTTTCGAGTGGTTGCCACAGAGGAAGATAAATGATTAGCCCTGGAGAAGGATCCCATGGTACACTGCATGCTGGGACTTTCACAGCAAGTTTCTGATTCAGGGACCATGGCAGACACAGTGAGCTGTAGTTATTGATGGCATGTCTCTGCCTCCCCTTATGTGTTCCCTCTACAGAGTTATCGACAGATATTTGGCACTCTCCATTCCCCAACCTCCTTGTTCTGTACCAGCAGAAAGGGCTTTCCACCCCTACAAAGATGATTGTCATGTTTGGCACCTGCTCCACACTGCCATGAACCAAACAGATTTACTCATTCTGAAATCTAATTAAATCTCTTACTGCCTTATTGGATGAATCATTCCAATTTTTAGTGACTTGTCCTAAGATTCCTGCAGATCCTTCTAATCCAGAGAGAAAAATAAACCAACAAATGAAAAAGCATGGAAACTGAAGTACTGGCACTGAAGTTTTGGGCTCAGCTTGAGCAAGTGTCTTGTCTGACCTTGGGAACACAGTAAGAAATCTGCCATTCCCTCAGCCTCATCCCATGAACCAACAGGGAAGGTGATCCCAAATCCCTTTTTTCCTGACATTGAAGGTATGGCTTAAAATCTGTCAAATTCATACAAATATTTGATTTCACTTTTCATGCTTTGGGATTGGGCCCAAAGGCATCATGGAACAACTAGATGAAGACGAACCAAGAAAAAGGTCCCAAAGACAGTAACACAGTTCTGGTATAATTCCCACTGAAGTCTGGAATCTGTTGGGGTTTTATTTTGTTGGTCTTTTGGGGTTTTTTTTTAGGTTTATTGGGTTTTTTTTTAATATCCTCAGTTGGAAGGCACCCTCAAGATTCTTTGAGTCCCACTCCTTGCCCTGCACATCACTATTCCCAAGAATCCCAAGCACTGTCCAAACATTTCTTGAACTCTGTCAGGATTCGTGCAATGACCATTTCCCTGGGGAGCCTATTCCAGTGCCCATCCACTTCTGGGTAAAAAATCTCTTCCTATTAACCAACCTAAACCTTCCTTGGTGCTGCTTCTTGGCTTTCTTCATGTCCTGTCTCTGGTCACCAGAGAGAAGAGGTCAGTACCTGCAATGAGATCTCCCCTCAGTCTTCTCTTTTCCAGGCTGAACTGACCAAGTGACCTCAAGTGCTCCTCATTTGGCTTCTTTACTCTTCACCACAGTGCTGCTATGAGAAAAACATGGAATCAGACACCTGGGAACAGCACACCTTGGAAGAGCCCACCTTTCCTTGTAATTATCACATAGATGGGTTCTTTGGAAATTGCCAACCTTGTTGACTTAGTTTCAACCATGTGCACAAAAAAACTATAAACAGACTAATTCCATATCAACCAGAATTACTCCGGAATTTGCATTGTCTACTCATACTGTGTAATTTTTTAATCCTGGGGGGTTTTTTCACACCTTTTAAGATGTGAATTCTAGAATGATGCATTTTCCTCAAAATTTACAATCATATTGAGTTTCCTTTTTTGGAGTTTGTAGTTGTTGTTTTAGTTTGGTTTGGTTTTTATTTCATTGTACCTCTCCATATCATATCATTAAGACCTTCCCTGTAACTGGGCATTTCCATCTCAATCATTTCTTTATAGAATTTCAAAGCAATCATCCACTTGAAGAACTTAGCAGTTCTTTCACTCGGAGCCTTTCCTCCTCACTACCACTATTCCCTCTGGAATATGGTAGCTCTTCCATGGCAGCTACCTGAACTCCCTGTGGTGGTGCATCCCCTGCTTCTCCTTTCCAGGCCACACTGTGGTCTGGAAAATGCTTGTTAGGCCTCAGCCTCAAAAAACAGCATTTCCCTGGGCTCAGCTCTACCTGAGCATAGCAGGAACACCCAGAAACTGCTGCTGTCTGTCCTGGTTTAGGGCAAATTTGGGAGGATACCTTCAAATGGGGTCCCTCTGGGAAGCAAACCCAACCAGTCCAGGAGAAAAATCTCCTTGGAGAAAATCTCCTCAGAGAAAAGTGGAAAAAACTATTTATTTAACAAAGTACCCACAAGTATAGAAAATGAATAATGTGAAACAATAAAACCTCTCATCATTCCAAAGTGAGATGGCAAACTCAGAACATCCCTGCTGTGGGTTACAGCTCAGCTCACCCAGTCTCTTATCAGTCCCTCAAGTGTTGGAAAATGCCGTCATGGGCCCCGGTGGGCCACAGGTGTGAGATCCAGGTATCTGTCTGGATTTTTCAGTCCAGGACAGGTTTAAACAGTCCCAAGAAAAAAAGAGAAAAAACAGTCCAGTGGACTTCTCAGCCTCAGCTAGCTAAACCAACTAAAAGCAAAAGAGATCTTTGTCCCTATGTCTGTCCGTGCTACAGACAACACACTCCAGGAGCAGAATGTGGAGGAGTGAAAGCAGTTTCTGAAAACAAACTGCATGTTTCTTTTCCTGCTTCCCTCTCGGAACCAGTCTTGAAGGTACAGAACCCAATACACAGCATAAACAGAACAGACCATACAAGCATCATAAAATCACTCTAGGACACTGTCTAACCAGCATTGTTTTCCTTATGAACAGCCTTGGAAAATATTTTTCTTGCCTGAATGGCGTAACATTACTGTTCTCACACTTTCAAAGAAAGTGCCAACCCAAACTGTGGCCAGGATGAAACGTTGTTATGACTAAAGCCCAGTCTCATGTGACCCTATAAAGAGTGGTCCAAAATGAGACCTTTGGGCTCTCTTGGGCTGTGACTAGCAACCTCCCTCTGAGTGAGGTCTCTCAGAGCCAGTGAACTCTCAAGTTTTGCAACACTTGGAGGATCTCCGAAAAACAATGAGTCCTGGGCCGATACCTCACTCCTCAAGGCCAGACCCTTTGTCTGTGAGCAGATGCAAAATATAGGTACGTTGCTTGCACTGACTCTTTATGTCTGTGTGCATAAACTTGTGCATGTGTTATAGCAAATCTGGGAGAAATTCTGCTTTCTTAGATGTTTAAGTACCTCAGATATTGAAGTAAGTTAGGCCGGTAAGAAAGCTTGTGATTTATGACTTAACTTTACCTAAATGCTGCTAGGTGTTGTTCTTTTGCTAAGTTCAACATAAGCTATGAGTTAAGTTCTGCTAAGTGTTGTTCTTTTGTTAAGTACTAAGTTTGACTTTGAAGTCTTAAGTTAGGTTAAGTGCTGTTAAGTGTTATTAGTTTGTTAAATTGTTAAGTTATAAGTTAGGTATAAGGTAAGTGTTGTTGAATTGTTAGGGTTAAGGTATAAGTTAAAATACAATTAAGTTTGAGTGCTGTTAAGCTTTTAGGCTGCATTCTTTTTTATCCTTGTTCTCACTGACCTTTTGTCATAGGCACCTCCTAAACACACATACACTCAGGTATATACACACACCCCTAGATAGTTTTCAGTTCATTTCTGTTTTGATTGCCTGAATTTTATTTGGTTTTGTTGTTGTTTGTTTTTCCTTAGTGTGCCTTAACTGTGCTGTAAGTTGAGTGAATCTTGTCAATGAACTTTGTTGTGGTGTCACTTAATATTAAATCTGGTTTTTGCTCATACCTTTGCCAATTATTTTTTTAAGGGATCTCAAACACTCACATGTAACCCTCCCGTTCCATATAGACCTCCATGTGTCCCCAGTGACTTCTCACCTCAAATCTTAGCTACAGATGTTTTCCACCACTACTCTAAATTTCCCTATTTTTTACTTTTTTCTTCTTCAAGACCAGGCGTCTTCCCTTAAACCAGTAAAGCATTATGGAATATCATTAGTATAAAAGCCAAAAGGCTTTTCTTTAAAGTTATGCCAAATTTTTGCTTTTTTGAGGATGGGGGTGTTTTATGCCCAGAAGCTCATGATTCAAGGATGGATGTAGTTTAAAAGAGACAGAGCCAGGCACACAGCCAGTTTTAGCCTACTTTTGAGAGCAGACGCTAGTACTTAATGCCAAGGTTTTGGACTAAGTATGAACAGGATCAGACATTTTAACCTGGCAAATTTCAAGGGTGTAATTTGCTACCAAATAATGAATACTTGCTGCACCTAACATCTCAGTTAGAAATAGTCTACTTTATCAAATTTTGAAGATTTTGCCTGGGCAAAACATATTCAAATCATTTGATAGTAAGCAATACAACAAAAAGGAGTTTTTAAGATGTGGGTGGAAGTTAGGCCGTTTGTATAGAGGGCCTATATTTGGTAGAGCTCATGGGCAGCAGTGGGAGTTTTGATCAACAACCTGACAAAACCAGAAGCATTGGCAGAGGGAGAGTGGTCGTGGGGGTGAGAAAGAGTCAGTCCAGCAATGGGGGACTTGTAGAGGGGCAAAAACTTCTGCAGTGCTTTGAAGAGAATGACAAGAAGGTTTAGCATGCTGGACTGCTGATTCAGGAGCTGACAGCCATCTCGGTTGAACAGGGTTGTATTGTACTTTCTCTTCATTTTCAGCAACAGTTGTTACAGCTCATCCCTGCCAGTGTAGCACTATGAAAAGTTAAATATTGTTATCTAAACACAGAGAGAGGGAGGGAAGTCAGACCGGTTTAGAAATCCACTATTATAAAACCAGAAGAAGCAGTGCTGGAGAGAGAGCCTAAAGGGGAGATTGTTCCCAACTGTACAAAAAGCTCCACCTGTGTCATCCCATCCCACCTGAATTCTTTCTCAACAGCTTAAACAGAGCCATTATAGGGACATATATATATATATATAACCCCACTGTCTGCATGAAAGGTTCATTTTGGTAGTGCTGCACCATCATCTTCATAGCTGTTTAACAGCACAGGGTATCAGTCAGATATAACACAAGAAAGGAGATGATTTGAGGAAAATGCATTAAACAGGTAATACAATTGCAAAGCTGTTGGGACTTAATTATGGGGTGCAAGCAACCATTGCATCTGTACCACGGCCACCTGGGAACACAGCAAAATGAATTATTTTCCATGTGCATGTCATATTGATGACTCTTTTCTATTGACACTCCAGATACTTGGCAGAAAATTAGACTTTTCCCATTCCAGTACATGCTAAATAAAAGGTGATTCCAAGTCTGTGCATATTCACAGACTACACTACAATCTGGCAGCTTCAAACAAAGGAAGGAGAGAAGAATAAAGCTTTTGGCTTTTTTTAAATGCTACTGGCTTCCTTGTGCAACAGACTGTTAAATCCTATTAGTAAAGTTTCCCCAGGAGTAGCTACAATAATTGAGGAATGTGGCACTCTTGATTGCTGTGATGCTTAAATAACCAAACATTTTGTTTGAGGACAATATTTTTAACTTTTTTTGGATAAAATCAGTGGGAAGACAAACTGCACCATCCTTGGGGCCTCTGAGGCCACCAAGTCAGACTGAACCCTTTGGCAGGGTTTGGATGTCCTTGTGATCACAGAGCCTGATCCAGACATCAGAGATGTCAATGGAGAGTGTCACCTGACGGGCTTTCAACAGAGCTTCTCCACATTTGAGTTCTCTCATTATTTAACTTACTGGAAGATGGCAAGTCCCTAACAGAGGAGCACCAGGTAAGGAGAGACTCTCTTTGCACAAAGAGTTGTGTTTCTTGTGTTGGTACGTGAGCAAAGAAAATCCCTTCTCACTGGTGGTTGCTTTTGTAGAATTGATATATGCTTGTGTTTGGGAGGTCGTTTTAGTTATAAACAGTGAATCACACAAGGAAACTTTATTCAGCTCTTAACTTGTTTCAACTATGACCTGAGCTCTTCTGTTTCAGTACAAAAAAATTCAACATTTTTTAAAGGAGTTGTTTGGCTTTAGCTCCATGTCTAGAAAAAAGAAAAAAAAAAGGGGGGAGGGGGGAACAAAACAAAGGTTATCCATTAAAAAAAAAAAGAAAAAAAATATTTCATACTGATCAATTCAGAATTCAGTTCTTCAGCACCAGAAAAGATATGGCTCTAAACCAGGTTTTCATATGTGCTCAAGCTGAAGTCAACTCTCTGCTTGTGAATTCCATTTCTCTAAGAAGAGATATATTCATAAAGATTAAGTAAGAGATGGTACATGAAAATAACTGTAGACATAAAACCCCCCTTTAGCATCATAGTGACATTAACAACTACTCATTGAACTGGGGATATTGAAGCAGCTCTTAACTTTCCTGAATCTAAGTCTTCCTTGTATAAAAATGAACAAAAAGAAAGGCAACAAGAAATTTAGCGTGATTATTTTAGCTATTCATTCAAAAAAGCATAACATCTAATGATATTGTGTTGGAAGAGCTGAATTAAATTGCTTGAAAAGATGAAGTGCTGCTTAGCGAGTCAAGGGTTTTTTGGTGGTCTATCATTTTGTACTAGCTTAGCTCAACCTTGCTTAGTTTAGAGAGCTGCCAAAACTCAGTTTGGCAGTGATGTTACCGTGTTTGATGAGTTCTTATTTTTCCTTATGCCTTTTGATTTTCTGTAATTCACTGATCATTTCTGCTAATGTGACAAGCTTAAAAATTAAGTATTTTCCAGTAATGCATATGAAGGAAAAAAAATCAAATACTGATTACTTGCAAATATAAAATAAAGAGTAGTCAGGCAAGGGCATGAGGAAGAAGAGAGAGCAAGTGTTCTGTTGTATTAGAAGAAACCTATATAATTTATCTAAACTGTATTTCATGGAAATACAGAATGGTTTGGTTTGGAAGGGACCTTTAAAGATCATCTCATTCCAGCTATCCTGGCATGGGCAGGTAGGTGCATTGTCCAAAAGCTCTTCTAGTTCTGTCAAGCTCTGGGCTGTGACCATTCCCTGTGAGCCTGTTCAGGGCCCAGCCACCGAGTGAAGAACTTTTCTCTAATATTCAACCTAAACCTCTCCTGACACAACTGCAGGCCAGTGAGTGTCTTCCCCTCTACGAAGTTATACTTAGCTTCTGTAGAGTATAGTTATAATCAAAATAACTGCTTGCAGACATTGTTTTCCATTGCATGCTTTCATAAGTGTGTTTTTCAGTCAATGTTCTCAACTTTTCGGTATATTTACAGACAATTTTCAGTATTTTATAGATGCCATTAGTGTGTTTGAACCTCACTGCACATTCCAAGTTTTCTTTACAAAGTATATTACTGTTAACTGTAATTAGTAAATTTTGTTTAGTCTTCCAGAAAATCCATCTACCATCTATCCATCTATTTTGGATATCTATACCCAAAACACACCAGCACCTCTGAAGGGAGAGAAAGACCCATCAGAAGGCAAATTAATATGTAATATCTCCATTAAATATTATTTGTATGAACGATAGAAAGTGCTCAAGGGGCAAGGTTTGAACTCGAGCTGAATCCCAAGCACAAAATGAGTTTCTAAAAAAATGTTTTTCTCCAAAGACAAAGAAGAGGAAGACCTCAATCAATGAAAACAATTTGCAATACTACAGCCTTGCTGTGGGTTTTTATCACAGCTGGGAGAGCTGAGCAAGTGTGCTGAAACAGAGTGATTCTCTTCAAGGTGAATAAATATATGCATAGTCATAGAAGGATACCTTAATTTCCTACATTGTTACTGTGTAAATTATGAATTCCATCAGTACATATATCCTCAAATTTTACTGTAATAACTGTCTGGGCTTGAGGGTTTGCATGAACCAAGCTGGACAGAGAAAGTTTTCCAAAGACACCTGCAAAAATAGAAACGGGGATGAATCCATCACCCCATATCAGATCAAGAGATGTCAGAGGTGTGCTCCTCAACTGGGAGTGAAGGCTGGGTCCCAGTGAGACATTATTATCCAGGGCATGGGAAAACTGAATCCCTCTGAATGTTGTGACAGTCCCTTTGTTTAAACAGGTATCATTCAAATGTGTCTTTGTAAAGTCTTCAGCATAGCCTGGAGATATTGCACTTGTTTTGTGTGTGCCTCAGTTAAGTGTTGATACTAGAAGACAGCGATAGTGAGAAAGAAAAATATCTGCATTTTAATCTGACAGCCCTCTGCCTTATTACAACCCTCAGAAATTTCTGATCATTGCAACAGATAATTTTCTGATTATTTTTTAGCACTGGTAAATGCTGATCAAAGACACGCTTCAGACAGCAAATGTCTAGTAAGTTAAGGCAGATAGGAAAAGTTCTCTAGAGCTCATAGACTAGGACTTTTTATTTTAAAAGTACTATATGCTTCATTGCAGCCCTTCAATAACACATACACTCAAATAAATCAGGCAAATCAATCCCTAATATTTTGGAATTATGTCAGTAATTAATCTGTTTAACTACTGGGACTGAAAGAACAGTTGAGAAAATGCATCCCTTTTCACCTGGAATAGCAGTGTTGCATCTTAAGTTCACAAGGCTCTAACAGCTCTGTAAATATTATTCTGTAATTTAGTAATGACAGCTGTAATTCTAGTCTCTGTACCTGACTGTCTTGGGTTATGTAACAAAAAAAAGTTTATTCTATTCGATCTGTTGAAACCTGGTTGGGGAAGTGGGTTTTTTTCCTTATCTGCTGTAACTCCAGGAGGGAGGGGGCGTTTCTGATAACAACCCAGCTGTTAAAGCTGGATGGGGCATTGTTTCTTATCTCTGTTCACCCTCCCATTACCTCCACGAGGATATCTTCTCTTAATGGGCTATGAAAGCTCACCAATGACATGACACATCACATTGACCAATTGTGAGATGCTCTACCCAGGGAGGAGGAGCCAAACCATTTCCATCTAGATAAAAAGGAGCCACAAGTGTCACCAGACAGCCAGTATTCCCACAGGACTCCCAAAGGAAGACTGGACCCATCTCTAGACGCTTTTTTATCTACAGGACAATCTCTACTTCCAACAGGACCACATCTGCCACACCCTGACCAACAGGGTGTCAGGTTGTATTTCTGATTCTGTCAGGGTTTTCTAGAATTTCTTGTTTGTTTGTTTGTTTATTCTTTTGTGCTACAACATTTGTATTTCTAATATCCCTGGTAAAGAACGACTATACCTATTCCCAAAATCTTTGCCTGACAGCCTTTTAATTGCAAGTTTATAATAATTTGGAAAGGGGGGGGGGGCTTACATTCTCCATGTCAAGGAAGACTCCAATCTTCCCTGGCAGATACCTGTCTGTCTAAACCAAGACACTGACGTCTTCCACAACATGGGATGATTCATTGTGCTTAAATCCTTTTGATACTTTTATCCAATAACAGGAAAAAGGAAAGGAAGGCAAGAGAAGAGGCAGCTGCGAGTGTTTAACCTGGAGAAGAGAAGGCTTCCTATTAATGTATATAAATACCTGAAGGAAGGGTGCTAGAAAGGATTTAGCCAGCCTTTTTTCAGTGGTGCCCAGTGTCAGATGCAGGAACAGTGGGCACAAATTGAAACACAGGAGATTCTCTCTGACCATGAGAATACATAGTTCTTACTATGAGGATGACCAAGCTCTGGCACAAGATGCTGTGCAATCTCCATAGTTGGAGATATTCAAAAGTTGATTGGACATTTGCCATTCTGGGCAACTGGATCTTGGGGGACTTATTTGAGTTATGGAGTTGGACAACACGATAGTCAAAGGCCCCTTCCAACATCAAAGATTCTGTGAGAAAAGAGAGAAAGGAGGAAAAAAAGAGAGGGAAGGAGAGAGAGAGGGAAGAGAAGGAGGAAGAGGAGGAGTAGGAGGTCTAGTTTCTAAAGACACAATCAAGGACAAATGCTCTAAATCTAAATCTAATCAGAGAGTTAAATTGGTCTAAATCAGAGAATTGGTCTAAATCAATCAGAGGAACTTGTCTAATAGTACCTATTTATTTTTTCTTCAGCAAACACATTCCCTGTCACATCATGTGGGAGCTCCCATGCAGTTCCACATCTCCTATTCTGATCAAGGATGTATCTCTTTCTCCTTATACAAGGCACTGACTCTCTTCAAGAATCTCAGCAACCAAAGAGAAAACAAATGATTAAATGGATCTGCTGAAGTAAAAAAGGAAACATTACATTTAGGACCATCTGACTCTCTATCTCCTAGAAGTTAGGACACATAAGCTATTAAAAACTCGGGCTAGTGCCTAGACAGCTGATCTCTGTTCCCCATGGTCTCTCAGAAATTGAAGTGTACATCCTGCAAACCAGACATTCATCACCTACCATTTAAAACCCTATTACTTTATTCTGATTTATACTTGATCAATAAAATAAAAAAGTACATTAACAATGAAAAAACACATAAATGTCTCTTAATTTCCTACTAACCCACAGCTGTAAAAAGGTACATCAAACTGCAGGCCATTCCGAATGAACAAAGCATTAGGAATACAAGAGAAATATAGCAGAACACCTGGTCATTAAACCATGATGATTACAAACTATTACTGCCATAATGACTCATCTTCTTTGGCATTAAAGAGTGATACATATGTAAATACATCTATCCAAAGAGATTATACTTAAAAGCACTGGCTTTTAAGTATATGGTTAAGTTATTGGTTAGGTTATTGGTTAAGTTAATGGTTAAGTTATTAACATACGTAGAAGCATTATTGGTTTGGGTGGATTTTTGGAATGTGAGCTACAAAATTAAAACATTTTCAATATGCTGTTTCATATTTGTTGCCTCCAACCTTCTTAATAGAGATGTTTGGCCAAGCATTGTTCTATTTATTTTCAAAAATATTTTAGAATGCAGGGAAAATTTCAAATAACTAGAGTAAAATTCTTATGACCCAATATTTTAAAAGAAAAATGTGAGCAACAGTAATTGCAGCACTAAATTTTTTTGTCTGACATCTAGTCTGGGGGAAAAAATAGCCTGAACAATATGTGAATTGATTAATCAGGAATTTAAATGGCAATATGTAAATCAGAGTTCCATCACAGAATCATAGCATAATCTGAGTTGGAAGGGGCCCACAACGGTCATCAAGTCCAGCCCCTGGCCCTGCATAGGACAGACCCAAGAATCACACCATGTTCCTGAGAGTGTTGTCCAAACCCTCCTTGAACTCTGCCAGGCTTGGTGCTGTGACCACTGCCCTGGGGAGTCTGTTCAGTCCCCAGCCACCCTCTTGGGGAAGAACCTTTTTCTAAGCGATAATAGATCTTTTAAAATAATATAGTGTATTTTTTTCTTAAGACAGCAGGCTTGGATGAAAGACAATAATGTCAAAACAGTAGAAATCACTATGGTATTTGACTTTACACTAGAAACAACTTGCACAAGAACTAGGAGGATATGAAACGAATATGTAGATGTTGAACTTTTTACAACCCGTTGACTGATAGTTTTTGACATAAAATTGCAAACAGAATGTATATTTAGTTGGGTTTCTAAGCAGAAAATGCTGAAAACAGAGGTTACTGAGACACACAAAAAGTGTGTTTTTATCAACTGTCAAGCTATTTATGAAAGAATAAAGAATGATGTATTGGCCCCTTTCCTCTTGTAAATTAGTGATTTTGGAAAAATTCATGGCTTTAGAGTGTAACGCAGTCAGAAATGATAATATGACTGTTGGATACATAAATTTGAGGATTTTTTTAATGCATGAACATAAAATATACAGGCTCTAGATTTGATAAAGTATCACATCTGTAGGATTGCTCCTTCTAGTTCAGGTCTTTACTCATCCATTTTCATCAACATATTAGAAAGGTCACATGGGTAACTTACACTGCCCACTAGCTTTCACATAGAGATCTGAAAAGTGAATTAAAAATTCCTCTATCTTTCAGGTAATCACTAAGAAAGATCTAGCCTAGACTAAAAAGCTCAGACAAGAAATAAGTCATGAACTGTTAACAGGCAAGGTACTTACCCATCAGAACAACTTATGAACAGCTATGATGGATTTTCTAGCCCTGGAAAATTTTAAATAAATATTGAATGTTTTTCTGAAAGCTTCTTCACAATTCAAGGAGTTAATGGTCTTGAAAAACGAACAAGTTAAAGCATGTCCTATGGCTTGGTTTATCCATTTTACACCAGATAATTACTATAGCTTCTCCTAGCTTTAAAAGCTGCTACAGCAGAAAAAAGCAAGATATTCAAGAGGTGTAACTAGGGTTTGAGGGTTAGAATTTAGCATTTTCCTATTTAATACTTAAATGGATGACTTAGGTGTCCACAATGAGACAGTGACTTGTGAATTCTGTCATAGTTACTGTTTCCAGTATGTTTAAATAGGGAAATCTATCACTGTTCAAGCTTATTTTACATTAGTGACCTGGTCCTGAATTTTTGTGAAGGCTGGAAACTAGAATCCTTAGTTTCACAGAGAATCTTGACTATAACATGAAGTCATGGTCCTTCAGCTTCCCTCTGAAAGTTCTGAACATGGTCAAGGGAAAGCTTAACCATCTGCTGAAGGCAGACATTTGCTAAAGGCATCTCTGCTTTCCCAAAACAGCTCCCTGCTGTCCAGTCATTACCACTCCAAGCCAACTACGCCTTGTGAAATCTGGTTGCTTAACTCATCCTCACCCTGTAATTTCTTTCCCAAGTAGCCACTTCTGGTTTCCACAAATATCCTCTGAGACCATGAGGAAAAGGTAATTGTGTATTCTCTGCCACAAATACCCAGCTGTTTATCCAAACTCACTTCACATAGCTTCTACCTGGTTATCTTTACTATTGGAATGGCAAGGTCTTGGCTGTAAAAATAAGTTAGTCAATCAACCAATGCAGGGTATCTTACTGTGAGGACCCTGATTTAATTCATAGACCCATAACATTGTTTTAGTTGGAGGGGATGTTAAAGATCATTTCATTCCAAGCAATCTACCATAGCCAGGGAGACCTTCCACTAGACCAGGTTGCTTTAAGCCCCATCTAGCCTGGCCTTGAACTCTTCCAGGGATGGGGCATCCACATCTTTGGGCAGCCTGGGCCAGGGCCTCCCCACCCTCACAGGGAAGAATTTCTTCCTTATATCCAATCTAAAAGTCTATCCTCTTGCATTTTAAAGCCATTCTCTCTTGTTCTATCATTACATTCCCTTGCTAAAAGTCTCTCCAGAAATCTTGTGGGCCTCCTTTAAGTACTGGCAGGCTGCAAAAAGGTCTCCCTGGAGCCTTATTTTCTCCAGACTGAATAACCCCAGCTCTCTCAGCCTGCCTTTGCAGGAGAATTCTCCAGCCCTCTGACAACCTCATGGCCTCCTCTGGACTCGCCCCAGTAGGTCGATGTCATTCCTCTGGTGAGGACCTGGATGGAGTCTCACTGGGACAGAATGCTGGAGAAGAATCACTTCCCACAACCTTCTGGTCACCTTTCTTTTGCTGCAGTCCAGCATTCAGTTGGCTTTTTGGGCTGCAAGTGCACATTGTTGTTTTGTTGTATTGCTAAGCATCAGTAACTTAACAAAGATCTCGGGAAGTTCACAGAACTCACACTGTGAGAAATAATGCAGAGCACATTAACATATTAACATCTTTTTTCCCTCATATATTCATTTCAATCAAATAAATCCACTCTAAAGTCTAATTTTGACGCTGTCAGACATCTTTTATTATGTTATTATGATGACATGTAGCACCATGAAATCAGTGATGTAAATCTATACATAACACATGTTAGTTAACGGTTTTCTAAGTGTATTGAAAACTCAATCTGCTTCCAGAGGTTTACAGTGCCTCAACAGTTAAATCTATATCAAGTCATCCTTCCCACAAGCAGTTTCACAATGGCCAATTTAGTCCAACTTTGTTGTATGTCTCCTCTGCAGTGCTTAACATATTCTAAAAAGCCAAGAATAGGGCAAACAGGAATTATTAAATATCACCAGCTTATGTGCAAAAAAAGCTTTACAGAGTTTAATAAAACTACAAGGGTAATAAAGCAAAACCTTTCAACTCATGGGAAAATAATAATCCCTTTTATAACATTTCTGATATTTAGGGTTATTGAGGCTGGAATTACTTTGTCTTAGTTATTGATTTCCAAGCCTTCATGATTACTGTTCTTTAAACATTGTGGAGTCATACTGTGCTTTGCTGCAGACTCTAAACCAACAAGCATCCCTGGAGCCCCAAAACCACAACATTCCATGTGAGGTCTTTTTTCCATCTTCAACTGACACATGAAACCTCTGTTTAGGCCATCTTTCTTTACCAAAAGAAAAATTACATCCCACCTACCTCCCTTCCTCCCTCCCTCCAGCTTGCTATTCAGTGGTTAAGAACACTCTTTGTAGATAATTATTTCTTCCTTTACATTAATCAGCAGGAGCAGAGTGACTCGCTCCACCAACAAACATGAAAGTGCTGCTGTGTCATCTGCCCTTCCCTCCACTGGAGCAGAAGGTATAAGCCTATGCTCAACTGACTCAATTCTTGATGCTCAAATATCTCTGTCTCCTCTTTTTTCAGGCTAATAGGCAAATTACCAGTGAATTTTCTCCTTAACTGTTGATTTGGAAGCTCTCATTTTCACTTCTAGAAATGGATAAATGAGCATTTCAGAGAATCATGATTTCAAGTAGATGAAAACTACACTGATGAAAGACCCTTCTGTATTGGCAGGGTAGTCCCAAAGACAGTTTTGGTCAGTCTTTTTAGCACAATAAGAGTCAGGCTCAGAAATCTAAAACCATCATGACATCCATTAGAACCTGGTACTCATAAAGCCAGAGGCCCCAGCCTGGGATGTACTGGGACCATGATGCCCATTTGGGGCAGGGAGCTGCACCAGCATCCCACACACACAGAGACATGGAGAACATAGCACAGAGAATAAAAGCTGCAGAACAGCATCCAACACTTTTTCTTGTACAGAAAGCAGGAGTGTGCAAGAGTTTCCAAGGTAAGAATGCATGAAATTACAGCTGTGTTCTTTCCATCACCCTTCAAACTTGAGAAAAAGGAGGTTTTTGTTTGTTCTCCTTCAAGAGCTATTCTCTTGATTAAGAAGCTCCTTCACCTGCCCTGAATGAGGCTGCACTTGGACAGCAGGTAAGGGGAGACTGATTTTACATGAACCCTGTGACTGGGAGATCCTTGGCCATAAGGGGCATAGAGAGAGCATAATAATTATTATGGTCTTTTCAGTGGTCAATACAGATATAGAAGAGAAGAGAGGAAACTGTTGTATATCTAATGTGAAGGAAACTGAAGCCATTACAGATATCTTAATTTCTGCTCAGTATTTAGCAGAAGAGTCTCACCACGCTTCAGCCTCTCAGTCGGGAGAAATTACAATGCCCTATGAATAATAGATGAAGTGCTATTTTGATGATGTAAATTAGTATTAATGCAGAAGATTATTTTAATAGTGTGCATAAATGGAATTTTCAGTGCTGAAAGGAACCCTAATTAAATCTGATTCTTTCAACTATTCGCTGCTACGCCACTCAGCATTTTGGCAGGGGGGAGGCTGTTTGTTTTCCCTAACACTTATTTCTGTCTCCTCTTTAAATCATTTATTGTTATATTTAGTCACTACAATCAAAAAGTAAAATAAAACCCTAATGATAAAGTCAAACAAGAAGCCTTTATTAATGCAGAGCACGCCATACCAGAAGGAAAACATGCCAGCACCTAGGGAGAGTCATCCTGGGGACAGGCGTGCTTTAATGCTAGGAAGCTGCAGAAACTACTTTCCATTCCTCTTGCTTGTTTGTAACAAAACTTTGGAATTTCATCAGCACAGAACAGCCAAGAGCTGTTCCTGCAGAAACCCAAGGGATTTTGCTGCCTTGACCTTCTCTTTGCCCGTTGCACACAACATATACAATGTGTACTGCTCAGTGATATACATTCAGCATTACCACATAATTGGAACACTGCATTAGATCTGGCTTGGGAAAAACAGGCAGTCACATCACATCTTTCAAAGGTTTTTTGTCCCACAGGAATTTCCCATTCAGCAGGCATCTACCCAAAGCCTGCTCCACATAAGAGTGACTTCCCTATTTGGACTGACCTTCTGTAAGCTCAAGTACTTCTGAATAATGTTTTCTAATCCATGTGCAGGAAGAGAATTATATCAATGAGATTACTGTGCAACCTGTCACGTGCTGTGCTAGTCTTTTGAACAATATTTATGACCATGTATTGTGCTATAAAATATAATGAACAATGACAAAATATCAATGGCATATTCATCTGAAGAATCATTATTTTTATGTTTTATGACAGGGCTGTTCCGTAATTTATTGTAAAGCTGCTTGGTGTTGTAAATATACTGTGTAATAGTTTCTAATATATGTTCACATTACGTTATTGCAGCACTACGATTAAAATCAGGTGTTTATTAGTGAGGCATTTTTAATCTGGTACAAATTATAAAGGAGAAGCCAGGAGTGACTCACCAGCTTGGTAGAAATAGGAATTAATTAAATACTTTCATGAGAACAATAGTTGCTGTCAAACTGGAAGGCCATTGACAACAGACTGCAGAGCTTCTTCAGTCAGGACACCATGTGAGGCTTATTTCTAGTTCATTTCATTTGCTTTTGTTCTGGTTATGTTGTTACAGATATAAACGCCTGTTTACAGATAAAAAATAGTTTTTTGAATCACTCTTCTCTATAAAGAAAGCCATGAGGAGTTTAAGTTTTTGTTTTAGTCCTGAGACCTTCAATAACATCTCTCTCAGGTAGCAATAGAGGTTATCACCCCTGCACATCCAGGCTTTCCTCCTCCATAGATGCCAGTGGCTCCTCAAACCTGTCATCAGGGCAGATGGCATCAGTGCACGTCAACCAAGTCCTGAAGAATTGATGGAATTACACACCCAGGCCATGGAAAAAGCAAAGAGGGGAAAAAAACTACTGTGATCAAGGTACAGGTATTTGTGCTGTACACATCTATCCTCCAATCAAGTCATACCTGTTTCTCCTCCTGAATCACATTGTTCTACTAAAGAGAACATCATTTTGAAGTGTGCAGTCACCACTTCTGTCTTCTCCAGATCCATCCCCTCTTTTCAAGGATGCTCACAAAACGTGCTCCCTGACCTCTCAATGGCCAGCTCAGCTTGCTCTGGGAAGGCAGCACTGCTCACTTGACTCACTCTCCACAGCACAGGTTTTTGGGGTTTCCTCCCACCACCCCCTTGATGGGATCTAACCGTAGAACTGGAGTAGGAGAATAAACAAATTAATTGACCAAGTGGCACCTGGGGCAGTCTTGGGTGTAAACAAAGCATAAAATGTATTGCAAAAAAAAGGCTTCCTGAGCAAACCAGTTAAATTCACAAACCCCAGTGGGCTTGGGGAAATGTCAGTTCAGGTCCATCATCAATAAATCTATTTCAACACTAATATCTGTGGTCACATTTAATTTTCTTCGGTGACTTGTGTTGTGTGACTGGGTTGTGCTTCCCCTGTGCTGTTCTTAAAGGGCCAGCACCAGGTTAAGACTTTTCAGTAAGACCTTCAAGTTGCACAAAAATGGGAGGTTAAAATAATATGTGGATGATAATTAACTCATCCTCTCATAATTTTAAATTCCTCATAACACTATATTAAAAAATATAGTGCAGATAGTGCAGTCATAGACCTAAAGGTATATCATTGCCATCAGTGTCATAAAAATTGCTCTCAGAGAGGCAATAATGAGAACTCCAGCATTGCATATTCTCAGCCAACTTCCAGGGTTTGTAATGTGTCACTGCTACTTGTCTGCAGTCATTAAGGAGGTCATCTGACAGAACAGACCTGAACTTGGGACTTCAATATTTTCATCATGGAAATTTAAGCTTCACTCAGATGCGTTGACCTGAAAGAGGCACTTAATCAAAAGGGATCTCTGCTCAGAAAGGGAAAGTGAGGTTTTTCCAGTAATGGCTAAAAATATGGTTGTCGTGGCTGTGCATTTAATTGTGCATCTGTTTGCAAGGTTATGATTTCCATTCCAGTTCACTGGCACTTATTTTCAAGACACTTCCAATGTGATTAGAAATTCTGCATGTAAGTCTAGCAGCCACAAAGCTAGGAAAGAGATGTGTTGTAGCTGAAGATAAAAAGTGACATCTTAAAATGCTCCTAAACATTTTCCAAATACTCTGAGTATGTCATAGGAAAGTTTGCTTCTTCTTTGACTTTTTTTTGAAATGTAGAAAAAAGAAATTTTTTTGAACTAGGCTAAGTTCAAGCTTCATTCCTAATGCAGTAATGATTAAATAATTTGTGTCCGTTTTACTTTCACCTTGAACTTCAAGATTTAGATCTTTATATTTGGATGTCAGCTCAAAAATTAAAGCCAGAAACTAGACACGTGTGGAGGACCACTGAGTCCTTTGTACTGCTCACTTCTCTCATCCAAGTAGTGGCATATTTCTGAAAGAAGATTTTGAAATCTTGTCAGTGTTTTTTGTTACAATATGGTGTGGACGAGGCAGGCAGCTGTAATGTGCACTACTGAAAGATAATTTTGAAAATGTAAGTAATGGAATCTGACAGGGATGAAATTTTCTGTCCTTAGAATGGTCTGTGGTACCAAAGAAGTGTTGTTAACCTTAGCAGAGAATTAGGGGCCCTGGAAAGATAACTCTTTCCAGTGCAGTATCCTAATCACTCAGGCAAGGGAAAACCACCAGCTGCTGCTGTTGAAACAACTTGAGGAATGAGCACTTTCATGTCTTCCATCTACCTTGTGAATAGCAAGAAAATGTTTCTTCCCAGTGGTTTCTTTTGTTAGAGTTTTAACCCAGTTCCATGGACATCATTCAAGTGAGTTTGGAGCTGTGTTGACAGCAGCTACTGACTCGTCCAAGAGAAAGACAGTAAGCATGGGCCTTCCAACTTTTTTTAAATTTCTCCTCAAATTTTCCTCTTACACCTTCAATTTACATTGCTGTCATACTCCTAGAAATCTGAATACCATGGATAAAAGTCAGAATATATATTTATAGTTTTCAGACGATAAGTTTGCTGTTGCAAGGTGACTCTCTTCTACCAACTCAACATCTTCATCTTATTTCTATTTGGAGAACATTTCTGGTGGAAGATGTTGCAGCTTCAGGTTAGATTCATAAACATGAGTAGGACCAACACCAGCCTCAGATCTGGGGGTATAGCAGTTCTACCATGTTGGCTGGCCTCCTGCCTGAAGAACCATCTTCTCAACACATCTTGGTCTTTCAAACAACTCAGAATGATGCCACCTGCTTCCTTTAACTCATCATGTAAAGTGGCAGGGCAGGGGGCACAAATATCCAGTTTTTCATCCCCTGACACCTAAATTGGAAATGCTTATTGTGTTTTTCCAGATCTCTTTCTTTGGCCTTATTTGTGCACTTTCTGTCAAAAGAATGCTGAACAAGCCTGTGGAAAACCAAAAAGTAGGTATCCTGAAGTAGGCACATTGATGGATACTTTAGTAATTAATTGTCCTTAGCTATCTGCGCTTCTGAAATTCAAATAATGATTGTTACTTACCTTGAGGGCATACGGGGAAGATTAATTCATTAACTGTGTTCAGAAAGCAGAACAGTATCTTTTGGCTCCTAATTTAAATTCAGTAGCCAATGTTAAGTTCCTCAATCAATATGTAAAGATGTGAACAAAAAAGATTTGTCTTTCAAAGGAGTTTGTGTCCATTCATCTCTCAGCAAGAACTCTCCTACTCTCTCTACTTTTAATTGACTCAGTTGAGAATTGGGAACCAAACCTCTGACCATTATGATCTATATTTGTGTTTGTCAGAGGAAAAATCCAGCCTAAATAATGTGGTTATTATACTCTCCACAGCAGCAGCTATCCATGGTTAAAGTGTTATTCTCATTAACTTCATTATAAGCCTCTGCAATCAGAAGATACTTCACTAATGGAAACTTTCTGAGACTGCCTCTACTCTGATTAAATGTCTTTTGTGCATACTTGCAATTGCAGACATACATACATATATATAAACATTTCAAATGTTCATGCCATGCTCTTACCTCTGCAGAAACATGGGGTAATTTTATCTGTCCATAAAACAGACATTATGTTGTCTTTTCCTTTCTTTTATTTCCTCCCTATTTCATGGATCATCTGACCATAGTATTTTCATATTATAGAAGGAATATAGAGGATGTGGACCTGCATGTCCAAAAGGAGTTTTCCCCACTCCTCTTGTCTTCTAATTTCTGTTTACATGTCAATTTAATTCCTTTCAACTTCCTCTGAAATATCTGATGCTGTCAGGTGATGTCATTGGTTTGAACATGAAGACTAAAATGTTAAATATAATATCATTATTATTCTTCAGGGTTTCTACCAGTTGCCTAGAGGTATGATGAAAGAACTTTTTCCTTCTTAGGTATAATTTGTCCCTTGGGATGTTTTAGAGGAAGATTTTGCCTCTCTCTGAATCACTCCAGATTGCTACAGACAGGCATAAGTGATAAGTGATCTCAGAATCACAGAATCAATTAGGTTGGAAAAGATCTCTCAGATCAACAAGTCCAAACTTTGACTGAACACCACCATGTCACATATGGCACTGAGTACCACATCCAGTGATGAAAACTCCACCACCTCTCTGAGGGGCCCGTTTAAATATTTGAGAACCCTTTCTGTGAAGAAATTCCTCCTGATGTCCAACCTGAACATCCCCAGGCACAGCTTGAGGCCATTTCGTCTGGTCCTATCACTGGTTGCCTGGGAGAAGAGACCAACTCCCCCCTAGGTCCTGTCAGGGAGTTGTAGAGAGTGATAAGGTCTCCCCTGATTATCATTTTCTCCAGGCTGAGCCCTCCCAGCTGCCTCAGCTTCTCCTCAGCAGCCTTGTCCTCCAGACCCTCCCCAACTCTGTTCCCTTCTCTGGACCTGTTCCAGCACCTCAATGTCCTTCCTGAATTGAGGGGCCCCGAACTGGACACAGGATTGGAGGTGTGGCCTCCCCATGGCCCAGCACAGGGGGACAATCACTGTCCTGGTCCTGCTGGCCACACCGTTGCTGCCACAGAAGGCCAGGGTGCCACCAGCCTTCTTGCCCAGCTGGGCACGCACTGGCTCATGTTCAGAATGCCCCATACATCAGAGTGGTGCAGAGTGCTGGAGTGGAATTTTTGCTTTTGTCTGTAACACAAGATCCATGGCATGACACAGACCTCTCCTGAGTCCTGGGCAACAGCCAGTAACTCCACTATTGTTACAAGCTCCTTTTTATTGCTAGTTTGAATTTCCTGGGCTTGGGAAGCCTATTGGTTGGAAATCTCTGCACTGCCCAGATCTCTGGCCAGTGGTGTGTTTGCATCCAGGGCTTAGGTGGGGACACTGAGGTCTTTGTTCCCCTAGGGGCTTCTAGACCAAGCCAGGTCAGCTGAATTAGGTCTGTTATGATCAGACTTATATCCACCTGTAAATCAGCTGCATATTTCTATATCTCCTCCCTTTGGTTTTATTAAATATGCAAATAGTTTCCTATTATCCCATTTGAAAGGGCCCTTTTGTAGGCGGGATAACAGAAGACAGCATAGGTTTAATCTGAACGAGGTTTCGTCAGATTTAATTCTCCTCAGCCAGTGGCGTGTCCCATGTACCCCTGGAGTTGCAGCACTCACTTCCAGGAGTTGTCAGGCGAGATCACAGTCTTTCAGGCTAGCATGCACACAGGTAACTGCTTATGGTTACAAATTATGACTTAAAACTAAAACAAGAAAACATTCAATTTCTGAAACTGTGAGAAAAAAATTAACAGAAAAATAATTTGTAAGCAGAAAAAACACATTGCAAACAAAGCAGTTTGTAAACAAATAGATTCTTTAAATGAACTATTGCTTTAAGAGTCCCAGATC
Source organism: Cyanoderma ruficeps (assembly GCA_008694505.1). Taxonomy (NCBI): domain Eukaryota; kingdom Metazoa; phylum Chordata; class Aves; order Passeriformes; family Timaliidae; genus Cyanoderma; species Cyanoderma ruficeps. Next base: position 1,731,472 of record VZDJ01007752.1, read on the forward strand.
TCCATGAGGTAGATGAAGAAGATGTTTTAATCACTGTTCTACACATGGCTCCACAAAGTCTGTTGAAGATCTGAGTAGTTGAGCTATTTTAAGGCTAATGTGGGATAATTTATGCCCACTAATACAGTGGCCCCTGTCAAAAATCCGTTCCCACCTGGACTCCCCATGCAGACAGGACATCCCTGCCCCAGAGCTTAAGTGGGGCAGCAATGATATACAGCCAAATTGTAGCCTTTTGTCCTTCAGGATTCTTTACCAAAACTGGTTTGCAGCTCAAACAGCTTCGTGAGGCTCCTCTGAGGCCAGCAACTGTAGATGCAGCAGGCTCAGGGCCATGATGGAGGCCAAGGGTGGGCAGAGGTGATGGTGACATTTGTCCATATAATTTTGCACTCCCTGCCCCTGTGAGTACTGGAGGATGTCATGACAAAGCCTTTGGTCTTCTTTACATGCCATACTAGAGCACTGGCCATTGATTTTTTATTTTAAGTCTTATCACAGACTGTTATAAATGCTTTATTGGCCTGTGAAGGCATGTGGAATAAATTTTTATAGACTTTTCTGTACTACACATTTATTATACATTTGTTAATAATTGTAAGGAATTGAACTTGTTGAACCAACTAATCCAGTCCAGCGTTTTTTCATGTTCACTTTGGTGTGACCAGTTATTTAATCAGCCAAACACTTTCAATGGATTCTTCAACTCTCCTGCAATTGATTTGTGTGCAAATACAACAATCTGGACAAGTCCAAGTGGTAACCACTTGTTGAAGTGGTGAACTTGCAGTACAGTCTGTGCTTAGCTAAGCCACTTGAGTCCAGTGGTGGAAACAATCCCATTTGAGGGAAGCATTTAATCGCACAGAATAACTGCTTGAGATGACTGGGATTATGATGGATTTGCAAGGATTTCCAAGACAAACAGGACACTGGGATAATGCAGCCAAGGCCTCCCATGTTTACAGTTAATGGAGCACCAAGGAACTATGTGACCAAAACTTCTCTCTGATATATCAGAATGTAGGAAACTCATTAAGCAACCAGACATTGATTTACTAAATGGAAAAGGAAAAGTGTTACCTTAGAAAGCAGTTGTACTCCTGGCTGTGATGTAACTCTAGTTGATCATCTGAGTTGATGAATTTACAACACAGATGGATCTGGCCTCACCCGATAGTCACTTCCAGCTGTGTTGGGGTTTTTCAAACTCATTCTGAAAGATCTTTTAATTTCTATGGGTTCCATAATGCTAAAGGTCCACCAGCTTGGAGGATGGTCTTATTTTTCCCCACTGTGTGATACCATGGCAAGTCTCTTAGTTTCTTTCTGTTCTATTTTTTGACACTATGAAATAGCACAAAAGTCTACCCACCACCAAGCTGTGGTAAAAACAAAGCCGTTTGTAAGATTAAAAGTCACTTTTGTTTCTAAATACTCCCACACTTTATGTATTGTGGAGGGGAAATGGAAATTAATATACCAGGTTTTTTTCTCGGTTTCTGCTAAGATTTTTCTACTGGTTTTAACCCTTTAAGATGCTGGATTAACACCTGGGCAATGTCTGAAGTCTCCAGTGGGAGGTTTGAATCCACAGCATTATTAGTATGAAGTGTAGCTCACTTTACCAGAAAACAGAAATTATTAAGGAGCAGACAGGGCAAAAGCCAGACTAACCTTTTTATACTCCTGTAGTACCAAAATGTTGTTCTTGTAACATCTTATGTTCCTTTTTATTTCCTCTTGGGTGGTCAACAGCAGTAGCCCAGAGTGCAAGTCAGGTGATAAGAAGATTTCTCAGCAGGGTCCGAAGTCAAAGATGATCCAGAATCACTGGAGCCAAAGCTGTGAAGATCTGCCAATCTGTGCTTAGCCTAGCTCTGCTACAGGAAATTATTACCTGCCCTTACACCCTGCTTTCCATCTGGCTTCCCCTTGGTTCCCTAAGAAAAAAACAAAACAAAACAAAACAAAACAAAACAAAACCACAAAAAAAAGACAAAAAACCCCCCCCAAAGTTCTTAATTTATAATCATATAAACGAGATGTCAATGGCACTTTGAGACTTATACTGTATTAAGTAGTCCACACACTCCTCAACAAAGTGGCTGAGAGAAAAGATCTTGAAATGCTTTGTATTAAATAAGTAAAGACAAGAGGAACACATCACACTAGGGACACTGATAAATAAACAAAGGCCTTATCTGAACATATGTCTATAACCATTGTCAAATGATTAAAGAATCACCATTTTTTTACTTTGGAAGAATGGATAAATAAGTGATGTTTAAAGCTTTAAACAGTAAGACCTGTGGTCTCACCCTTTATTGATTCAGGTGCTATTTCTCCATGTATATTTCCCTGCAACTAAACAAAAATGTTATACTCTATTCCTTTCAGAAAAAAGAAAAATCAAACATATCCTGCCAGGAAGGAAAGCCAAAATGTTGAAAAGATATGATGAATGAGTGTAGACATTAGCTGAAGCAGGAACACTGAAAAAAAATAATGCCAGGCATGGGCATGATACTGTTTTTATTGTCACTAGTGAATCTGAAGGCTGCCACTTGTTAAAAGATTTTTTTTTTTCAATACTTAATTCTGCATAGACCATATGGTGACTATTTTTAATTAAATGTCTATCTCTGTCACACCAGTCCCCAAACAAACAGGCTGGAAACCATAAAAGATACAGGGGCTGTTGTTGGTTGGTTCCTGAGATGCAGAAGGGAGTTGCTACATACTGGCTCCCAAATAAGGAAGCCAACATTTTCTTCTTCCCGATGCAAGCTGAAATCTGCAGTCAAGAGAGGGTAATGGAAACCTTCTCCTCACTGGAGAATTCTCCTGGGTTACAAATCCCTTAGTCATTCAAAACTTGGCTCCAAAGCACGGCAAAGGTTTTTGGTGATGTTTCCATAGAACTCCAGGGTTTTTTCAGTTCTGCAAACATTGGGAAAAACCCCACCACATCCTTGACATCCAGAGATGACGTGGGTCCTGGGGGAGACTCACAACCCAATAGAGATCAGGTGGGACGTACCAAAAAGTCTAAGATGGTGCTGAGGACTGATGCAGTTTAAGCAGTGGGCACTAAGTGAATTACAAGCAGAGTTTTGTCATGATCCCTTCACACTGCCCATTCCAGATAAAAAGCAGTTTCTTCCATCATATGGCAGTAAACAAAATTTGCTCTGTCCTGCTCAAATTTTTCTTGGTACAAATCTGTTGCCAGGTGAGGATGTGCAGCTGTGCTGGTACAGTGCTACAGCAGGAAAATCAGTCTCCCAATAAATCCATTGACATGCTCATAGGTCCTGGATCTGACACACATGTGGCCAGTTTGATGTCCAGCCAGTGTCAGCTGGGCTCTCCCTGTACATCACTCCCCGGTATTAACAGCAGGCATTTTCTGTAAGAGCTGCCTGACTGGAGCAGGGAATAAATTCCTGCTCACCTTTAATCTCAGAAATTCAAGTCTTAGTTTGGGTGACCTGTTAATATCAAAGCTTCTGGAAGAACTTAGGTGGATCTGGAGGCACACAAATGTCTCAAGCTTGCTGAGTGCTCTCTCAGCAGCCTCTGTATCTCCATGTCAGCTACAACTGTACCTGGGTGGCCTGGGTACGTTTCCTTGCTCTTGCCTTCCACCTCATCTCCTCCAAGGAGCCACTCATTGCTATAATTTCATTTATCTGCTCTTTATCCAGATAAGAGATGTGTTTTGCAGAAGGGTGAATTTTTCCCCCTTTTCTAAGGAGCGCCTTAACAGCATTATGTTTAGACAGGTTTCCATGGGAAGGATGTTAGCCCCCCAAGGAAGTGTGAGAATTGTAAAAAGCTAATGGGCCTAAACTACAGGGTTTTTAAAGCATGAATGTCTGCTCAGACTGAAAGATGCAAATAGATTATAGCTATAAAGAGAGCTCTTCCTGAGCTTGTGCAGAGCTCAGGGCAGATCTGACTCCTCTGCAGTTCCTTCAAAAGACATGGCAGCAGATCTATCTGCCTAAAGTGTCCTACTCAATTAGAAAGGGGGTAAATCCCAGTATCAAGGGGATAAATTGATTTTCTATTGGTCTATAATTTGTTTTTGTCAGCACTGTATTTGAAAAAAAACCAAAACATGACGTGCAGAACTTCTCTGAGGATTTAAACCAGAGTTTGCAGAGTAATGCATGGAGCTCAACACAAGCCAGAAAGAAAGAAATGGAGAGGCTTTAAGATCTCTGGCTCCACTGAAATCCCAGGAGCTGCTCCTGCATACCTGTGCAGGGTTATTAATAAGACCAGCATGTCCAGAGCCATTTCAGCTGATGCCTGAACTGCAGCATCACCACTTGTCAGCTCCATGACCAATGTGGCCCCTGATAGCAGACTCAGCTCAGGCACACTTAGCTCACTGTCTGGGATGCTTTAGGCTCTTTGTTTTCTTTATGAGATTTGAATTTGCCAGCCCTAGTACTTCTATATACTGACAGCTTAACTGCTGATGTCAGATTTTGCTGAGAAATGAGTTAATTTATGATTGCATGAAATGTTTGTCAAAAAGACAAAACACTTGGATCTGTTGGCAGTATATAAAACTATAAATGCTAGAGAACATAGTGACAGGAGCCAACATTTATTAAATTTATGGCCTGTAATGTTTTCAATAACCCCTTTCATTTGATTACTATTATTATTTTGCATTGGGAGGTTTCTAAAACTGTATGATCCAGGCAGGCAGAGCATGCCTAGAATACAGGTGGGCAGCAGGTTCCAGCATGAAGGACTCAGAAAAGGGAACAAGTAGAGATGGGAGAGAAGTCTGTGATCACACCTAGTCAGACTTCTCCACAGGTAAGTTCCACCACTCCTTCTGATAGGGGTGCTGCTCCTTATCCAGTGACTTTCTGATGTCTTTACTGCAGATTCTTGGATAGTAATCATGTTGGAGTGACACTAGGAAAGTGAAGAGTAAGCCATCTTCCTCCTGACCTTCTGAAGCCACTCTGCAGAACTGAACCCTTCTGGGTTTTTGCCAAGGGTCACTTATGCATTTGCCAGCCCCAGACAACTCCTGATCCATGAAATCATAAGGGAACTTGGTGCACTGAACAAGGTAGGGACTCTCTATAACGAGATGTTCTTGTTCATCCTCACCCTCCTCCTGCTTGTTTTGGATCCCAGGTCACTCCAAGAAATAGGCTTCCCTTCAGCTGTGCTCTGTCCTTGCTATTTGTGCCACTGATCAGGACTCTGATAGGCCAGTCCTCAGACAGATACAGGAGAGAGGCCTTGCTGTAGTGAATCTCACACCTAAAGGCCCTTAAATAAGGGGCAGAAAAGGAATTAGATGTCTAGAGAAAGCAAGAAATTTACTTGAGAGGAAATTATAGCTAAACTGGTGATAGATCTTAGTTGTTCCAACATAAAACTTAGCTCCATGCCCACTCATCCTACCACTTAGTCTTTTTCTCCCTGTCCTCACCGGTTTTCCACATTCTTTACTATTGTGTACTATTCCCTTTTTACCTGGGCCTTTTCTCACTCCTAGGGAAATTTCCTGGACTTCATGCTCTTCTACCTTGTTCTCGGCTTCACTAAAGTATTTTCCTGCTATTGGCCTCCAGTGAAAATAATACTTTGAATTCCATTTCCTCACACTTTCTTTAGAGTTTGCATGTCTCAAGCTGCTCTTGACCATTTCTTTCCAGAACACAAACGTTATGGAATTCCTCAGAGAAAGAGGGCATGATCTCTCTTTAGAGTGATTCTTTGAACTACCCCAGCTGAGGCCTAGCTGAGGCCTGGTCTGAGGCCTTGAGGCTTGTAACACAGTTAAAATTAAGCTACAGAACTTGTGGTGCAGTTAAAACTAGTTATTAAGGTGTAGAAGTTAAATAGTATGTGTTTACATTCCTTTGTATGCTGTGTGCCAATGGAAAAGCTACTGAATTTGTAAACTATCTAGAAGTGTATATAAGCAGCCATTTTAGATGAAATAAAGGAGAACGTAGTGGTAACCATACTGGTTGGATTTGCATTGCTCTGTTCCAACCCTTCCTACTTTGGGGTCTACCTATACACAACCAAGGAAAGAACCAGTATGAGACTGGCAAAATTCCAGACCACAAAGCACAGTCACTCTACTGTCAATACATGAGCCTTTCCACAGTACTTGCTCCAATTCTCTGTTTATTTTGATTTCTAATAGATTGCCCAACCATTCCTTTGAGGGACTATTGCATACTGCTCAGCACTAGACCTTTCTCATCTATTGATACAATGCTCTTTCCATGAAATATGCAACTCCAGTCAGGCTCCTCTCAAACCACATTCATGGCAATGTCATGAAGATATTTCAATTATTGAGATTGCTATGAATTTGGGTATTGAACAATACTAACCTCCTCTGTTTATCTCAACATTAGCAGAAGCTTAGACAATTATTTCCTTTACACTAAAATTTTGAAGTGGAAGCATGAGTTCTGGGGAAAGCCTGAGTGGAAATATATGTTTCTTTTTTACAGTTTGAATTTTTGGGCTCGATTCAATTGCCCAAAAAGTGTGTAGTGACTTTTAAGATGCCATTGGCATCCAGGATTGTTGCACAGGTATGACCCAGGAGCTAGAGCCCAGGCAGGATGGATTAGAAACTCTGAGGTGGTCCTAGATGCCTTTCATCAGGCATGGTGGCCCCTTTCCTGATGAGCCTAAAACAGGAGTGCAGCAGGGCACAATTTTGAGCTTAGCTTATCACATTTCCCAGGCTGTTATCTCCTGCATAGCTGGCAGGGAACAAACTGACATCACTGAGTCAGTCACTGTGCCCCTTAGATCCTCTGTTGCCCTTAACTTCTGCTGCAAAAGAGGAGCAAGAACTCGGCATCTTAAAACATCTTCTTTAATCCTTACAGCCAGCTGGGGTAGAGATCTGAGCAAGAAAAATGTGTTCTGATAGAATGTTTTCTAGGCTTTTCAGGAGAAATTCCGGCCATCACAGATCCTTTTCTGGCTTGTTGGGAAAAATTAGTAAGATAAATGGCCAGTATAATGATGTGGTCCCTTGATCTTGAAAGCATGAGCAGTCAGGTAAAGAAATTGCATTAGCATGAAACAGAGAGAGCTGCAGCAGTTCCAGTCCTTAGAGGGTCACAGTAATGCTAAATATGCTCTCCTATTGGGAATATTGTCATGAAAGGGCACTCTGAAGACATTATAGAGTTTGTAAGACTTCCCAGAGACAGTCAGACCAGTCAGGTCCTCAGGGGTGTGTCAGTCACTCATGTTTTCAAAAGTATTTGTGATGCTAAACATTTCTGAAGAGATCTGAGTGTCTCTCTACACAAGGTGCTTTACCAGCAAACTTCCACATTTCCTGGGGCTTTTACCTTAATACAGCAATGATCTCCAGTCATTCCATCTCACAGCACTGAGGAGATGGGGTTTTGCTGCCAACAGAAGAGCCAACACTGAGCAATTCTACTGGAGTTATGCACACGCAATCAAAAAGAAAGATATTGCCTTAGCAGCAAAGAAAATTAATAGGTGCTTTTAATTACATGATAAATCTGTCATTATGTGTCAGATTAGCCATGGCTAAGGGCTGAAATTCCACTCTGTTACTCACTCCTGCTCTGCCACTGCTGCCTTTGGCCCTTTCCAGAACTTGTTTTCCCCCCAGAACCTCCAGACTGGCTGAGGTGGAACCACTGGAGCCCCCTGGGACCATCTGTGTCCGATACAGGGCAGCCCTGAACTCTCCTCGCAGAGACCCCCCTGCAGCCCCTGAGCCAGCACCTGGGCATGGGCACCTGGTACACAGGAGAAGAAAAATCTTAAAATGCATCTTAGGCATTTCAAGTTTAAGGAGAACTACGTATCTGGTTGAGTTTAAAAATCAACTCATTACAAGAATACAATAGTAGCAGAACAATTACAAGAATACAATAGTAGCAGAACAAATTGAAGGAAAGTAATTTAAGTAGAGGAAATAGACATTTTGTCGGTCTTACAGGACATTCATAACGTCATTGTTTAAAGACAGGACTGGGGGGTAGGTTCAACTTCATCTCTCCAAATTGTGATCTCCCAGAGATGAACTCCAGAGGTGCCTTGTGGAGTAGGAAGGGCAGTGGCAGAGCTCTGATCATCTTCAGCAGGTGGAGGTCAGGAAAAATCCATGTGAGCTTTAAGCAAACATAAATAAGTTTTCTTCTCAAGTGGGAAATGAGCCTGCTGCCCTTCGCTAACCCCGAGAAGCCCAGCATCAGAGTATGGCAATGAGACAAGATAGGCAACCACTGCACAGCAAGTCCTTCTCCTAATGTGGACAAAGACTGCTTGAAACAAGCCACAAGGGTCAATCATAACCCCTCAGCTTGCTTCTCGGAGCAGCTGTGAGTCAGACCCTTAATTTGGTTTGCCCAGTGTTTGGTTCCTGCTGTGTTGCTGGGGCTCACCTGAGTCACATGCATGGCAAGTGGCTGAAGCAGTTCTCAAGTGGAGAAAAAGCAAGATTAAAACACAGCAGAGTGAAGAACACACTCTTGATAGTAGATCTGTGGTTCTCCTTGCACCTGGAAGCCCTGTTTGATGAGAGGTAACAGATTGGCAGAACCCTTTAATATCACAGTTAGGCAAGCTGGGTGTCATCGAGAAAGATTCCAGATGCTGAAAGCAGAAGGAAGGAAAATGTAGCAATGAAGTAAATGGCCCTTCCTCCCTCACAGTTCTGACAACAAGGAAATTAGCTCTGAAGGTTTTCAATACCACAATACCACTGAAACTCAAAGAAAACAACTCTCCTCTGAAATTTATCATAGTGCTTGCAAATTCCCTGCCCTGGATAGGGCAGGCTTCATCTGCCTGCTCTTTTATCTGTCTCCCATACGATTGTGGATATAAATTTTGCTTAAAAAAAAATAATAAGTGTTTTAGAACTTGTACTTCAGCCAGGATTCAATGTACTTTTCAACGTCAGCAAATTGGAAAATCTCAGTGTAAGTTGAAAGTTGAAATAAATGAGCTCTGAGATCTCTGCTTCGGTGGGAGGATTTGTTTTGCCCTTTCTTTTTCTTGGCTGCTTGTATTTTTTTTTTTTTCCTGAGATTTCTTGCCTCTTTCTTTACCATATCATAAGCAAAAAACACAATAAAGCATTTGATGGTGCAGTCTGTTAAGGAAGATGGAGAGGAGGGCAAACTGGCTGACCAGGTAAAGGTATCACAGATGGGCACCTTCTAGTGAAAAAGGTGGGAAAGATCCAGCTGCCTCTGCAGGTTCCAGATCCAGGGACTCATTTCCAGACACAGGAGTCTGGACTGCTTGCAGAGACTGCATTGTGAAGAGAAGGCATTAAATTCTATGAGGCAGCCCATAGGAAAAACAGATTACTTCTCCCACCCTCTGCACTGACCCTCTGTCTCCAGCCAAGACCTCCCAAAGGTTCATTCAGCCACTGTGAGATTCAGAATGGCAAATCCTATTTTGGTGGGTGGTTTTGTAACAGAAACCTTGCACTTGGGAAAGTGCTCAGGGTGTCAGCATAGGGAAAGGGTTTTTCTGAAAGGGATCAATAAAAGCCACACATGAAAGCCAAGAGCACACATACTAGGAGATGGGAAATGCCAAAGGCAGATTAATCCCTCTGATCTTCAGGATCTAAGTGTCTATGTGCAATACTGACATAACCATCCTCCTTAAGACAGCAGCCACCTTTCAAAGACACTGCTGGAAGTGCAGGGTTCAGCCTGGAATGCAGATGTGGAACCACACGTGTGAAACCTCTGGGAATGCAAGCCAAGGTGGATCCCAACAATTTTATTTCCCTGTGAGCCATTTTTTCTCAGTATGATCTTGTTCCATACTGTTCCCCTCTTATGAAAGGTGAAGGGGGCAGCAGCCAGGATTATGGAGTTAACACCAGGCTGAGCAACGTCAAAATCTTATCAACAGTTCCAGAAATAAGAAGATGTTATTTTGAAACTGTGGGGGAGACACACAAGGAAAAACAAGCAATGGTAATGAATTTCAAGAAGTAACTTAATGCTACTTATAACAGGGGAGCACAATCACTCAGACTGATGAACATAAATTAAGAGTAATTTATGAATAATAATTCCATCTAAATAGCCTGTGTGCATGTGTGTGTGTGTTTGTGCAAATAGTGAATCTACCATGGCTCTTGGTAATCCTCTGAGTACTTTGGCAAGGAAGCTAATGAACCATGAAGTACAGAGATCCAGTTGTCTGACAATGCTTCATAATAAGAACAGGAAATAAAGTGTAAAAAAGGGACAGGATATGAATGCATTAATGCATTAAATGTTGCTTGTTTTTCTGCACTCACATGAAAAGGGTGAGCATCCAATGAGTGGAATTGTACCTGGCAGCACCAGACGTGTTTCAGATGCATTCTTTCATCAGTCATGCTCCTGAAGCAGAGGAGATTTTGTCTTTCCTTAGTTTTAAGGATCACACACCAAATTCCTTGTTGCAAGATTATTAAAAATATTTTTATCTGTCATAGCAAAAGCTATGAATTCCCTGAGAGGAAAAATACCAAGAAACAAATCCTTCCTATGATTCGTTGTAAAGCAGTGGTTGCAGACCCAGCATCAAGTTTTTATATATTTTTGTTCCTGGCTCTTATCTCTTAAACAAGTGTTTCTAAGGAGTATTAGATTTATAGTGCCGATAATGTGTAGAGCAATGCTTCTTGGAAAATTGCAGAAGGAAACAAAGGAAGAAAACATAGTAGGTTTCATTTCTTTCTTCCTTTCTTTCTTTGCAGGGAACACTCATTAAGAACTTTGCTGAGAGATTACAATGGTTTGGTTGGTGCATCTTTTTTTTTTTTTGCACTCAGATACAAGATGTACTCATATGAGAACATAAATAGCAGTAGAAGTGAAGAATTGCGTATTTTTTACTAACACTGGAGGAACCACTACTGCAGTGCTGAGTGCAGTTTTCTTGTCTGCATTCTATGATAACTACTAGATCAGGAGCCAACAGACATTACATGGAGAAACACCACAAGAGAACATCTAGGGTGGCCTTGGAAGTCAGGAGAGGCTTCTGTATAGGTTACATAAAGACTCATCCCACCTTCTTTTACCTTTGCTTCATCTCAACATCTCCCACCTTCTTTTTCCAGTAGCTTGGGAACGTCCTGCTCCACTTTTTTCCATACAAATAACTTGCACTTTCTGGTTGCTCCAGACCTTCTGTCCTTCAACCGTTTATCTTCTTGTGACCATGTGATTTGTTTATTTCCTCTCCAAAAAGACTTTCAGCCCAGCTTCTTACAAAACAGCCTCTGGCAACGCACTCACAGCCACACTCAAGTTCCAGTGCAACATCCAGCAAGGATTCCTGTGGCCTTTCACTCCTCTTACAGCTGTGCAACCTTTCTTCACTTGCCACCTTCAGAGCCATCAGAGCACTTTTGCCTAGCTGAGCTTGCTCAGCTGCACAGGAGCACAAAAACATGGAAATGGGAAGAATATCTTGGGTTAATCCCAATAGGCATCTGGGCACCACAGAGACACTCAGCCACTCCCTTCCAGTGGGATGGGGGACAGAATCAGAAAAGTGAAAGTAAGAAAATTTGTGGGTTAAGATAAAGACAGCTTAACAGACAAACAGACAAAAACTGTGTGCACAGGCAGAGCACAATAAGGAATTTGTTCACTAAGTCTCATCAGCAGGCACATTTTTGAATTTCAGAATCACAGAATATTCTGAGTTGGAAAGGGACTCTGTTGGAAAAGATTAAAGTATATAGGAAAGTTTCACAGATATGTAGGTTTAGCAGAAGGCTCTCTGAATGTGGAACCTGAAAGCAGAATAGAAATAGAAGCAAGTTTTGATATAGAAGAATAAAGGATGTCTAAAGCTAGAATTGCTGAGCCAGTTGTTACTGGACAACTAAGAAAGCAAAGGTTAAGTCGAGTTGGAAAGAGGTTTTATGGCTAGAGCAAAGGATACGTTGACCAAAAACAAAGATGTTTTTAGCAAGCAAAAAGAGGTCTCAAGAAAAGCAAAAAATACTATAGGCAAACAAAAAACATGTTTTTACCAAGTAGAAAAAAGGTCTAAGAATTTTCCACTGCAAGAAAACAGAAAAACAACTTTAAGCTTAAACTGTAACATAATATGGTAATGATAGTGGTTGTGATAGGCTATAAGTAAATGTAAAGGTATTGTGCATGATACTGATTGGTTATTATGTATTAAGATGCTTAGCAAAGAAAACTATATAATAAATTGTAACCAGAGCTAAAGGGGCTTCAGGTTTTGCCTATGAGCTGATGCTGACAGCGATAGGCTTGGCTGTTACCTACGACCCATGACTGCTGTGACTTCAGTTCGTGAAATAAAGAGCACCTTTAAGGACCCAGCTGGAGTCCTGTATCTCTCCTTCAGGCTCTTAGAGACCCACAAGGAGCATCGAATCCAGCTCTCATGTGAATGGTCCACACAGGGATCAAACCCACAACCTTGGTGTTATGAGCACCAGGCTCTGGCCAACTGAGCTCATCTCAGCCAGTTCTAGGAGAGCACAGCTTCATCGCACATAATGGTGACTGAGGAAGACAAATGTCATAACTCCAAACATCCCTTCCTTCCTTCCTCCTTCTTTTTTCCAGCTTTATATGCTGAGCACAATGCCATATGGTATGGAATATTCCTTTTGACAATTCATAAATCATGGAACCATTCAGGTTGAAAAAGATCTTCAAGGTCATCGAGTCCAAACTTTGACCAAACACCACTTCATCAACCGGACCAGAGAATTGTGTACCACATCCAGTCTTTCCTTAAATACCTTCAGGGACAGCGACTCCACCACCTTCCTGACAGCCCACTCCAACGTTTGACCACCCTTTCAATGAAAATATTCTTCCTGATGTCCAACCTGAATGTCTCCTGCTGCAATTTGAGGCCATCTCCTCTCATTCTCTCACTTGCTGCCTGGGAGAAGAGCCCACCCCACTTCCTTTCAGCTGGTTGTAAAAAGTGGTTGTTGGGTTCATCTGTCCTGGAAGTTTAATATCTTATACATCACTGTGTAATCTTACACTCTTGGCATTGCAAATCAAAACCATGACACTGAACCAGCTACTGTGACGAAAACTAATTCCAAAACAGCACAGAGTAGAATAATGAGGTTTCAACCTATCTTCCCCATAAAGTGTCACTGGTGTTACATGGATGTGGAAGAGGAGGAAGCTCTGAGGGAGGTAAACAGAAAAAAGCAGTAAAAATGCAAACCCCGCATGGAGATCATCACCAAAGGCCTCTACACATTTCACAGAGCACAAGAGGAACAGGTTCTTTACTTGTAACTTAATGCTTGAGAATCATTAGGCTAAAGAAACATCTACTAGCCTTTCTTTTCTTCAAATGTGTAATTAGGTAATTAGGTAGCTTCTCAAGAGCTTTTTTTTTTTGGCATTGTTTTTAATTATTTTGCTTGGGTTTGCTTTGGTTTTTTTCAGTGTCTGAGACTCAGCAGCTCTATAAAGAGATACAGACAAATACAATAATAAATCTGACTTCTCTCCACTTAGTCCTCTATCTAGAGAGTTACTTTCCTGCGTAAAATCAATCAAAAGGTTTTTGGCAAACTGATTGACTCTACCAAGTAATCATAATGAGAGTAAATCAGATTTATTTCAAGCCACATTCTTCTTTACAGCTGCAGTAGAAGATGAGAAACAAGGAAAGGTTATATACATCAACCTGTTCACATGCAGTAGCTGATGGTACTCTGCAGCACCATCTAAAAATAGCTTACAGAATGGGGAGAGATATAAATATATAGATATACAGATGCATAGATACATCTAAAGCTTCAGAAAAAAAAATAATCTATTTCAAATAATGTATCTGAGAGGGAAAAAAAAAAAGGATGTACCTACATGATTTCTGGATTCAGACTTCCCAAAAGTAGAGAACAGCTGAGTTCTGAAGTGTTCATTTTTTAAGAGAAGTAAGAAATAGAAGTGGCATGATGATAAGATGTCATAGAAAGAGGCTTCAATGGCTGGGTACCAGCTTGGAATTGTGTTGGATAAAGTGACAGACAGCTCATACTACACTGACCCCAGAACAGAACATGCACAGGGAATGCTCAGTATTAGCAATGCCCTGGTGCTCTGCTTTCCCTAAAGGTCTGCTGGCATTAGTGGGATGATAAAGCAGCTTACAGAATGAAGATTCTTCTGGGGAAATATTGATCAAAATTATCTGCTGTTCTCATTGCTTATTGCTGAAAATAACTGCCTGCTTTGTAACCAAGCAAAGGAATTTGGTGAATACAGGGTTGCATAAGGTTTACAAAGGCATATTAAATGTGGGATAGGTATTCAGTATGATCTACAAAAGAAGCTAAAAAGAGAATTGTAAAGGATTAGGCACCCATTCTTCTTTGGTTCTTTTGCAAGTGCTGTGTGGCACCCTTACTCATCTCTGTATGCAGAAATCACTTAAGAAACACCCCAAGCTTTAATCACAATCCTTTAACTGACGTTTGAACTTTGGATTTCAAGTTTCAAGCTCAGAAATTAATCATGAGCAAAATTTTCCCTTCACTTCTCAGCTCCCCTACAAACCTGCCCTTCCCCCATCTCAACATCTTCAGTGAGACACAGGCTGTATCTGCAGAGCAGAAAAAGGAACCTTTCACTTTCTGGAGGAAAGCAAGCAAAAGTGAGCCATTGAGGCAGGAGAGAACGTGTTCACTGATCTTACAAATTTTAACTGATCTCTTCTCTTTGTCCCTTGTTTTTCTGCTACAGTCTTCTCTGTTTGTCCTCAACTTCCTCTGCGATCAACAGAGAGTCTCTTATCACACCCTGTTATTTGCAAACAGAAAGTTTGGAATGTTTAAACATTTTCCCTTAAATGTATACTCTGATTGTGGAAAAGCAGGGTCCTTAGGAAATTTCAGCAAAATTGCTTCTGCTGTTTGAAGGAATAGCACAAAGGGAAGAAGCAGATATGAAGTAATTTAAAGTAAATCTGGGGAAGTAAATCTTCACTGTTTTCAAGGCAATTTTCTAGCACCCTCATGCTCACCTCCACGCTTCACTTACCAGCAGTTTCCTGTCCACTCTCCTTGTGCCTGGGGAGATGCAGTTTCAGCAGAGTATATTGCACAAAGTCTTTTGGTCCTTCTAGAACATTCACTCTAGTAAGGGCACTCTATCCCAAGTTTTGAACCAAATTTTTCCTGAGGTTGCTTCTTTTGGCTGGTAGAGACAATTATGGGACTGAAAATAGGTTGGCACCCAGGCACCCAGGAGGAGCAGAAGGGCCCAGAACCCAGCTAGGAGTGAAAATGTGATGAGGAGCCAGAGCACTGTAAGGAAAGAGAAGGGAAAAGCACTGGGATGAGCAGAGGATTGATTTCAGGCGGTGCCACAGGCCCCAGAACAGCAAATACAATACCCTGAGCTATAGAATTGCCCTGGGATCCTGCAGCTTGCTGTGATAGTCCCACTGAAAATGGGACAGGAGAGAAAACACACAGCCCACCTACCACATCATCACCAGCCCCTGCAGAGCCCTCACAGGAGGATGCAGGCTGGTTCTCTGCCATCCCACACAGCCAAAGGTGAATCTCTCTCTTCTTTTGCGAGACACAGGGTAGACTACTGCAAGAAATATGCCCTGAGGGCTTCTGGAAAATTAAAAATGAACTTTTCAGATTGACAAGTCTGTAAGAGACAGAGGCACAATCTTGTGCTGGGAGAGAATGGCAATAAAAAGCAATCGTGCTTTTATACTGCTGAGCAGAGGCAGTAGGCATTAAAAAAAATGCTCAGCCAGCAAACTGAAACACCAACAGCAAAACACCACATTTTTTGTCAAAATTCAAACCACCTCAAGGAGTCAACTAACACTAACCAGCCCTGAGTTCCTCACCCCATCAGAAATGGCAACGTTGGCATATTTATTGTTTCAGTAAGCTTCAAATGCTGAAATAGAGACCCCTTAAAAGAAACCAGAGAATTTCAAGATGTGGTTGTTGTAAGTGCATTAGTTGTGTAGATGGGGAGCTTTTTGCCTGAGCTATTTTTAAAGACCATCAGAATTACTCATCTATAGTTAGCACTGCTAGAAACATTATCTGTCCAGTGTATTTCAGACATAAAGTCTAAAAAGGAAACTGAGCACCATGGAGAAAGTAATGAGTGCTATTTCGTACTCCACTCTGTATTTCAATCTAATATTTGATCTCACCTAGTTCAGTGACCAGAGAGAATAAAGATTTCTTAGTTACACTTTGAAATCTCAAGATTTGAGACAGGTAAGTTATGATTGCACTCACCATGGAGAAGGGTAAAAAGAAGCCCTGAGGAACCACATTGCCAATTCCAGAATTGAGAATAAAGATTGATGTCCAAGTGTTCTGCCTGTGGGTGAACCTCAATGACTCTGCCTTCAATATGCACTTCAATAAGCCAAAAGAGCTGGTTTACTCTTATTATCCCAAGAAGCACATGCTTGACCAAGTGCAGGTCTTGTCAAAGAGCATTATGTTGAAAACTAATATCAATAAGCAGTCAGAGCTACTGCAGGAAGAGCAAGTGTGTGCCAAATCCTCCTTTCACCTTCTTGTGTGATCTGAATGGAGGTTCCTGCTTCCTTCCTTGAAACACACCAATGTAGCATTCCTGCTTTTTTTACTTACTATGACTACCACCAGTGTAGAAAGAGATCTGGGTCCCTTTTTAGTCAACACACAAAATTCAAGTTCCTTAATGAGTACGTTGATTTGGGCTAGGATAGAGTTAATTTTCTTCGTAATAGGTTATGTGGTGATGTATTTATGATGGAAATGGTGTCGATAACACAGGGATATTTTAGCTATTGCTGAGTAGTGAATTCACAACATCAGGGGTTTTTCTGCTTCTCCTGCTGTCCTGCCAGTGAGTGGGATGGAGTGCACAGGGAGCTGGGATGGGACACAGCCAGGACAGTGGACAACAGCTGACCAAAGGAGTGTCCCACACCATATGGCTTCATGCTCAGCAAGTAGCACCAGACAGAAGAAGAATCTTAGAGCCATGGAATCACAGAATATGCTGAGCTGGAAGGGACTCATCAGGATCATCAAGTCCAACTCCTGGCCCTATGCAAGACAGCCCAGGGGTCACACCATGTGCCTGAAAACATTGTCCAAACACTTCTCACATTCTGTCAGGGTGAGGGCTGGCACTTCTCTGGGGAGCTTGTTCCAGTGCCCAACCCTCTGGGTGAAAATTTTCCTGCCATCCAACCTAAACTCCCCTGACTCAGCTTCATGCTGTTCCCTCCAGTCTTGTCATTGGTCAAGAGAGTGAGGTAATCAGTCCTTGCCACTCCACTTCCCCTCGCGAGGATGTTGAAGACCATAAGGGGATCTCCCCTTAGTCTCCTCCAGGCTGAACAGACCAAGCAACCCCAGCCACTCCTCATACAGCTTCTCTTCCAAACCCTTCACCATCCTCGTTGCTCTCCTTTGGACACTCTCTAATAGCTTAATGTCTTTTTCATATTGTGGTGCCCAAAGCTGCACACAGGACTCGAGGTGAGGCCACATCTCACAGAAGAAGGAAAAGAATTTGGCCATCAGGTTAATATTTATAGAGGTTAGGGGATACTGACTAACAGTCAGCGTGCCCACACAGCCATTTTCCTACTCATTTCAGTATAAATTCAGACAAAAGTTAAAAAAGGTGTCACAATTTCTATCCAGTTTTCTCATTCTTATTTAGAGAAACTATTTTTGTCAGGACACAGAAGCTATCATCACTAGTATCCAAGATCTCCAGGGGATCTTTTAGAGAAGAATGACTGCAAACATCTGTATTTGGCAGCCCTGGAGGCTTAGAGTCCCATGAAAGTCAATACCCAGCTCTCAACCTGTGTGATCATATTACTCATTAGAAGCTAACCAAAAAGGCAAGTCATGGACCTAATGAGCCATGAATACTGCTCCAGATTGTGTGGGAAGAACAGCCATAGGACAGACACTTCTGGTTTTGTTTACAAATTTCTTCCAGCTTACGTGCATTTTGCCTTATACCAAAAAAAAAAAAAAAAAAACTGATACCAAAAAAACCAACAAACAAAAAAAATCCCAAACAAAACACAACAGTAGCAATTTTCGTTTACTTTGTATGCATAGACCAGTGGAATGAGGAAAGCACTAGGAGGCATCTACCCTACTAGCAGTGCTTCTCACAAAGAAATGACTCTGTTCTCAGAAGGTTATGAGTTTGGCTTTTAATAACAGCTTTTATGAAGTGCTGGCCTCTCTTCCCTCAGGAAGGGACCTCCATTCATGTAAACTTTACTTCACAACAGCATGTGCTAGGAGTATTTTATTTCATCTTCTCTTTTGTCTTTTCAAATGAAGGCTGAGGATGTCAAGTCTTTGCTGTTGATTCTGTCAGTTGGGAGTTGCTCTAAGAAAAGTCAGATAATAATGTGACTCACAACTGTGTGACAAAACTTCACAGGAATACCAGTGCTGCCCTTCCAGCCTGCTTTGTTCAAGTAGACAGACCTTTTTTGAAGACATTTGGAAGATGCATTTTCTTCCTGTGCCTCCATTTACCCTAAATCAGACCAGACAAGGACCAGATCCTGCCATTCTGCATCCAGTCTTTACGATTCGGTCACCTGGATACCCCATGCCTGGAACACATTTTATTACCAAGGAAGACACAGCTCCTTGACCCAAATACAGAAAAAATTCAAGAAGTGACTGTGTATTAGCTCTGCTGAAGCTTTTGATTAGTCAATTCATGACGTTCTTAGCAAAAAGACCCATCAGTGTGTTCTTGTCAAAGAGCTGCCAGTCCAAATCCTTGCTTTCATAGTCCTCTTGTATTATGCAGGTCTTGAAAGCTTTCTGTCATATCACAGCATTAGAATTCACAAGATCTTCCTCGATTTAAAAAATGTATTAGTACTAATCTCTCTCTTACCATTTCAGTCTCTCTCTTTCCCCTCACCTGTGCAGTTACCCAGATGGTAACTAAGGCAACCTGGATTTATAGTGGGATGTGCAGACCATAAAGTCTTTTATAACTATCTAACTCATAATATTTCTGTATGAATCTGTACATAAACAAACCAGAAGTATAAGAGCCATTTATGAATAATACAGCTGACTTGAACTTCTCCATGAAACCTTTAATGGGTTAAATGGAACCTCCAAATCTTCCTCCAGATACAGCTTTACTTCAGGTTTGGTAATTTCACCTCATTCTGCCTTTAAACAATGAATTCATCTCCAGCTAATTTATTCCCAAAATTCTGTTTTATCATTTTCAAGCAAATATCTTTGGAGGAATAAAATCTGCTTGCTGTAAAAATTAAACCCCATAAAATTTGGGATTTTATCACATTGTTACCTATTATTGGACAAGACTTTCTGCAAGAGGTAGTTTGAAGTCTGATGTCTTGCACAGCACTAACACTAGAAGACAAAGGTGGGATATGCAGGAGGTAGGGAAGTCATCCTTGCAGGGATTCATACAGTTGTGGATAATATGAATAAATTGGGTCTCACAAGCAGAATAACATCACTCCCATGTCCTGAGGCAGTGGAGTATAAACACCCCGTGAATGCCACAGGGGCAATGCCCAAAGCAAAGGGAGGCAAATCCATGTCAGGAGTGCTCTTGAGGCAAAAAAAAATTCATTCTGTTCTTCTCTTCCTCAATGCAGCTTTTTTTGAGACGTGTTTCAATAGATCACAACCAGAGGAGCAGAAATAAAGCACGTGGTTTCCATTGTGCATCTGGACAGTGTCAGCCTAGAACTAGAAGCACTTGTCTTCTTTTCAGATTGCAAAATGAACAGACTCAAAAGCAGGCAGAGAGCAGCCTGGGAAAGGTTATTGAAGGCTGTCCAACTTTGGAGAAGGAGGTTGTTTATGCAAAATATTTCAGCATCCTCAGCAGCTAATCAGTGTCTGAACCTCAGGCACTCACTGAACTCAGCTCAGCAGTGTCTGCAGGTGACTGCACACAGTAATGTGAGGGGGGCCCTGAACTCCTGCAGGGCCTCATACAATTCTGGGATTCCTGGGTGCAGCAAAGCTCACATTCAACCCAAATCTCCAGAACAGCCTCAGTCATTCTTCATCTGTCTGCTCCTGCCTCATGTTGTTCTCCCCTGCTTTATTGTCACAAGGTCTTTATTGCCAAATATATTTGGTGCTGCCTTGCAGTGCTAAGCATTGCTTCCTGTATATACAATACAGATTTTGCATTTCCTTGCCCTGGACAAAATTCCTTTGAGAACTGAAAAATGTGTGCAGTGCCAGGGCATGTCTGTAGACAGCCAAAATTTATCTGCTGCTCTTCCAGGTTGTTCCCAGGGTCACTGTTACCACGGGAGCTTGTAGAGCAGCAAGGATTTAAGACCCATAGAACCATAGAATGGTGTGGGTTGGAAGGGACCTTAAGGATCATCTCGTTCCAACCCTCCTGCCATGGGCAGGAACATCTTCCTCTGGACAAGGGTGCCAGACCCTCATCCAGCCTGGTCTTGCTTCTCAATTATCAGAAACTCTCCACCACCAACATATTCCCTCGCAGGCACTGCATCATCCACCTGCTGACAGCAAGATACAGTGCAGGTCATCACCAGCACACTGAGGCCGTCTTCCAGATGTTTGACCACTGTGCTAATGAAGGTGTGTGTATGGATGCCTGAATGATTCCAATTAGTGGATGAGAACAACACTTTGCAGAAAATATTGAAACAAAAACCCTGCAGTCAAGAAGCTCCTGTTTTTATGAATGTGGCAATATCCTTGCTATTGAAAAAAACCCTTGGCTGCATTTTGTTTGCAGAGACACCAGAGCTGGACAGAGCTTTGAACTCTCAGATGTCAATCAACGTCAGCAAATGTTTGATGACGACAGCTGCAGCTGTGATGCTCTGTGAACCAGGAAAATAAACCTCCTGGGATCAGGCATAGAAATGAAGCTGAGAAGTTGCTTGAGAAGAGGAGCAGTCAGTAGTGTAATGATTTGAAAGCCTGGGGATCATGCAAGCGATGATGTCTGTGCTAAACACAAGGAATTCAATCTCTTCTCCCAAATAAAGGCCCTTGACTGTAACACTACATTATGGTTAGAGAGATATTGTGCATCCGATGCCTTCTTTTTTATTGAAGTCCAGGATTATGAACTGTAAGTCATTTAGCCCACTTTAGATAAGCATCACTTTAAAATCGGATTTTAATTTGCAGAGGCACAACATGTTCAGGGCAAAACCATGTCAGACACCAAGATAAGTATTCCAGGAGGCTCTGCTGCATGGTAGCTTTGCAGACAAGGAACTAGAGTGCTGGGAACACTGTAGTAACACATGAACTGACAATGGCCTTTTTAATTCTTCTTGAGACAAAGGTGAGCTATTAGACCTCCCAAGGCAATTGCCACAGACAACTGGGGAAAGCTGTGCAACGTGCAGCTCTTCATGGTTGCCCATGCTGATTTTGCACACATATACATTATTAATGCTGCTATTTTTAAGTTTTATTTTCCCTTGTGCTGCGTGGAAATCTACGCCATTCTCCATTGTGCCAATGTCCTTTTGAACATATTTTTCTTTCCCGTTTTCCCACACGAAGCATTTGCTTATGCCCAGCACAACAAATCGAGAGAAGAGCTGCCAGCTGTGACTCAGAGAAGTGGGGGATGCCACAGGCAGCTTCCCACAGGAAGCAAAGGTGAACCTTTCTCTCGCACACCATGCAGGCAGTCTCAGGCATTCCTCGCCAGCTTCAGAGAAACTCTGGAATATTAATGAAAGAAATGCAGGTCTTCCTCCTGCCTCTGCCTCTCTCAGAGACGTCGATGAATGAGTCAGTGATGAGCTGCTGCTGCATCATCCCTGTTATCACTGAGGAGAATCCCGAGTCACAGGGAGAAGGTTAAGCCATGGAGTTACTCCTCCCCAGAGTGCTGAGGGCAGAATGACATTCAGCACTGGGCTCAGAAGCAATTCCCTGGTAGGATTAAGCTGCTTTGAAGAGGAGGTCTTCCCTTCCCCTGCAAGCCCTTCCTTGCCAAGCTTTGCATCCACAGCCTGATAAGAAAGGAGAGTTCTGGCTGTGGCATTTAAGACTCTGAAGCCATTGAAAAAGAAGGATGAAGGTGCACAGACTCACAACACTGGTTCAGTTTTATGTCCAACAAGATGTGCAAACACAGAAAGATATTGGAAGATTTGGATCTAGTTATTGGCTCTGCCAGAGCTTTGATTGACTTTGGTTAAACCAATGGCTCTCATTTCTTTTTAGAATGAGAATCACAGAATCATTAAAATTGAAAAAGTCCTTGTCAATTAAACCATGGCACTAAGTACCGCATTCAGTCATTTCTTAAACACCTACAGAGTTGGTGACCTCACCACCACCCTGGGGAGCCCATTCCAATCCTTGACAACTCTTTCCATAAAGAAATTCTTCCTGATGTCCAGCATGAAGCTGTCCTGGTGCAGCTTGAGGCCATGTCCTCTTGTCCTGTCACCAATTTTCTGGGAGAAGAGGCCAACACCACATGACCACAACCTCCATTCAGGTGGTTGTAGAGAGTGGTGAGGTCTCCCCTGAGTCTCCTTTTCTCCAGGCTATTGAATGTGTTTACAGAGGTCTGCACGATTCCCATTAATGGATGAGAACAACATTTTACAGAAAATACTGAAAAAACCCCCTGTTATAGAGAAGCCTCCTGTTTTTATGACTGTGACAATATCCTTTCTATTCAAAAACCCCCTTGGCTGAATATTGTTTGCAGAGACACCAGAGCTTGGTGGAGCTTTGAGATGTTGATGTCAGCAATGATTGACGATGAAGGCTGCAGCTGTGATGCTCTGTGAACCAGGAAAATAAACCTCCTGGGATCAGGCACAGAAACAAAGCTGTAGAAGATGGGAGATACTTCCCCCTATCCTTGCAAGCACTTTTAACTATCATTCAACCATCAGCATAGTGAAAACCACTGATCAGGCCCCACCTAACCTATGTGCCTTGGGAAGATAAGTTTCCTCCAGAGATATGCTCCAAAAAACCCAGTATTTGTCCATCACCTTCAGCTGGCAAACCGTCCACAGAGCTAGGCCAAAACACGATTGTGGAACTGGTATCTGACACCAGATTTGTCCTGTTCATCTTATCAGTAGGCTTGAAATCTGGGTATGGTATTATCTTTTTCAAAGTCTTATGACACAGGAACACTGCTGAATGTTTAGAGCTTTTTGTAGGTATGACAGGGAAGAGAAAAGGAACGTAATTGGCATCATCTTCATCTTTCTAAGCTCCATGGGGTTATTCTGTGGAACAGGAGATTCCTGCTTAAGGTATTCTGGTGTCTTGTATTCCTAACAGGAAATACTCAAGGGCTTATTATCTGACTAAGACTTTTTTTTATTTGAGCCAGGATTCTTTTCCTTGACCTGAGTCCTATTTCACTTTGGCACCTGCACTTCACTATTGAATTTTTCAAGGAATCTCCATTTCTGTTGATTGATGAGATGAGAGGGAGTGACAAGTCTGACTAATCACTGTGTATCTCAGTCTATGACATCAAACTTTCAGAAAGGCCAAGGAGGCCATGAGAGTCATGGTCCCTTAAGAATGATTTTGACATGGAAACTGAATTTATATTAGCCAGCCCCACTTACAGCAGTTTGAATTCCTGCCTGTTTTGGTTTCTGGTCTTCTGGTGCACCAGTGAGCACAGATCCACTGTGCTCAGTGTTTCTTCAAATTGTTCCTGTTTCAGTACATTGCCTAAAGCCAGTTTCTTCTACAGGGGCATCAGAGTCCTGAAGTTTCCTGGGCCATCATAAGCAGAAAGAAGACACAGTGGGGTTTGCTGCGGCCCAATCTCCCACTCCGTGTGAGGGAAATGCTAATCCTTAGCCTTAGGGTAGTGTGAGGGTTCATTAACTCATGTTTACATAGGGCTAGGCATTAATTATGAAGTCAAGCTGCCATTGAAAGGAACAAAAGGCCTTGGCTTTCTGAATAATAGGGCAAGCATTTCTTGGAAGACTCCCACTGCCTCTTTGACAGATGCACAGTGTGACATGGCATGTGGGAAACTGCAACCGTGTTTTCCTTTAAGTCACATAACTAATTAAACTCATGAGATAGCTCAAGCTTCACTGAGTAGTGTGGTGTTTTGGAAGGAATACTGCAAAGCTTTGTGAACAGCTGAAACTCTGAAGGTGAGGATTGACTGATGAAGAGTAGAAAGACAACATCCCTAGGAAGCAAATGGTGAGTATTTTTCTTCCAGCAATTTTTTTTTTTAGTATCAGAAAGAGAAGACACAAAGAATTCAACATTTTGCTTTCATGAAAAACTCTAAATAAAATTAGCACTCCACTGAGGAATTTACTAAGCAATAAAAAACCCCAGCCCGTCTTCAGTAGAAAGTCAGTACCTTCACTCTGCAGCTGAGGAGAACATGGCTGCAGGTTTCCATTTGTTTCATAGATACCTGGTAACTTCACTGGTGGATGAAACTCTCTCAAGAACACCTCATTAGCCTAAAATTTCCTGAAGACTTTCCTAAGTAACAGAAACAACTGGAACTGTGCCATAACAGTAGCTACCATTACTGCCCAATTCTGGGATTATCTCCTTTAAAGTGAAATCAGTGTCAGGGGTCAGAAAAGATCCTGACCTGGCTGTTCTACGTATGCACAATGCCTCAGCACAACAGGTGACTCAGAATACTGTAAATGCCAATGTTTTACAAAACAGGACTATATTTCAACTTAGAAACACAGGGAGCTACCAAGTAATTGCCTGTATGGGCACTGTTTCTGCTCTGATAAATTTTAAGCGCTCTACAGAGACATATTCCACATCTTTGTGAACATGGCTATGGTCACAATTTTACCACAAACTCTAATGCTTTGTTGCAATTGCTTACAGCCCCAGCACCACCTGTCCCATCAGGTGATCTATCTTCACACAACCCCCTTGTCTACCCTCTTCAACCTCATTTTAAAGGCAACCCTACAGCAAAACTCCAAAGAGCACCCCCAGAAACCCCTGCATGGATAAACCACAGCCATCAAAGGTCAGATGGTGCTGGGAAGTCAGTGCCTTTTTTTATTATTATTATTATTCTTGCCAGGTTGCCAGGGGAGTTTTAGTGCTCAGAAAGAATGTGGGAAATGTTTTTACTACGATTATTCCTTGTTACTTTTACCACTAGCACCTATTGGTTAAGCTGTATCACCTGTAGTAGTGGTAGAATTGGCACTAGTAGTAACAATAGTCAAAGGAACATTATTCTTAGTAGCCAGAGTCATAACTTCAGCTTTTATCTAAAAAATAAATCTCTTAAGGGATCTCAGTTTAGTTGCACTGGCAAAGCCAGTTCAGTCTGGGGAGGAAGGCTTGCTGGTGATGCATGTCTGCTTGGAACAACTGTGGCATCCCTGGTACATTTCTCACAGGTACCAGGACACTATCAAACAGCAACAGCACTTAGTCAGAGCTAACCCAGCAACATCAGAAATGGAAAAACAAAATGCACTCCAAGGAGTGAGGGAGGAGCACAAGGAGATCCTCATTTGAAGCATACAGGCCCTGCTGAGATTTACTGTCACCAGTTAACTGGTTCTGTAAGGCAACCACTTATGTGTAACTGATAGGTAGTAAAAAGAATTATTTGATGATTATCCAATTGCCTTTCCATTACTGGCCTGACCTGATAAGAAGCAGCTCCCCTATCCATCACAGCTGTGACCGTTCTAACTGAACTCATTTTTCAGACCACTATCAGTCAGCCTCAGCTATTTTTACTCCTAGATTTATGGGGCAAATTCATCCCCTAAATTCAATTTTCTTTGATGAAAGCTCTTCAGATTTTTTTTTCATCCTTTCTCCATTGTCTGTGAGTTATGCTTTACCTTCTCTGTCCCAGGTGTAAGTCCCAGAAGGTTATCTGCACCTGCAGGGATATTGCATTGCCTTCCTATATTTCTTTTTAACTACCAAAGTTATTATTTTCAGAAATAATATTTTTCATTCAAATGTCACTGTAAGCCCCAGGAAGCCCTAAAACAAGGCGGAATCTATGTTTGTGTATGTAGGTGGGTTTTCCTCCTCCCCAGTAGACCTTGGACCGGCTGGTGATCTGTGAGTTTCTGCAGAATTGAGGACATCAGTCAATTACAGGCTGGAGGAGGCTCCCATTCACTTGCATTACTGCTTCAATTATCCATTAATACTTGCAGCAGGCTTGGATACTGATATCTATGTTAGGCACTTTGCATCAGTTTAAATAGCAAGTGAAAAAATAACTTCCACTGAAAGGAAGGGAGTGCTTAGGGAAAAGAAATTAAATTCCCCAATAACTCAAACACCTACTCAGTCAGAAAGGTCCCATCCTCCTCACCCCTGTCAGCCCTATGCAGGGATGCTGCTGCAAGCCCATTTCCCAGAACTGAGTTTGGCTCCTTGGGGAAAATTAATCCACCTACTAGTGCAAAAGGTGAATATTTATCTTGCAGAAGGGAGATAAACAAGGTAAAAATGCACAAGTCTGGGTGAGGCACATGATACTCCTTGGACAACCTGTATTGCACTTAACAAACTAGACCAAATCCTGGCTGGGTAAAAAATAATTTTGAGTCAGAAAACTTGTTCCTACCCACAAAATACTCACGGAGGGAGCAAGATCCAACACAGTTCAGAATTCTATGTGCCCAAACACCCCAAATTTGGGTTTGGCTATGAGGTCTTGGGTTTAGCTCCCCTCTGCTTCCAGTGCTGCTTGAATTATTAACTTAGAGTGCTTTAATGATTTTGAGTGTTGCATTTTACTCCTCTCAGACAGCTAAACCTCAGCTGCTTCAGTAGTTTGACAAGCGCTGAAGGTAGAACACCTCTCTAAACCCCCTTTGCACCCCATAATAAAGTGGGGAAACTGAGGAGGGATAGTATCCAGTGCTGCAACCCTGGCATTCAATAGTTTGGAGCCAGACCTGACTCCAGGAAATAGGTTGCTGAATCTCCTCTGCTATTTGCCCCCATGGATGCAGTAACTTGAAACACAGGGGCAGATCAGGAGGCTTCAGTCCCTGTAGAGACCCACGAAAATCTCATCAGACCTAGAATTTGTGACTTGGAAGTTCCCTGACACCAAGGAATGCCTCTGTCCATTGACTCTGCAGCTGGTGTTTGGGGTGGATGGAGTGTTTGGGGTGGATGGAGTGTTTGGGGTGGATGGAGACCCTCAGCTCATGCAGGGTTCTGTGTGAGGGAACACGAGCATTGCCTGTGCCCCAGGAGATCTGGCTTTGCCTTTTGTCTCCAGCAGAGTACAGACATTCAAAACTAAAAGACCAGGGGTCCATGTGGTTTCAGGGGAAGGCTGTTATCTGCTCAGTTCTGAGTTTAAACTAGTTTATTTTATCTAGCCTTTTTTTTCCACAAAGGAGTAGCTTTTGTCTTGATTTTAAACACCACAACTGCCTTTAAAGGAACAAATCTGAAAAAACTCCCACAGAGTAATATTTCTCTACAGTGGCCAGACACTTCCTACTTCCATAGCAGATCTTAATTCTTCATAAAACTCATTCTCCAGCCCTGAGTGGTGGCAGAAGACAGCAGTAGAGCACCACCCCAAGCAGTCACTGATGATACTGTGTCATCATAACATACTGCTGTGCTGAAACACAACAATCCCCCCACTCCCAACAAGAAGTGGCCACAAGATAAACCTGACAAAACATTTACAAGAGTTACACGTGTTGTGCTGATTCCCTTCCTCCACATGACAGCAATTTAGTGTGAAAAGCAGTGATTTTGAAAGCAGCTGGTGGATGTGGGGGGAAGAGCAGGAACCATTTTACTAGAGGGCACAGGTAAGTGTTAATTAATACCACACACTAAGAAAAGGCTTGAGATAAAGGCTTTTCAGTGATGAATTGAGCCCTCGCACAAAGGGTCCTCTCTCCTTCTCCTTCTATCCCAGGAGTGCAGAGCAAGATTGGGTTGTCCCCCAAGGAGCTTCCTGAGCAGAGCCCACCCAGCTGCACGGGCCACACCCAGAAAGAGGAATGCTCTGGGTCTGGTACATCCCTCCCTTGTCCCACCCCCACTCAGGACCCTGTGTGTGCTGAGTCCCACTCCCCCTGCCCTGTGTGAGGACAGACAGACATGCAGCTGGTTCTTAACCTCTCCAGTGCTCCATTTCCCTGGGGAAAACTGCTCAAGGGAATTATTCTCTGTGCCAGGACATTTGGTTCACTACAGGGACAGTTACCTGTGCATCTCCTGGAGACCATGGGAGCTGCTTTCTATATTCTGCAGTGCTGTGGAGCTTTGCTAGGACTAATCCTCTGCACTGCACTGATCTGTTTCCCACTGAATTGGCCTTGACTGATTAAGGATGTAACTGTTTCTCACACTATCCTCAACCTTCTTAACCTTGGCACCAAGAAATGTACAGGGACACTCAGGGAAAGAGCTAAAAGTCTCATGGCATATGCATCCATAATCAGGCCTGATATATCCAACTACTTTTGTTTTAGTGGTAACAGAATCTGCTCCAAAACTGCCTCGTGGAAAAGCAGGACTGTCCCTGTGGCAGGTGCTGCACTCACTGACATTTTTTCCCAGGCAAATTGAAATAAATGAACTGCAGCCTCCTGAAACCCAGACTATTCATGGGCTGCTCCTGCTCCTTGGGCTCTGAGCCAAGCTACCCTTCCCAGGAGAGGACCATGTTCTCAGGACACTGTCTTAGTGGAATGAGTCTCCTCCTGCTGTGTTAGCCTGTTTCCTCTGTCTTTGCAGTGTTACCTTAAAGCCCTTGCAGACCCAGTGGTCCCAACACAAAGCTCCTGGGTCTGCTGCATGTCAAAGACCTTCTGGATCACTGGTGGTCATGAGAAGATTCTTCTTTCTCCCGTGTACAATGCTGCCAGGCAGGCTGTGGCAGGTGAGGAGGGCTACATTCCCATTGTCTTGGGGTTTTCCCTGAATTGAGTACTGCTAGACCATCTCTCAGTATCTTCATTTTAAGGCCTGGCATGACAAAAGGATGGGAAGTCTTGGTATTAGCCCATTATCTCTAAATCTCTTCATTTCAAGCTGCACTAAGGTAAGAACAAATAGTAGTAATACCAGACATAGTGTGCAATGCAGGAATAGATAATGCAGTTCACAGAGACGTTTCTATAAATATGCTACTTTCTAGTCTAGCAGGTTTCAAAGTTTCTTTCACACTCCGTGATTCAGCTAATAAGCTGAAAGATGCTTCTCAGGCTTCTTATTCAAGGACTTGCACAACCCATTCACCATCTGGCTGCCTCACAAAAGGCAACCCGTGCATAGACCCCTTTGCTCTTTCATGATTTAAGTTTGCAATTCCTTCACATCCAACAATTTCTTATTCCATGAAGAAGAGTATTGCAGCATCCCATCCCCACATCATGGCCTGGGCCCCACCAGTGTTTGATAATGTCTTTCAGGTATAGCCTAGTGGAACTCCTGTTTGCCCAGATGGATAATACAGTTATTATATGAATATTCCTCTGGTCAGGGGACAAATTATTAAGTCACTATAAAAGAAAATTATCTCATCCCTCCACAACAGCTATAGTCAAATGCCAGAGTGAAGCCTCATCATTCCTCTCCAGATCCCACAGGGCCATGTGAATTGAGGACCACATTTTATTCAGCTAAATAAATGTTACTGATGTGTGTAGCCTACGGTTGCATTTTGATCAAGGCTGCACTGAGCTATTAGGGAATTTGTGATTAAATGATCCATGAATTCCAGTTTTGAGGGAAATCAGCAAAACCATTCTGGTCCCACTCTACCCTCCACACCCCCNNNNCCCCCCTCCCCAGTCACATGGCAGCCCAGCTGGTGACATTCTTTATGGCAAAAATATGAGAAAGCCATCAGAAAATACTGTGTCTGAAGAGAAACTCTGACCAGGACTCTCACTGGACAGACATTAAGTTCTTTGAACATTGAATACAGAGTAGCCCATTACTGTCTCTGTGTGCATTACTCCTTCTTTTGCCATATAATTTGCAAATGGGCAGCTTATATCTCACCTCTTTCAAAATGTATTCTCTAAAATCTCGGACTTTATTGTCCATTTGTATTTTCAAAAGCTTGTTTCTCTAAGTCCATAAGATTGTGCATGATGATGCTAGAGGAATTTGCTCAGGGCCACGTCCCTTCAGATTTTGAATACCTCCAAGGATGGAGACTTCACAGACTCCCTGGGTGACCTTTTCCAGAGTCTGTGCCCCCTCAACTTCCATCCTTCCAAGAGAAATGCTTTCTCTTGCATTTAAATGAAATTTCCTCTATTTCTTTTCCTGTCATTTCCATTTGTCTCATCACTAGACAACACTAAGGACATCTTGGACATTTCAAGATGGCTCCATCTTCTTTACTTCACCTCATCAAATATTTATACACATAGGCAAGATTCCCCTGAACCTTCTCTTCTCAAGGATGAATATGTCTCTCAGTTTCTGCTCATATATCAGGTGCTCCATCACCTGATCCATCATTGTGGCCCTTTACGGGTCTCTCTCCAGCATGTCCATGTCTCTGCTCTGCTAGGAGCCCAGCACTGACACAGCTCTCCTGGAGGTTCCCAGCAGTGCTGGATGGAGGTGAAGAACCACCTCCCTTGATCTGCTGGCACTGCTTGTGGACGAGACGGAGAGTGACGAACGTGAAAGCAGCTCTGACAGGACACACTGGAATCCTTCCACATTAAATGAAACTATAAGAGGTCCCTTAACACCTAACTCAGGTGCTAAAACAAACAAGATACCACCTTTATTCAGTTACTCACATGCCTCTGTGCCAAATCTGAGGGTTCTTGGGCTCTGATACCCTCTGCACCGCAGCTGGGGCCCCCTGGGAGTGCTGGTGAGAATGGGGGGGCCAGAGCTGAGTGTTCCTCTGGTCCAGGGGTTTTCCAAGATGCCTTGCCATCCCAGCAGAGTCGCCAAAAACTGATGCCTGGAGAGGCTGCCTATAAGAGAAGCTAGACAGTGTTAAACGAATAAAGTAGGTATTTATTAAAAGGCCTTCAAAGGATACACCTTGGGCAGTACAAGAGCGTGGCTGAGGCTACACCCAAGATGGACAATGGGCCATGAGTTTTCACACTTTTATAAGTTTTGATCCATTTACACACTGGGCTAATTGTCCAATTACAGCTTCAGGTTATGAATTCTCATCTTCGCAGACTGCTCTCCACAGTTCGGTTGTTTATACTTTTTGGGCCTGAAGCTGCAATGGTGTCCTTGGTTCTGGGGCTGGAAAAGGATTGTTTTGCCTATTTAAACTGTGAAGAGAACTTGCTAATATATGAAGTTCAGAGTTATACACTAATGCAGTACAGAATCTGGAAAATATGAAAGCTAAAACTTAAGGCATCAGCAACACTGCAGCAGTGGAGGCTGTTGGCCTTTTCTTTTTGCTTTAAGGGCACATTTCCACCTTCTGTGCAAATTTTGCACCAGAACTTCTGTGGTTTTTTCTGCAAAGATGCTTTCCAGACACTTGCTCCTCATGCCTGGGGTTATTCCTCCCCTAGGGGTAGACTTGGTGTTCCCTTTGTTGAAATTCATGAAGCTCTGTCAGTCCATTTCTTCAGCCTGCTGAGGTCACTCCAAAAGGCAGCAGAACCCTCTGTTCTCTCAAATATAACAATTTTGTGTACATAATATAGGACATCTGTATACCTCAAGCAGGACTTGTCAGTTTTACTCTTAGAGCCAGAAGAGTGAAAATTAGATATCCCACAAGGTAACTTCAGGGGTCTAAAATCCTTATTAGTTGCGGTTCTGAGAACTGCTCTCCCTGTCATATCTCATTATCCTCCACTGCTCACTGAAAAGATCATATTTAAATATCAAAGCCCTAGTGCATATATTTTATTTCAGCCTCTGTGTTTGTTAATATTATTAGTTGAGAAATTCTGAGATTTCAATGGAGATGGCAAAGGTGTCTATGCCTCACACTCTTTCCACAGCCCTCCACTCACAGGTCATTGCTTCTGCAAATATGAAAGCTCCATCCTTGTCCTCCACATGCCACAAAAATATACCAACAATGAACTTTGAAAACAATCCACCTTGCAGCTCATGTCTTTTTAAAAAACTTTGTTTGGTTTTGTAATTGTCTAACTGGCTTGGCTTACTGAATGAGATTAATCTCTGCAAGAAGGAAGTGAGATTCTGCTTCTCTCATTACAGCTGGAGGACAGCATGAGGGCAGATGAGCACTTCTGTGAATCTAGGACACATTTCTCTCCCTCCTCTGCCCTTTGCAGGAGCTCCTCTGGAAGGACCTCATTAGGAGTTCTTACTAAAGGCAGCTTCAAGCCATCTGTTGCTACAGAAGAAAGTGTTTGCTGCAAGCATTTATTTTCCTAAATAGTTACAGAACAGTTGGTGCTGTCTGGTGTTTGGGGTGCTCCTGGAGGTCAGTGTTCAGACAGGACCTGTCTAGCCAGACACTTCCAGTCCTTTTGCTAAAACACACCTAGCCTCTGGATCTGGATGGACAACCATGAATGTCAGCTGAATCTACAAGTGCCTTTCCTGAAACTGGAACAAGACTTGGGCTCTTTCTAAGTTTCTTCTCAACAACTAAAGTGGTCTCAACCAAATCATTTGCACAACTCAGATTTTGCCAGTGACATGGATCGCTGCCCACTTCAAAAGCTGTGGCTTTCTTTTGCACTAGAAATGAAGACACAATTCCTTTATCAGGAGACGGGGCTGTGCCAAGTGGGTCATTCTGCAAGCCAAGGATTTGTTTTGCCCTCCCTGAGCTTTAGACCCATGGGGATCCTTTAGTGCTTCCAGTTATGGCTTAAAGGGCTTAGCAGGGCCTCAGACCCCAGCTAGTGCCTCCCTCTCTGGAAAAGCGAGCTCAGATTATACTTAAACTACTCACTATAATCAATGTTATTATTTGTTTTAGGATCCCTTCACAAAAGGAAGCATTCCCAGCCTGTGTCAGCCCTCAGGCACAGAACACAGGAAAGGTGGGAGCATCCCAATCAGCTCTCTTCCAGGAGTAACTAAGGAAGGAAACAAGCTCAGTGATCAGAGTCACCATTCAAAGCACAAAGCAGTGGCTCTTCCATGAGGGGCTAATGTGAATACAGCAATGAAAATATGAAAGTAATAAATTAAGTGTAGTAAGAACAAGAACAAAGGGAATGTACCAGAGTTCTTGGGATCCATAGCAGGACAGACTTTGACTTGTAAAATTCAGAAAATCAGCTACTTTTCCTCGTGGTAGCCAGTTCAGTTATAATAAAAGGTGGCCGATCACTATAGGTGAATTTGTAAGGGCTGAGTAAGGCCTGATCCAAGGACTTTAATGTGATGAGAGAGCTACAGATGGCTTCACATTGTGCTGTGGAGATTTTCATTCACACACATTAACAGCAGGGACAATGTTACTGAAGTCTTGGCCCAGCTTGTAATTTAGAAAAATATACATATCCATGGGTTTGACCCACCTAAAGAATAACCTTCAGGTTTCCCACATGCAACAAGTTAAAAAGAGATCTCAATTTCTTTCCCAAGTCACAGGCAAAATCCTCTTATCATCTTCCCCACTGAAGGATCCTAATGTTTTGTGAATGCTGCTGGGGCAAACCCGCCCCACAGAGAACAAAAACTCCCATTAGAGAGAAATGTGGTCTTAGCTGTAAGGAACTGGCCTGGGGTTGAGAGCAGTGTAAATGTTTTCCAGCTCTGTGATGAAGATGCCTCTTTCAGAAATGTCATGTAATTTGTGATTTTGTAAAATAATTATTCCAATATACTTCTTTTAATGTCCATTTTGTTTATTTCCCTGCCTAGTTTATAACAAGGAAATATTTTTTCTATCTAAAGACTTAGGAGTTCAATGCATATTACTGCTACTACTACCACCACCAACAGATCATTACATATATTTTCAATGTTATTAGAGAAAACAATCCAATGCCTGTTATAACTCTGATCCTCTGATTCATTGATTCTACTCCACACCCTTCCCTGAATCAACTTTCACCATGTCCTGTTCCAGGCACAAGGCTGGACTGGATGATCTCCTAAGGTCCCTTCCAAAGGGAATTATCATATGATTCTGTTATATTGCGCAGCTGGCTAATGATGTTTGGGTGACACATTTTATCTGAAGAGGTGACACATCTTAGGTTTTTGTGGTATCAAAGGCCTCCAATTACTGAAGTAAACAGTAAACACAGAGCTCAGTCAGGTGCATTCTGATGTGTCAGCCAAGGGCAACATTAAATCTGAGGAGAAGGGAGCAGTGGAGAAATTTTGGCTTTCCTACTCATTATAAACAAAATCTATGAAACAGAATGATCTGCAAAAGGAAGCAGAAGAAGTAGGATCATTTAATTTACCTTTCCTACAGGTTAGGCTAAATATAAAGTGTGAAAGGGAAAAGGAAGCTTCTTGAAGTGCCCATGACAGGGAAACATAAAATAATGGAACAATTTAGAGTAGAAATGGAACTTAATAATCTAACCTCTGAATAAAGCCGAGCCAACTTCAAAATTAGATCAAGCTGCTGAAAAGCTTTTCCAGTCAGACTTTTATTATTTCAAGGTTAGCAGTAGGGCAACCTGTTCCAGGATTTGACCATTCTCCTTGTGACGCCTTTTTGCTTGGATTTCACTTTCTGCTGTTCGTGTCTGCTGCTGCTCATCCTTTGCTGCACAGCTCCAGCTGGAGTCTGGCTCCATCCAACCACCCATACCACGTGGGAATGGTCCCAGCTTTTTAGTGCTGGTACAGCTCTACTGAAAATCAATTGAATTGCCCTGGGCTAAAACAAAGAGACAAATCTACCTTTTCCTTCTGTAGAAATTTTGAAATTGTCTCCTCCTCTGGGTAACAATTCTACAGTGCCCCCATGTCATTCCCAACTCACTTTTCTTTATGCATGGATCTCAGCATTGCCTTTCATGATGCAGAGAGAAAGAACTGTTTAATACCTCATATCCCAGCATCTACTCTTGGTACCTCACTGGGATATTGCCATGGAAACAGGGGAAGTTTGAAATAAAAGGAAATACATTCTCTTTTCTTATTTTTCAGTAGGGACTTCAAAATTTACTGCAGTATAAAAAAAGCTGTGTGCCATCTGCTTATTGAAAATTGAATGCAAATATTTCTTTTCTTTCTTCTGGAGCATTAAATCACTGCCACGGTGTATCCCCACAGAAGCATCCCTAGAGGTGGTGCATGAGTTTTTGTGTAGCTTCCTGTCTAGAAGTTAAGGTGATAAGAAACATCCTCATCCTTCAGCCAGGGATGGCACAGATAAAGAACAGATTGAACCCAAATGGAAGGCAACGTGTACTGGAGACAAGCAGAACTGTGAAACCAGCTGCTGGAACAGAATTTAGGCTCTGCGAGTCACACAACCTCCCAGCTATTTTTGGGGAAAGGTAATTTTTTACATATGATAGGACTATGTAGGAAAGTCTTCACAAGCACACCAGTATCATTTTTCCCTCTGTGGTCATTTTTTCTGTGGATCAATTGAGTCAAGCACCACTGCACTGGAGGGCTGAGTCCTTTGTTTGCAGCAGGACGAGGCTCTCAGCACTTGTGCCTGTGATTTATTCACAGGGGCACCAGAGTATGATTCTTGATAAAGTCAATGGAGATAAGGAGCTACAACATCTAACTAACTCAGCTAGCTGGACGAGATGATGGGTCTGTGTAAGGCACCATTTCTTCCTACTGAGATCTGTACAGGATCTCAGATTCCCTGTGCCACAGCAGAGACCTAAGTCAGTGTTAGGGGGTGGCTAGAAGGAAGATCATCTCTTTTCACATTCTTGATCTCTCTCACTGTATTGAGATTTCTGCTGAAGAAAACTTTTGTCATCATTTTGAATATTGGTTTTATAACCCAGACACTTGCCTGCCGACAACCTGTCTCTCTGAGGCAGGGCTTTGCTCTCTGCACTGGCATCAGTGGTTTGCTACTCAAGGAAATTTCCTGTCACCGGGGGAGATAGTCCAGACACACCCCTGAACCTCTGACAGCTTTCCAGAGGGGAGAAAAGATGTGGCAATGCTGGTGAGTACAGTTGTTTCTTTGCCCCTGAGCTCAATAGCCCTTTCCCCAATCAGTGGTTAAAGAGCTTATATCTCTGTGAATTTCCACGGGCTCAGGTTGGCCAGAAGAAGCTGACTCACAACTTTTCTTTAGGTACAGGGTCATGACTTCCTCTAGAAGCAGAGAGAGCAGCAGAGCTTCCCAGGTCTTGCACTCTGCACATAACTCTGCTTCACAGGCAGCTCACGGGGCTGCAGCCTTTGCAGAGCCATCCATCTCCTGTCTGCCTCTCCCAGAGCTGTTGCAGGGAAAAGGTGCTCAGGAAGCAGTTGCAACCAGATTGTGTCTTTTGCTGCTGTTTCTCTGGTAATCAGACAGCTACACCAATAATCATGTCCTTACAGCCCTGGCTCCTGCTTATCACAGGCTTGTCTGGGAAGGAAAGCCTGCTGTGCCCTGTTCACTTAGCCATCTGTCACTTGGCCATCCTCAATGATTAATGCCTTCCTACCTGAGCCTGCACAGCTTTCCCTGGGAGGCATTGGAGCTGCTGCATGTGCAATGTTTTGGGCCCACTGGAAGACGGGTATGAATGATCATTACTAGGTAAGTCCAGGGTGCTATGAAAATGTCCACGAGTGACTAAGATTTACACAAGACTTATTTTAAGTGTGTTTAGATTATGCTTCATTTAAGCTTCCTCCTCATGCACAGACACCAGGTCAAATGGAGAGACAGATCCATTGATTCTGGAGAAGTGTTCTTGGTACTGAGAGACTATATTTCAGTCACTGCTGTTATATCTATGGGGTAAGTCTTGATTGCAGGTGTCTGCTTTGTGTTACACTGATTCAAACAGAGAATCACAGTCCTGTTCAGGCTGGGAGATACTTCAGGATGTCTCTAGCCTGGATTCCTGTTTAAAATTGGAACAACACTAAAGTCAGACCAAGTTGTTTACAGCTGTTTCCATGTGGGTGCTGTGGTGGGTTAGCCTTGGCTAAGAGACAAACTCCCACTCAGCTGTTCTTCCACTTCTCAACATGACACAATGGGGAAAAAAAAAAAAAAAGAGAAAACCAAAGACCAGAAATCTTATGGATTGAGATAAAGACAGGGAGATCTCTTAGTGTCATGGGCAAAGTAGACTCAAACCAAGGTAACTAATTTATGGCAAATTAAAGTAAATTTTGATTATGAGAAACAAACTGAAGCATCACCTTCCTCCCATACCTTTCCCAGTTCTGCCTTCACCTCTTCATTCCCAGCTCCTGGAAAAGAGAGGAATTGGAACGAGGCTGAGGTCAGTTCTTCACAACCTCTTATAGTCACCCTTTACTCCTCACATCTCCCTGCTAGGAACCTGCTGGGTTGGTTAAACTGTCTCTGGAGTTTGAACCTGTGTAAGGATTTAACCCTGTGAAAAGGTCTTTGAAGGAATATAATTTCTTATACACCAATTTCCTACAGATGATTTGCTGGAGTAGAGCAGGCCATGTAGCTCCCCAGAAAATCTGAGGTAGAATAAATGGTTCTATGTGTTTGTCCAGAAAGCCATACTCCATCAGAACTGACTGGAAACTCCACACAGCATGGCCACGGGCTAAGGAGAGACCTGAGTCCCAGTTTTACAGTTTACCTGCTACACAACAGCTCAGTAAGACCCTGACCTCACGATGGATGTGAACCCTTGTGCTGTCTCTCCAGCTGTGGGATGTCTGGATGGGCCCCAGGAACATCTCCAGATCATCACTTCCTTCAGCTGTTCCACTAAAGGCCAAGATATATAAAATATAATGATTTTTTTTTTACTGCAAGATGACTGAATCCTTCTGTCTCTACAACTCCTTCAGCCTTGGGCCGTGACAGATAATCTGATGAAGCACAGGGAAGAAATAGCAAATTTGAAAATTAATCTGCTAAAAGAGACTACATGGTCACTCAATGGTGAGACCCTTGCTCCCACTATCAACATGAGATGGATTTAAATGATCAAAGGCAGGTCAAAATCATCCTGAAATTATTCAAGTGCAATCAATTGTGTTTGGGATTCCACTGCCCAAAGAGGCTCCCAGAGCTCTCACTTAAACCAATCTGGTCACACTGGTCACATCTTGATCTTCTTGTTAGCAGATCTGCCAGACTTGATTGACTTGTTTGCATTAGGAATCCTGAGAAGACCAAATCTGGCAAAGCCCTTTTGGCCTCCAGGCTGTTGCAAAGAGTTGGAGAATGTCCAACGGACAACAAACACTCGTGATTTGTGTTCTAGATTCCTCCCTCTCTCTCTCTCTCCATCCTTCTCCCTCGGGGGAGCAGACACTAATCATTGCCTGCAGTGCTGGGTGATTAATTTAAATGATTTAGCACCTGGGGATTAACCTTCACACAGAGATCGATGTTTTGGCTGTTTCCTACATTATTACCCTTACGGCAATTACCTCCCACAGATACTTGCTCTTGTACTAATGAGCCAAAAGCTATTAGCATCCACATCCACTATCGACCGGTTTTATAGTTGCAGTAGGGTTCTTCCTTGATGACCACAACTTCTAGACAGGTAAATCTACCACATGAGTAGAAAGACTTTTCTGAAGACATTTCTGGAAGGAAAAAATAATTGGGAAAATTGTATTAGCATTATGAAGAGAAGCGTGTCATGGGCATGAAATCAGAGCCAAGGAGAAGAGAATCAGACTGGTAATTGCTGCCCTACCCTCCTCTTTCTTTTTCACCACATCTCTATTTATCTGAGTCCTGTATCAGTGGTGTTGGCTTTTACACTACCCATCAGTTTGTCCCATAGCACCCCACAGGCTTTTGCACCAAAATATGGATTATTTTAACCCATCAGTCCAAATATTCCTTTTGTTTGCAGTAATATAAATTGAATGAGTTGCTATCAGAACATTTGTGAAATGCAGAGTCCATACCATGTTAGTCAGAGCCCATGCACAGATTAGAGACAGAATAACACACGAATACAAACTGAGATCACTTCTACTGTGCAGTGTTTCACAATGGCAACATTAATGTTGAATTGAGGGACGTTGTCTTCCTGCTTCATCTCTGCTCCTTGTCTCCTTTTATCTCTTGGCAAAATTATTTCAACTGTCTTAGCAGCTCCCCTTTTATACAGGGAATTTCTTAAATTTTATGAAGTAGAAATAACAAAAGAAAACCACAGCAATAGCTGTGCTCACTAAATATGAACCATCAAGAGGCATAACTCATAGTTTGAGATAAAAGTCACTCTGGTTGTGAGTTGGTCTTTTTCCCTCTCATTTCTGTGTATAACACAGCAAACCTCTGTCCTAAAACTCCACAGATGTCAGCATCTTGCAGTTTGCCTGTGCATCCAACCACTTAAAATGCAGCTGGTAACACTCATGAGACTCTACAACAGTGAAACAGATAAAAGCTGTTGCTCTCGATCCACTGGGCAGCACAGGACACCAGAGGATGGAGTAAACTCTTCTTCCTTGAAAAATCAGCTTCAGCCTTTTGTGGAGAGAAGGACCATAACATACCATATGTTCTCCTTTTATTCAAACCTAAGTTTGAATATCACAACTGTTGGTTGCTCCCTTTGGAGATACCAAGTTCATTCATATGACCTGAACTTCCAGAGTGAAACTGGGGTCTATTGTGACACGCAAGTCCATGAGTGTAGAAGGTATGTAGGAGCACAATTGATATTAGAGAGTTTTTTCCTGCCTCTCAACCTTGACTAGAAGGTAGAAGGGAAAGGTTAACTCTGTACAGACTGGGGTGGTATAGGTTAGTAATTTCTATCTCTAACATTGGTCTCTTAAAAACCAAGTGACACATTCCCACCTTAGCCAGTCCTGGGAGAAATAACCCTACACCTAAGTCAGGACAGGTCATCTGAGTCCATGACCAGTGTTAAAGCCAAGAGTTTTCATCAACTGCCACTATGAAAGTGGCACAATGCATTGGCTTCATCTACAAGGACATTTTCTTCCTTTTCTTCAGCAGTCAGCATTTCCCAGCAATAAAATGCTGGAGGCCAGGATAGCCTGAATATAACCATAAAATCATGAAATAGTTGGGTTTGAAGGTACCCTGAATATCATGTAATTCCAGCACCCCCTGCCATGGGCAGGGACACCTTCCACTACCCCAGGTTGCTCCAAGCCCCATCCACCCTGGCCTTGAACACTTCCAGGGAAGGGACATCCAGAGCTTCTCTGGGCAGCCTGTTATGAACTGGTATAAATCCAGAAGAGCAAAGAAAGCTAAGCCTCTGCGAATAAAAAGGATCAGGTTTGAAATATACCCCAAAAATGTGATTAAAACCAAATGAGGTTAGATGTTGGTGCCAAAAAATGATATATTTTATTTAGTAATAAAAGAGGCAAAGAGAAAGAAAGAGAAAATAAATAAAGAGAAGGAAAGAAGAGTGCATGGGGGATGTGGGGACAGGGAGAGAGTGACAGGGGTTAGGTGGAAGCATATCACCCATCCAAGGGTCCAGAGATGTCTCGTTGCTCCCCTCCATCTGATCTTGGTGATGAGGGTCCCCTGTTGCCACTGCTGCACCAGGCTGTGAAGTACAGTATCCCATGGATTTGCATTTTGGGCAGGTAGGAGCACCCAGGTTCCTCCCTTAAGGGGGCTGGGTGTGACACTGTCCCTTGCAAGGCTGAGGGTCTGTTGCATTGTCTGCAGTGTTCTGGTGCAGGGTCTGGGGAAACCTTTGGAGGGGCTTTGACGGGCCATGACAATCCCTCTGCTGCAGATAAGGTTTTCCCTGGGGTGAAGGGACTCCTGCAGCTGAGCTGGTCTGCACAATGGAGGGTGGGCGGTCACTGCACCTCTCCCCAGGGGCTTTTCAAAGCCTGAAACCTGAGACCTCTTCCCCTCACCCTTTGGTGGGAGAGTCTGTGGAGCCTGGCAGCTGATAGCCCCGAGGCTGTGGTCCCCACCCCAAAGGTGCTAAGACTTGTGCTCTGTGAATGCTCTCTTCTCCCCCAGCCCCGAGCTGGTACTTTATCTTATCTCCATCAACCAGCAGTTCAGGCCTCAGTCCGAAGGCCTGTTCAGGGTGTGGTGATCTTCTCTGCAGCTTTTGTAATGCAGTTTTGCTATAATAGGCAAAAGTCCTTCATGAAGATGTTTAAGCCATAAACTGCAACATTCAGTCTCTGACATAATCTGTGCTAGGGCCTCACCACCCTCATGGTAAAAAATTTCTTCCTGATATCAGTTTAAATCTCTTTCAGTTTGAAGCCATTCCTCCTTGTCCTATCAACCCCTTGTTCCTCTCCAGCTGTCCTGGTAGCCCCTTTAGGCCTGGGAGAGGCACTAAAGTCTTCCTGGAGCTTTTCCTTCTCCAAACTGAGCTACTCCAAATCCCTCTTAACCTGATTTCACAGCAGCGGTGCTCCAGCCCTTTGATCATCTTTCTGTCTCTTCTGGACTCACTCCAGCAGGTCCATGTCCTTCTTATGTTGGGGGCACCAGAGTTGGACACAGTGCTCTAGCTGGGGTCCATGAGAGCAGAGTAGAGGGGCAGAATCATGTCCCAGCAGCAAAAGAGTCTTTTATACCTCTTTTGGTGGCTGAATTTGGACTGACACACTGATTCCAAATCTTCCAGAGCTTTTGCTTTCTGCATTTTAATCAAATAACAGGTTTTTCCTGGCTCTGAAGATCCTAGAAATACACTTTTTTAATTCCTAAACTTATTATTTTTAACAACAGAGATAAAAATATTTTCTTCTCTCAGTTCTAAATGTTTTAGTTTCTGTTTAATTGGATATTGCTTTGTCCCGGGAGAGTGAGAGAGCACAACAGGGAAGGGCTCATTTACCTCTTCTGTACTGCTCATTATTTTGTACACTTCCAGCACAATTCCCTCATTTGTTCCCTCTCAAAAGTCACTGTTTTTACAATGGACAAGCTGAACTAAAGATATTGCCTTAGGTGAGAAAGATGCAGAGATTTGGTCACAGCATGACTACAGACACAAACCTGTTTTCAGTGACTGGAAATGTTTCTTTGCCTGAATAACAACTCAAGTGGGATGATATTTTTGTTCTCAAACTTTCAAAGAAAGCCAGGGACCTGAATTGCAGCCAGGATGAAACATTGTTATGACCAAAGCCCAAGACTCTCTTGTGGCCCAAAATGAGACCCTTTGAGCTCTCCTGGACCACAGAGGGCTGTGGCCAGCACCTCCCTCTGAGTGGACACCTCTCTGAAACAGAGACTTTTTGAATTTGCTGTAGTGGGGGAATTACTGAACAATGACAAATCCTGGCCTGATACCCCAGTTCCTCAACCCTTCACCTGCTGAGAACATACAAAGGTATTTGAAGTGAATATTTCACTACCTTCAAGGGGAGTTTTTCACAGGTACCTTGTACAGACTCTTCATGTCTATCTGCATGCAAGTGTGCATATGCCATAGCAAATGTGGGAGAAATGCTGCTCTCCTGGATTCTTGACACTGGATTTGCAGGTGAGGCCTGTAAATAAGTTACTGTTGTGGCACAGTAAATCCTATGTGGATCATTTGCTGAGTTGTTTAATTTAAGTTATAAGTTAAGGTGTTAAGGTGCTGTTAAGTTTAATTTAAGTACTGTTAAGCTTAAATACTGTTAAATGCTCTTGGGCCTTCAGGCATATTCTTTTTTTATCTTTACCCGTTCTATCCTTTTGTGTCAGCCCCCACCCCACCTCCACATGGATAGTTCTGGGTTTATTCTGGTTTGGATTGATGAACTCTGGAATTTTTTGTTTGCTTTCCTTCAGTGTGCCTTAACCATCTAGGAAGTGGTAGAGTGCATCTTGCCAATGAACTTTGTCATGCTGTCATTTTATATCAATCCTGTCTTTACTGATAGCTTTGATGGTGATTCTTTAAGGGGTCTTAAAACATTCATTTGCAACAAAATCACATCATTAGGACAAAGTGAGACCCTGTTCCTGGCTTCCCTTGTGACTTACCTGGATGGCAACAACAGCACAAGCTGCTCAACGCTCCATCCCAAACAAGGAATCACGCTTGTGCCTCAAGGCAACATCTGCCAGCTAAAATTAGTACTGAGACCCACTTCCCCTCTTTTATTAGGCAGCACCAGATTAATCGTTTCATGAGCAGAACTCTGATCTCCTCAAGTCAGAAGATGCCACACTTTTCAGTTTGATATCCTAAGATCCTGCCCTTTAGCTCCCCAAAGTTAAGATGGGAGGAGTCTCAACAGCTGACTCCAGCCCACCATGCACTGACTCTGTCCTTATTCCTCCTCTAAGCAGTTTATTCTTTGCTTATTCTGAACTGCAGTCATTCGGGAACAGCATCTTTGGGTATTTGATGAAGGTTCATACTTCACTCTGCACGTACTTTTGTCAAAAAAGCTTTTATTGCAATGCAAAATATCTTCTGTATATGACATCTTTCTGCCCCCCAACCCCCTTAAATTTAATGAGTAATCCTTTCTGGGTTTGTACATTGTGATTCTTGTGTGTATGTATGAATATATATACATATCTATATATCTATCAATCTATAGATATTATATTAATACAATCATATATAAATCTGGAGCTATATCATTTTATATATACACATATCACTGGATATATGTGTGTGTGTGCATATACATATACATACATTACATATACACTATATACACATATATGCACACACATACATATCGTATAATCATAAACATCTGTTGGTTGTCAAGGGACTTTTCTTTAACAAAATAAGTTCCATCAGTGGATTTTACTTCTGTAGTGCAATTTTACAGGAAGTTAACATTTCCACATTCAATATAAAAGAAACAATATACATTTGAAAACGTGCCATAGGATTTTTAATGAAAAAATTAGAAAAGTGCATTATTTTACAACACTACAGTAAATGATTCTTTTTTTTTTCTCTGTAAAGACATTGTAAAATATATACAGGGTTGCGTAGTGCATTCATTACAAAAAAAAGATGCAATCCCTTGCATAAATTACATATTGTACAGGGGTTCGCTGTCTACTTGGACTTGTAAACATTTGTGTGATACAGTTTTCATTCTTTAAGTAAGCTGCAATACATCTTATTTTCATTTGACTGTTGTTGCATTCTGACTCCAGTACGGCATTCTAAGGCCATGTGTGAAGGCATCCTCTCCCATGACGGAGAAGGCCAGGAAAAGAAATGAAAACACAAAAGAGTCTTTAATTTGGTTCTTTGTAATCAAGTTATCACTGGTTTAACAAATCACATCTTGATGCTTATGACCTGATCACTCTCGTTTGCTAGGACCAGCTCAACAACTATGTTGAAGTTTAGAGGTCTGAAATGAGCAGAGAAAACAGCTTCCAGGAGGTAAATTCCAAGTGCA
Organism: Cyanoderma ruficeps; assembly: GCA_008694505.1. NCBI lineage: Eukaryota > Metazoa > Chordata > Aves > Passeriformes > Timaliidae > Cyanoderma > Cyanoderma ruficeps. Next base: position 1,775,966 of record VZDJ01007752.1, read on the forward strand.
GTCTCCACAGCCAAGCAGCTCCTCTTTCTAGATGACCATGTCCCTAATTCTCTGTGTGCTGCACAGAAAATGTATCAACCAGGGTAGAAATTTAGATTTTTGCTCTATCTCAGGCTGTTGAGGGCCTTTAGAATGCCGTCAATACACCGTCGGTAAGTTCGCATATGCACATTCAAAGAAGTACAAAAATGCACCAAAAAGTGTCAAGAGATCCAAAAGAGACACAGCATCAACACACACTCACAAACACACACATACACTCACACTTCTTTCTGAGCAGGAAGGCTCAGTCTCCAAAGTAGGATTCACAATTTAATTTCAACATGTATGTGTGTTTGGAAGAAATCCAAGAATTTCCATATAAACTCCTTAGGTCCCAAATTGAACACTTTTATCCCTGTTTCTCATAGATGAACAGTTTGTTGAAGTAAGAAATTGCACCTTGAAGAGACAGTATCCACATTCTTTTGGCCTACTGGAAACAACTGTTAAGCCCCCCTCCCTTTCCCTATTGACCTATCCAGCTCCAATTCATTTCCTCTGCCATCGTGTCACTAGGATCAAAAGTTTTACTTGATACTTCTCAATGGCAGCAAACAACCACACAAATCTTAACAAGTCAAGGGAATAGGAAAAAGTAAAGTATTTTTTTTCTTCCACAGTTCACTCCTGACCTTGAAAAAAAAATCCAAGAAAAAAGAACAGATGGATTATTGGTTGTATTATAGGAAATGTGCATTCTGTAAAAGAAAGACAGATTAGGTTTGCATTCTAAAGAAAAGCCATTGCCTCATAATTTCTGCTTGTTTCTTAATTGTCAAAGGTTTGTAGTAGACAGGACTCTTTCTGAAGCATATATTAGCTTTTTTTTCGGACAAGGTCAACCAACAGCACTTACACCCAAACTAATTTTGTGTGCATTAACCAAATTTGTCAAAGCCCAAAAAAGCAGTGTTCAGAGTGGTACCCAAGAAATGACTTAATAAACCAAACTGCTAGATTAACTGTCTTAAACCTCTTGTGACCTGGACAGTGGGATCCCTCTCTTGTTATGCAGCTATTACACTTGTGCTCTAATCAGCTGAATAATATTCCTGCACTAAGAATTCAGACAGAAAGTATCTAGCACAATGTACATCTAGATGAACAGTTGAAAAGCAGGGAAATTGCCACGAAAAGATCATTAAGCTGTCTTGAGCAAACCATTTGTGTTGGTCAGTGGTGACCACACACGAGTCTGCTCTTCCCAAGAGAATGAAAAAAGGACACAATATCAATAATGAAGAGGAATTTCCCACTGCTGCCTCTGCCTACAGGGTCTCTCCATGTTGGGCATTGAGAAGATAGGCTAAAAAGGATCTTTCCTGGAAAACATACATGGCAGTAATGAATTCTTCAAAGAAAAGAGAAGTTGCATGGAAATATCAGCCACCATAGAGCAGCCAGAGCTTCAATGCTGAAGGATTTGAAAGGAATGTACAGTGAAAATAAAATACCCAACTAATTGCATTGCTAGAAGGATCTCACATACACGTCTTTTGTCCCACTTAGCCAACCTTTTGGGAAGACAGCAGCTTCGAGAGAAATTGGAAGAATTTGGCAAAGTTTTGGGGGTCACAACCACAATGAATTGCTGTGACCTGGTCCCCAGATCCATTTGGATGACTGGCATGACGAAGACAATGCTATGCGCCCACTGCTGCATGTTGAACAAGAAACTTCAAACCACCCACTTCACCATTCAGAAGGGGTTCTGAGAAGAGCTTCAAATCAGAGAGGTGAGAAAAATGTGGTGGATACTTCACAGGAAACATTAAAAGAAACAGCTGTAGATCTATCTGAAGGCACTGCCACCCAAGTTCCATGTCTTGGTTTCTGTGGAGAGACCAGCCCTGAACTCTTGCCCAGTGTGCAAGTCAGATATCAGCCCTGAATTCAGAGGGAATTAAGAGCCTCAATGCATTGATGCTGAGCTAAAATCCCTTCCCCAGATTCTTCCAACACCAGCTCCAGTCAAGATGCCAAGATGATGCTTGTCAATAGGGCAGCTGAGGCATGACCCCCATGTCAGAAGTGATATTATCAAATAGGCCTTTTTGGAAATAGTTTTGTGGAGTTGCAGTTTCAGACTCTGGGAGGCCAAAATCACTTACACTGTCTACTTCAGGTAATCTAATTAAATACTTTTATCAGATTAATTATCCTCTGAACAATAATTATGATTAAGGAGCTTCATACCCAATCCGCAGGGAGAGTCAGCAATAATGAATAAATGTTACTTCTCTAAAGGGTCAGTTTTTATGACGTTTTGACATGTAGAAACTGTCCAAACACAGTCAATATGAAGAAGTTTCTTTGCTATATTGTGACCTCCTGAACTCAGCTAGAGAAGCTTAGAATTTCCCACATAGTCCTATGGCTCTGGGAAGGTGCTGTCAAAGATGGACAAGGATGCCAGAGTTCAGGTCTTCTGGATTTGCTGCAGGCAGTAAGAGTGTTGGTGTAAGTGATTTCTTCCATGGAATAGGAGAGGGAAGGTGCTCAGGAGACACAATTTTCCCTAATTTCACTTTGACACCAGTGTTGGTAAGGTGATCTCACCACAGCCATCCACTCCACTGTGAACCAGCTCTGGTCCATCCTTCCCACACCTCCTGCCACTCCTGCATGGGAGGATGCTGGCAGGTGACTAGAAAATAAACTAAAGCCAGAAGCTCATGACTTTTTTTAACTAAAACTATGCTATGGACCTCACCAACGATCTACAGACTATGAGCCAAACCACTGTGGCTCTTTACCTGCTTATATAATTTGTGCTGGCCATTCTCCTGATGGCCTTCTCCCAAACAAACACACTCCACAGTTCTCCTTGTAGGCTAATGCATTGCATCCCAGCCAGGGAAGAAACAGATCTCAGTCTCTCAAGGTTATGCACGTTGCAATTCCTACTTAATTCCCTATATATTGCTTTTAATCAATCTGTAGATTTCCTTTGTCAGTCGTAATTAGAAAGGAACATTTCCTTCCCCAGGGTGTAGTTGTGTAGCATAATGCCTTTCATTAATGGACGAGGGGGCAGAGTACAGAATGTGGCGATCTTGGGCCTGAACATACGTCCATGAAATGGCAAGCTAATGAGTTAATGTCTGAGTGGGAAAGGGGGGAGAGAGTGTGGAGAAAGCCAGAGGGTGGCTGTCTGTGAAATGGATTCTCTCTTCTAGCGTCAAGTGTAGTGCTCTGGATTCAGCAATTACTGCAAGCTGTTCCACAGGCCAGATAAACAATGAATCAAAGCCAGGATGGTGGTATCAGAACTCATGCATGAGGAAGATGCATTATGGAGCACAGTTTCAATTATTATATTTGCCAGCTCCACTTGTGAATTTGCCAGCTATGATAAATGTTATCATCCTGTTGTTTGCTCTGCATTTCTCAAAGTGAACTAAAAGACAACACATCTTGGAACTGTGAATATTAATTACCAATAAAATTGCAGCATTAATCTTTCCCCCTCTACCCCTCCTTTTTTTCCCCCAATCTGTTATGGGTGTTAATACACAGCAGCACTCCTTACCCTGTCAGAAAGCAAGGTGAAGGAGGGCTTTGGGATATTTATTAATTACAATATTCATGGAAGGAGAGACAAATGAAGGCTGAAGGCTCCAGGGATAGTATTTCCAGCCTAAAATTAGCAGGCAGATTTGAATGACTCGATTCCATAAAGCAAAATACAGCTGCATAAATTATACAGGTTGACTGTTGGTTTTAGGTCTTACTGCTTTCCCTTAGGTTTAGGAGAGACTGTTCATGGTGAGCAGTAGTTGGAGGATAGAGTAGTTGGATAGAGTATCTAGCAGTAAACAGAAAAAAGGTTCACATTCCAGTCTCAGGAAAAGGGTATAAACCAGGAGTCATTGTATGGCACCCATATCAGTTGGCTTCAGAGGAAGGCCCTGCCTACCCAGGCCTTAGACAAGGAGAGAATTTGCTCATGTCCTCTTGCACTTGGGAGCACTAGGAGGAGGAATAACATCACTAACATAAAATATCCCAGAGACCAGCACTGCTTAAGAAGGGCTGGCTGAATAGAATCTTAGTTTAAATGGAAACAGCAGCAAAAACCTGACTGGAGAGTCAGGAACTCCATGAATCTCCCTATCAGCAGTTACCAGTGGAACACTGGGGTAGGCCTTGACTGACCTGAGGACAGTCAGTCTCCCAGACTGATTCTACACAGATGAAAGCTCCTTCAACATCTCCTCGCAGCCATTTCAACTGGAAATAACACTTGCTTCTCCTGCAACAGTTCTCCTGCTTCTGAGAACAATTTCTTTTTTCCCAGCTTTCTTTTTTCCTTCCTACTATTTTTTGGGGGTGAGAGTTACTTTGCCATATTCATTGTATGCATTGTAAAGAAATGAAAACTGCATTTTGGCAAAGGATTTCATCAGTTTTTCATGGTTTTAATTAAGCCTCTGAACTCAGACTAAGTGGCATAAGAGTCGCAGGCACCTTCTATCTGCAATCAATTTCTCTGTGTCCAATGTCATTATTCCATTTTTTTTGATTTTGAAGAATTGTTATGATAGCCAATCCTTTTTCCATAATTTATGTTGCTGAAGTCCCCAAAATAAAGTTTTATATGACAGCAGGCTGGTCAGAAAAGTATTATTTTCTTTTTCAGTTCTGTGAATGTTACACATCTGCGGTTGATGAAGGTAGCAGTGGTGCAATTCTCAATGTAATTTGTGCAATATTCCAGTCAGTAATAGTGTCTTGTTGAAATATGCATGAAAAAGTCCATAACATTAGTGTAATGGACACACTCCAACACATCTCTCTCATCCGGCTTCCTCATAAAGATTTTAAATTACTGTCTTAATTAGATCTTAATATTAACGGGAATATTACATAAAGCTAAATGAGGACATAAACTTCAGCTGAAAGCTACTTCTACCCAAACCTCTGCCCTCTGGTCTGCACACACCAAATAGTTTTGGAACATTTTCATGCTTCATCTTGGTTCCACTGACTTCTCCTTTTTAAGCTTTTAGCAACAAATCAAGCTTTATTTTTTCCTTAACAAAAACTTCCAAATCTGTCAGAGAAAAAAAAGGAATTACCTTGCTTAGGTCAGGTTCACAATAATCTTGATTACTGCCCTGGCATTGTACATTGATAAAAGCACTAGGGAACTAATGAGAAAATGTACAATACAGTAGATTACCTTGGTCCCTTCTTTCTTTTCCTTTTCCTTTTCCTTTTCCTTTTCCTTTTCCTTTTCCTTTTCCTTTTTCTTTTTCCTTTTTCTTTTCCTTTCCCTTTTCTTCCTTTACTTTATTTATTTATTTTAAATACTGTCTATTTCATCCTAATGAGCTGCTACAGAGGGTTCAAACAGAAGTTTTTTGCTGAGGGTCACTGTACGTCTTCTCCATTCATTAATCATCAAGAAGCTATTTTGGACTCTCGAAGGAACATCCAAACACCCCTTCTAGGGCTGCCCCACTACAGGCATCCCTGTAAAGCAGGTGCATGTACAAAGTTCTGGCAAAGCAGTGCCTGTTAGATCAGTCAGAGTATTCTTTACACAGTAATGAAGACCAAGTGTAGACTTGTGCCTGCATTGTTCTATTAAGTTTCCTCTTGTTTCCATATCACAGCATGCTCAGTCAAAGCTATTTTGGTGCTTCACTGATCAAACTGATTTTTCCCTTTGATGATAATATGAAATATTATAGGATAATAGGGTTGTTATATAATCAAAGTCGACAGCAGGGAGCTAAATTTGTGTTGTTTTGATGAAGAGCACATTAGTGTGACATAAATAGACTAATCTGATTTATTATTATTATTTCTAATGCTTAATAATAGGGAAGGGTAGGGGAAATGAGACTCTGGGGAATGAGAGTGCATCACAAAGTGATAGCAGACATTAGGATGTCTAATCATAAGCAGCACCACTACTACCTGCTCGTATCTGAATTTCAAAAAAGCGAGTAGCAAGCAAGAGAAATTGTTCTGAAAGAAATAATATCTTAAGTGGAATAAACCAAATAATGTACTAGGAAAAATATCCTGTGAAAAGCAGTGTTGTGAGAAGAAAACATGTAGGGCAATAAGAAGTCAGAGACAGAACTGACAAAAGTCAGCTCAGCTTTCACTGACTGATTTTTCATGTTTAACTGAAAAGCTGGGATTAACCTTGGACAAAAGCTTCCCTTTCATGATTCCGTCTGTTCCAGTTCAAGACAGCCCAAGCCATTATTCACACATCAGTCAAGAACCATGAAAACAGCTAGAGAGAGAGGCAGATTTTGCCTCCTGTTCTAATGTGCACACGTGAGAGTTCTTGTGTCTGGCTGCTCACAAAGCAAAATCCTGCAAGAGTTTCCTTGTAAATGAAACATCCTACTACTTCAAAATCCCATGTGTGGCAAAAATACAGGTTGGACAAAATTGTGGGCTCTTCAACCAGAAGAATAAAATAAATAAGCATATTTGAAAATCCAAAGGAATGCAGATACATTCTTTCCCACATATACAGTCATTATAGCTTTTAAATTTAAAAGTATGGCTACAGATATCTACTCTGGTTCCTTCATATCAACATACACAGATTTCTTCAACTACATCTACAAACTTCAACTAAACTTAAGCAGAGCTATTACAAAGCCATTGAGTTTTAATGCAAGGACTCCAAGTGGCAGATTACCCATGACATACTGAGGTTTCTCCCCTGGTTAAACACTCCGTGTATTAAAATTTACTCTTCATTTATGGTTTCAGAGGGAAGATTTAGTAACAAATCAGCTAGAGTATTAAAGTTTTCAACCTCTCCAGTTCAACATGTTTTATAGAATATTTAAACATGATTTTTATATGTAGCAGAAATAATCGTTTCTTCTTTTCTTAAAGGAAAAGGCTAAAAAAATCTATGCAATGTTTTATAAGATGCAACTGCTTTTTTCTTTTTAAGGGTTTTGCTAAAAGTCCTGTTACCAAAATTCTCCTTTGCCAGGCACAGACTTCAACACAAATTCTGCAAAACCCCCAAATTTTCCTGCTTTTCTCCAGTGTCAAATACACCCAGCAGCAGCACATGATATAGAGATGCGTACCTCGCGAATACTTCTTCTTATTTCCATAGCAGGAAAAGAGACATACAGTTATTTGCACTGGTGGGATAACAAGCAAAGATGAAAAAAGTGAATTTGGAGAGCACTGTGAACCCTATGGGCCGTCAGGGGAAGCAGCTTTGAGGTGTCAAACACTGAGGTGGTTTAACACATCCTGAAACTGCTTTTTTAGGTATTCTTGTTTCAATCCTTCTGCCATCAGCATTTGCCCTAGGACATGGTACTGGCAGCACAGCATTGATGCACCCAGCACACCCCACAAATTACTCTGAAAAAGTCCATCCTCATCCATCCTCATTAAGAATCCTGTTAGTTCTTCACCAATCTTAATGGAGGATTTCATGCCACAGCAATTTCTACACCCAAAGAAAGCTGCGCAACGTAGTCAAAGTCATGGATAACTTGCTTGTCATTTACTTATTGAAAGACAGATGTGGAGAACATGAGCATATTTGATAGTTAATAATTTAAAGCCAAGGAGAAGACAACAGAGGAGGAATGACACTCCTTATTTCTCCCTATTAATTCTCTTTATAGATGCCTCTCTGAGAGGGTATCAACATCCATCAGCACACAGAGCTCAGAGCTGGGCACACACCATCCAGTTTTAAAGGTAAAAAAAGGATTATTGCTTTTACACTGAGAGCACAAAATGGTAGAATCAGCAGGAGGTGATTAGTGCCAAAAAGAAATGGGTTTTTATGGCAAATTAACACAGAAAGTGATTTAAAAGATAGAATTAAATCAGAGACAAAGGTGCAGGTTCATAAAACTCCCAGTCCTACCCTTTATCAAAGATAAATCTCCAAAAGCACTAAATTCCATGTAATCACTGAAAATTCCCTATTCTCTTAAAAGGGAGCTGGATTAGGCCTCTAATTAAGTTCTGTAAAGTCTGTTTGGTCCAGATGAACAACTGAGAGATGGACAATGTCCAAGGAACAACTCTATGACATGGTCTCAACATCCTCCACTACAACTTGCCAACACAACTGCTCCCGCTGTTACCCTCCAAACACTGGAGTAAAGCTATTTTTGCCTGTTACTGCTAAATGCATTTTGCCTTTGCCTAGCAAAAAAAAAAGCAGTATCACATCTAATCTCACAAGTTCCCAGTGAGCCAAACACAAGATACTGTCCCTTGAATTCTTCCTGAGACCAACAAAGGCTTTCCATTATTTACAAATCAAAAGCATTTAGAGACAATCACTTTATTTTTTTATTTAAAACAAGGAATGCCCTGTCACTATTATATAAGAAAAAATATACATCCTCCTATTTATACCCATCTTAACCAAGCATTCCAAAAAATATAAATCCTATTCATGCAGGTAATTGCTGCACAAAAAAATAACAATAACAATAATAATAATAATAATAATAATAATAATTTATAAATAAAATTAAAATAACAAAATACACTTTCCTGTTCCAACAATTCTCCCAATTTATCCTAGAAATTTTGTTTGCAAATTGTTGGAACAGTTGAAAATTATAAAATTAAATATAATAAAATTAATATGATTATTTGCTTTTGATTATTAATTCCATTGCTAGTTTTTCTTGTGTTTTTATTATGCATACCAGTTTTACAAAGTGCATGCTTTATTTATTTTTTTTTAAATTTTGAACTGGCAAGCTAAAATGATCCATCTTCTCCTGCCTTTTTTTTTTTTTAATGTTAATACAGTCTAAAATCTAGCATTAAAAAATTTACCATGATACACCTGGTATATTGACTGCTTTATGGCGCATGCTTGTCTTGGCAAAAAAATAAAACCAAAACAAATTGGCTCCCCTCCCACCCTCCCCGTTCCTTTTGGAAGCAATCTAAAAAAGCAGGCTGGAACACAATTGCTTCAAGGGCAAAAGAAAAAAATAATACCTGATGCTTTAATTTTTGTCACATGGCACTGGTTGTGGAATTGCACGCGCACACACACGCACACGCACCCAGCACTCACACAGGCACACGCACACACACTGCAACCTGCTCATGAGGAAAAGAGTTTGTTAGGTCAGGAGTGCCAGTGGCACATGAAGGCTCCCAGCTGTGTGTGCAACTTTGGATTTGGTACCCACTTCACGTCACCTTGAATCCTCTGACATCCACCAAGGGGGTAATGTAAGGCATACTTTTCTGGAACAGTAATAATCCATGCTTCATGCTGAAGAGCTGAGTCTCAGAGGAGGACTGGCTTGCTCTACTCCCTTTGGCCTCGCTCCGTCTCACTCAAGGAACAGAAAACCCAAAACAACAAAGAACTGGGAAAAACAAGGAAAGCAAAATAAGACAAATCCCTTTAAATGGACTTTCGCCGTTTCATCAGCCTGTGGTTATCTGTAAAGCTGTGCAACCCAGGTGAGATGGAGCTGACAGGAGATGGGAAAAGGCTGTTTTTTAATGTGCTTGGCGAGATCTCCTCTATCTTGTAAGAGATGGAGTGAAAGTACTGGGGGTTCAGCTTCGAGCTGAACGAATTTTGGTGGGACACCACCCGGCTGGTGTACTCGTGGGACCTGTAACACATGCAGGAACAAACTGACTGAAGGTCTGTTACTTCGGCCTTGTACCGTGGCCGGCCGTGCTGGGAGTCCTCTTGGATGTGGATAATCATGCTGTTGCGGTTCCCTGCCAGGGACGCCCGTTCCTCGGCATCCCTCCTCTCATCCTCACTGTTCATGGTCAAGAACCTGAGAACAACCAGATTTAGAAATGCCCCAATGACTGTCAACCCCACTAGAATGTACATAAAGCTAAAAGCCACGTAGAGAGGCTTCTTTTGAAGGGCCCCTTTGGTCTGCAGGGCCACATAGTCTCCAAACCCTATCGTAGTCAATGTTATAAAGCAGTAATAGTAAGCGTGGAAAAAGCTCCATTCCTCGTACTGGGAAAAGGCTGCTGCTCCAATGCAGAGTGTCCCCATGCAGGAGAAGAAACCCACAGTGACCATGTTTTCCATGGAGACCTCGGTGCTCCTCATGCCACAGCACTTTTTGATGCGTTTCAAGAGGTACTTTACGAAGGTGTTCATGCGCTCGCCCAGGCTCTGGAACATGACGAGGGTCAGTGGGATCCCCAGGACTGCGTAGAACATGCAGAAAGCCTTCCCCGCATCCGTGCCTGGGGCAGCATGTCCGTAACCTGGGAGGGGAAATGGGAACACAGGACAGTCAGCAGGGCAGGTGATGGCCATGGTTCCCCCATCATGCAAGCCACACAAACCGCTCTGACGCCACAGCCAGATCCAAAGCTGCAGGGACACTGCAGTCGCACCATCTTCCCACATCTCCCCACCTGTGTCTGAAGTAAATAAGGCACAGAACAACAACGTGCATGCAGGAGTGGGAAAGATGAAAGAATGGGCAACCCATTCTGCCTCAAACAATGTTGAGTCTCCTAAACAAGGTTATGTCGCATTGATTAACAGAAGAAACTTCATGTCTGTTCAGTGTCACAGGCAAAAGTGGAAACTTTGGATATAGATGGACTTTCCCAGAGTGTTTTTGAGAGTAGTTGGTGTTGCTCTGTCCTAAAACCAGAGTATAGCGATGGCACCCAAATTTTGTGTCTGCTGACAGCATGCAGTTAACAACATACATAGGCCCACCAGCCAAAGAAATTCCTTTTCAAACTTTCCCATACTGAATAAGCCTTTCTCCTAATGAAGGTGACTCATTGCTGGAACACCATAGGAATTTAGGGATTTAATGCCTGTTCTATCTTTACTTACTGGAAGAATAAACAACTTACCAGCTTGTGCCATAGTTTTACAGCTTTGACAGTTAATATGGCAAAGGCAATTTCATCAGGATGTTAAACTAATCCAAGGACAGAGGATGTACCACATTTCACAGCATAGTTTTCAGATGGTAAAATCATGGCTAAGCCTTTATTCTATATCAAACCATATGCAAGGGGCTGTTTTGATGTTATAATTACACCTATTTAGATTATATTGTTTGAAAAATCTACCTTTCTTACAGCTGAGATTTCAAGAGACTGTACCAAAGTCTCCAAAATGAGATGGCTGGGACCCACTTGGCCATCGTGTCCATTCACCATGTGGGTACCACTATCTAGAGTCCCTTTACAGCCAGTGAGTAGAACTATGTACTTCACTATGTACTTTGCAGTTTCTGTCGTGTACACAGAAGGATCTAAAACAGGTCAGTGAGTTATTCTCAGGAGACAACTATTTCTCTACAATCATTATAACAGAATCTTGGGACAGAACTCTGTTCAAGGTTAATATACCTACATTTATGTATCTGCATGAGTTCTTTGTGTCCAAACTCCCATTACAATCAACAAAAATTCTAGGAAAATGGGCAGCAGTGAGTTATTTCACTGACCATCCCAAGTCTGGCAAGATGAAATGACCATTCTGACTGTTCATTGATAATGTTCATTAGGCCCCCATTAGGCTGACTAGACATCTGTTGACCGCAGAAGAATTTAGACACCACAGCACTGGCAGACAACTACCTGTATACAGCCAAATGAAGATATCCTAATCATGATAGTCACCTTAAGTGACTGTCTCCAGTGTAGGTGCCTGCATTGGACATATTGAGGGTCTAAATCAGTTTTCCAGAAAGAATCATCTAGTTTATACCAGATGCCTGAGACATCAGAACACCCATAGATGGCTGGCAGATAAAACACAGGGCATTCAACAGACCCACACTCTTACAGATCTGAAGCTGGAGGACAGACCTAATGTAAGATAACACTGAGGCAGGACCACTGAGGAGCCCTGGCCATCACCTTCAAACTCAGGTCACGGACCTGCTGCTCTGAATTTGTCTAATTCTTTTTTGAAACTGTTGACACTGCACACCTCCTCAATCTCCTGTGGCAACAAACTCCAGAAGTTCACTATCTGCTATGTAAAAAAGGTACCTTTTAATTTCAAGGATATCGCCTTGTTCCAGCTAGAACACCTTAGTTACAGAATTGAAGTTCTAAATCTTTCTTATCTACCACCTTCATGTTTCCAGCTAAACTCAGCTTTATCTCTGCTCTCAGCTTTTTCCTGTCTAAACTGAAGCCACAGCCTTTTTGACTAATATAGCAGAAGTCACATTTCCTTGATCATTTTTATGTCCTCCTCTGGACCTTTTGTAGCTCTGCCAAACCAGTGTTGAGGTGCAAAACCCAGAATTCTGTCTTCCTCTCAGGATGGGGCTACATCTCAGAGCCTGCACTTTTACTAGAACTGAAATATGAACACCAGGCAACCTTTAAAATGTAAAGCAAGAGTAGACAAGGAAAATAAAACAAGAAAACCAGCAAGAATTCCCTTTAAAAAGCATCAGGTTTATTCTTAGGTCAGTTGGTATTTGTTGGTGGATGGGTTGTAAAAACCACCTTGCCAAAGAAGCACAAACCTCAAAATAGGAGGTTCTTTTCCAGGTTATAAGGGATAGAGATTCACCTGTTTTATTGAGCCAAGTAATCTGCTCATCATAAAAAGCAGTTTCCAAATTGGAAAGGGAAGTGTCTTCACCAGATTGATGCTGGGTTAGTTCCACCTGATTGTCCCTCAATAAAGGCTATAATTGCCTCTCATTACTAAGATCAGCTTTTGAACTACAGGGGTGTGAATTAAACCAGGGACGTCTTCCTATTTTATAGCTTTAGTTACAGATGATAAAGAGAAGGAAAGCTTCAGAAAATGTGATTTTCCAGATGGTTGCAGAGATGGCAGTTAGTGGAAAAAACTTTTACTTTAGGTTAAAAAAAAATATTTGGGGAGACAAAAGGTTTCTTTTGATCTCACTATGTCCTTCTCATTAAAGATATCCCCAAGAAACATTTAGGGACATCATAAAATATTAATATTATGTGCTTACATGCTATATCACAGTTGAATTTCTAAGATTTGTCACGGACTTTGTAATTATATATCCCATAAGATACAAATATATCCATATCCTGTTTCACAGATAGAAGAGGACAGACAACAGCAGGCTTTTGTTTCCCTCCAATTTACACAGGTAGATAGAAAATCCAGAAATTCTGATTTCTATTCAGCCCCAAATCATACTCACATTCCACAATATCAGATAAATGTCTCTTACTGTGTTGTCACCATTGATCTGGGGTAAAGAAAGGACTTTGTTCATAAAGCTGGAATAAGACTCTACAAATAAATTAATGCATAGAGGAGTAGTCACATACTTATCCTATACAAAATGGCTTTAAGGAATAGACACCCTAGCCATTGCCTTAAACACTCTGAAATGAGAGGTGTGAAAATACACCAAAGACAGACCTAATTCTCCATTACTTAAGCATTGCAGAATCTATCCAGCCCTGTACAGAGTAATTCATGGAAAGCAAACTGCAGTGGTGCATGTTCTCTGAAATTCAGTATTTTTCAAATCTAAACCAAACCACTGTCTTTTTAACATCAGAGACTACCTCTGGGACAAACGGGAAGGTGAATAATTGCCAGAGGAAGAGGGCCACAAAGGAGCAATAATGCTGGGAAAAGACACAGGTCACAGAGCCAGTCTTTAGATAGTTTGGTTTCACTTGCATCAAGTAAAGGCAGAAGCAGAAAAAACTGCCTTGGTAGCAGATTCCAGCTACCTAAATTCTTCCTGATTTCCTCTACATGAATATCACTGCCCTTTAGCAGAGTATAAAGAGATGACTTTGTGTCAGAAACACAAGGCTTAAAGAAAAACAAACATTAATGATGGCATCAGGGCTTCTCTCTCTTCTGTGGTGAAGGAGAAAGGTCAAACAGAAGGCCTTAGTGCTGGGTACAGGAAATGCATCCTTTAACAAGCCACAGAGCTGAGATAAGAGTGAGAAAGGTAGAGGTGGAGCTTTACACTGGACCACACCTGAGCAACCAAAACACTGCCCATCCTATTCTAGTATAGTAGCTGGTTTGCTGAGGTACCACAATACAGCAATGTGACCACAGCAGGCAGTTTTGTCTGGTTTTTAATGAGATATCATTTGAATGATCAAGGAATGTCTAAATAACTCTCACCCTGATTGGAAGCAATGTCATTAGTACTCTCCCTCACTTTCAAAACCCCTCCCAGCCACTTAGGTTTTCAAGACAGAGCTCATCTGGGCTGGCACCAAGAATAGGTTGACATGAAGAAATGTCATGTTTCAGTGTTACTCCAGTTCTGGACTGTGAAGCACCAATACTCCACAAAATCTATCTCCTCTCAGTCATGGGACAGCTAGGCTACAGGCACCAAGCAGAACTGCAGGAAGGTGTAGGCAAGGGAAGAAAAGAATCACACTGTAAGGGCTGGCACCAAAGCAGTACTCTGTTGGGGTCTTCCCTGCCTTTGGTTTTTCCCAGCCTTGTCCATTGTCTGATGAAAAACTCTCAAAGAACATGGGCACCTACATGAAATTCTAGAAGAAAAAAAGGAATTCTATTTTCTTGTTTTCTAGAGTGTAGCTATAGAGGTCTGAGGGAAAACCACTAAGAGCCTTCTTCAACACTTATTTTTCAGTGGTCCCTTTCAGATGAGACACAAAGAGAAACTATACATTACAATCTCTATGAGGTCCAGCTGGGGACAACCCCAGTATTTTTCTCTGGGTTGCAAAGAGATATTGTCCTGGTGTAGCAGCCCACAACCAGAATGTGCAGAGGAACTCTGTGCACAGCTACCCTGAATCCAACAGCAACCACAAGCAGATGGCTGAGGAAGAGCACAGGAATGCTATAATTACATGTGACTTTTCCCCCAAGAGTTCATGTACAGCTTCATTATTTGGTGCTCAGGGATTTCCTAAACCAGTTTTTGCTGGGTTTAGTAACACAAAATGGATTTCTCTTCCATGAGCTTGGGCATTGATCCTTCAATGTCTTTAACATCCTGTGGCAAGAAGGTTCATAGAACAACCATGTGTTCTTTAAAAAAATTGCCATTGCTCCTTTACTTCCCTTTCATTACTATCACTTGATGGCAATGGTATCTCCTCCTCTTTGGAAGAGACCAGGAACAATCAGTCCCCATTCCCCTTCTTTGTGTCACCCATGATTTTATAGACCTTTTATCCACAAAAATGCCACATTGCATTCAGGCCCCAGGCAAGTATCTCTGACACTTTGCAGCCTCATGTGGACAGAGCAGCTTGCTTAGATCTACATCAGTGATTTCTGCACCACATTCAGCTGCAGGGTGCAGACAGGTCTGGAACATCTGTCCTGTCCTCCAACACAAATTCCCTGAAATAACACTTTGCTTCTAGGGCAAAAAGAGTCTTAAACAAATTCATGCTATTGTAATGATACAGATTGATCAGAATAAGTAAATCCACAACACAAAGAAAACCTTAAGGGAAAAAATCCTGAATATATTCAGTGTGTTGCATCTACATAGTAGCCTTCTCCAATACTACAAGGCAGTTACTACTCTAGGAAACTAAACTGGGCTCAAGTTCTGCCAGGGGAGCTTTAGGTTAGATATTAGGGAAAAAAATTCATGAAAAGGAATGTAAAGCATTGGAACAGATTGCCCAGGGAAGCAGTTGAGTGTTCAGAAAACATGGGAATTTGGCACTTGAGGACATGGTTTGATGTTAAACATGGTATTGGTGCTGGGTTAACCATTAGACTTGATCTTAAATGTTTTTTACAACCTTAATAATTCTGTGATTGTGAGGATGAATTCCACTGCAGCCCATGATGTCCACACTCTATCATCAGCCCAGCCCATGAGGGCTTCCCCCTGGAATAACCAGCACTGTCTAGGCAAAGTCCAAGCTTGGTCCATACATGGCCAGGGTCCACTGGAACTAAGCATCCTCCTGGTGCAGTACATGTGTTTATCTGTTTCTGGAACTCTGTGTCATCTCTGTTGGCCTCTGTGTCTTACAAAACACAGGTCCTGCTTCACTTAGTAGCACAAATAGAGCCTGCATGGGTTTTCTGAGTGTTTTTCTATGCTGGGCTTTGTCAGAGATCGAGATAGGTTTGTCTTTAGATGTGCATTGGTACCAGGCCAAGTACATGGCCAGTGTTAAAAAATAAAAACTGTAGTTGTGGTGATTTTGTTATAGGTCATGCTCAGGCCAGAGTGTATCTGCAGAGCAGCTGAGCCTCATTCACATTCAATGTGCAACAAGTCTTAGATGTCTTGAATCTCAAAGCCATGTTCTACATCATTCATGAGGGATGCTTTATTTCTCCTAGGAGGAGGTATCTCCCCTCATTCATCTACACATCATTCATCCCCATGGTGGGCATTTGGGCCAGGCTGTCTCTGACAACAGTCCCCGGAAAGGAATTAACTTCTCCATCCCTGTGACTCAAACCCTTCTTACTCATGCTGGCAGCAGCCCAGGCCAGGAGATAATGAAGAGAGGATAATGGCACCTGTTCTTCAGATGGGTGAGTGTAATTCAGATTAAAACATCTTCCTGATGTCACACACTTCACTTCAGAGGTTCATCTACGTCAGAGAAACCGCCACAAGGATCAGGCTGTGTCTCCGCTGGACTTGCTGCTCCTGCTTTCAGCTTTCATCAGGGAGAAGAAACAACGCGGCCTTTGTGGTGCAGATGAAAGAGATTTTCAGGAGAGGTCAGGGACATACTTCATCTAACTAACTGGTAGTAACTCATTCACCAGGACAAAGACTTTCTCCTGTAAGGTAATCAAGAGCTGCTGTTACCTGGATGAGAGCTGCTGTGTAACTACACCACCCCCCTGGCACACGGGCACTGCTGACTGCTGCCTCTTCTCTCTCCTATGTCTGGCCTCTCCCTGAATCCTGTTGCCTTTTTCCTGAAACATCTCCAGGACCTCTTTTTTTCTTTTATTCCCTCATCGTTTGATCTCACTGTAGACTTCAGCTGAACCATCTCTCTTAGTTTTGCACATCCCCTTCCATCCTCAAATATATCCTTCCCTTCCATGCTCAAAATACAGTCTCTAATGTCAGGGCAAAGCATAGCACATATCTCCCTACAGAAACACACAGCAATATGTGACAATATCATCTCCTGTCGTGAAGACAGGGACATCACAGGAGAGAAAAAAGAATCTGACATGCCCAAATGCAACCTCAAATCCTAAATCCCTCAAGAAGCTTGGCATGGCCTCTCATCCTGGCTCATCCCTGGTCTGTTACATCTGCTTCCAGGTACTGGCTGCAGAAGTAAGATCATGCCACCTTGCAGATTGTACTCACTGCTTTGTTTTATATCAAACCTCTAGAAGACCCCCTATTCTGGGTGGCTGGGATGCAACAGGTTTCCACTGGTTTTTTTTCTCCCCACCGCAACAACAGACTTCTTTTCTTCTTGATCTTGAAATCAAACTTCCAAGATGTTCAGGGAAAAGAGCTTCAAAAGCAGCTCTGATGAGAGAGGCAGGCACAGGCCACACGCAGCAAGGAAATGAGGAGGAAAAGGAAGAAATGGCTTCTCTCTGTGATCTCTGGGATCTGCTGAGCAGCAGGTGAGGACACAGCCAAAGCCAGCCTTGCAGGTGGAAGACTACTCATGAACTTTGTGAGTGGGGACTGACAAATGTTTGGCCTCAGGAACTGCCTCTGCAGTGGTTGCTGCAAGCTCACCAGGGATGCTGAATCTACTGCCTGTCAGCACAGCCAGCAGCAGACCTGAAGGACTCATACAAAACTGATAAGGCTGATAACTACTGCTGCCACTCATTCTTCTGCCACATTTCTTCACTCCCTCTCCTATTCTGGTCTGCAGCCAACCCACATTATCTCTTTCCTTGTGGAACCTGAAACTCCCACTCTGGAGCATTGGTGATAGCACTTTTTCTCATAGCGTCTCTTCCAATCACACCAAGTTGCAGTAAGCACTGGCATGGTCAATGCTCTGCATCACCCAAAATGCCTGTTGGCATCTATTTCCAGTCCTGACCATTACCAGATGTGGCTAAACCACGTTCCATTGGAAGATTCAACTACAGCAAAAGTACCAAGAGTGCTTGGGCAACTGCTTAAGAACACAGTCCTGGATTCTTACAGCCTCATGGAGCAGGAACTGAAGCTATCAACTGTAGCAGCATCCTGGGTAGTCCTCTTGTGGGTGGCACTTGGCAAGACAGTTATGTTTCTAACACTGACTGAAATAACAGGGATCCAAAGGCAGAAATTTAGTGAAACACAGCCATTTCTGATTCAGGGTAGGACTTAGGACTTCTGGTTTGGCTGGTTTCAGCTGGAGATCACATGCGATACAGTTGGGTGTTCTCTGTAAGAAGTCGACCTTCTTGAAGATATTTCCTTTAGATTCTCAGAGGATCAAGGCAAATAATGTATCCCAGTCCCTGCAAGGCTCTCAGTAAGGTCATGTTCATGAGACACATTGGAGAATTGTGTTTCAGAGGTTCTCAGACTGCTCAAACTGCACTTCCCTCCTCATTCTTTGCCTGGACTCCACCACCAGTATGTACAAGGGATGGCCTCTCCTCCTCCCTGCTCGATGCCTCCCTGGGGAGGTGAGGACACAAATCTATTCAGTTCCTTGGGGCAGAGCAGTTGGAGGTGCTGCTTATTCAGCACTCCTCCTGTCAGAGGCTTGTTTCAACATTCCCCCAGGTGGAAAGACTTGGGGACTTCTTTGCTTCTCCTGGAAAAGATCTTGTATTCCTCCTGGACTTAGACCCCAGCAGGACACACCTCTCCTCTTTTGAAACCTAGTGTTTCTGCATAATGCAAAAAACATAGATTTAGTCACGTTTGGCCCTTTCAAATACCCACTGGGTTTTGGCAGTAAGGAATAGGTTTATGAGTTTAAACCAAGGCATTAAAACCCTTTCCTTTTTCTAATTAGTTCTGTGTTTTTCTCATTTCTTGGTAAGGATGAGCCATCTATATCCGTATCTCTGCCCATCTGTTTTCCCTCCACAATAACTTTGAAGCTGCTCACCAATTTCCACCACTTAGAAGAAACTGTAATGTGAACTTGATAGTGATCTGTTCTGCTGGGCCTGCCATCTGGCCAGTCTGTGGATACACATAAAAGGGCCTAAAAATCAATACACACATAGTGCCAGCTCAGTTGCAGCTGGGATCAGCTCCTTCTCTGGCCAGTTACTGGAAAGAAACAGGAGCTGGAGATCCTGCAAGGTGGGGTGAGCTGTAGAGGCAAGGGAAAGAACTGCAGGAATAAGATGTCTCCATCATCTTATAAAACAGCCCGTGGTGGAATATATATCTGTCTGCAAGAATGAAGATGCAAATCAGGGTTCAAGAGAACTGGGGATGTTTTTGAGTTCACAGGACACCAGGCTGGCCTACTGCTGCTGATCATTTGTTTCTAGCAAAAGACAAAATTTGGAAAATGTTGCTTTAAAAAAAACCCCAAATATTTGAGACTTCTGTATTTGCTTGTGTTTGTTATTGTTTTTTTCTTTGAATTATAATATTTCCCTTTTTTTTTTCTGTTTAAAATTTACACTATAAAGGGGTTTGCTAAAAAAGTAAATGAGAGAAAGTGGAAAACTTCAAATGGCCCCATGAAATCCCAATCTTCCTGCTCATCTATCTGACACAGAAGATCTGATTATCTCAAACCTCGTCTTGTTGAACTTAGCCTCTATTTTTACTGCTTAGATAGAAGATGTCTGCAGTCCCTGGCAGTTCTTCTGAATAAGGTAGCAGAGCAGGTGTAGCAGAGCAGGTGAGGTAATTTCCACCTGGTTTACCACTTCTCAAGAAATCAAGGATGCCAACACTCACCAGTTCATTTTGTACAGATAGAGCAGTATCTCAGCTCATCCCTAAAATTTCCTCTGCTTCAGAACAGAGGCTGGAAAGAGAGGAGAGGTTCCTCTCCAGCTCTGTGAGGAGACAACCATTTAAACAGCAGTGATTCTGGTATACCACATTTGTGTCTGGTGTACCATTCATGACTTCTCCCAAAACCAACAGCAGCTCTGTGCTGGGTTTCCAGCTGGGCAGCAGTTGACAGTTGACTTCTGACTCAATATTTTCCCATGAGCTCTATTTTTGACTGTCCCTGAACTCTTTTCCTCCCCTTCCTCCTCTCTGTTTGGTTCTCTGAGTCAATCAGAGGACTGACCTGAGGCTCACATCATATCTAGTCCCAAGACAAATCATGCCCAGAACAAGTTCTCAATCTGAAGAGAATCATCACAACCACTAGGAAAAGACTTTATCAGGTCATGTTATCCCTTCCCAGGGGATGGCATATGATTCTTCCTTACAATACATTCTCCAGGGCTTTGTCCAGTTTTGTTTAAATGATTGAAATAACAGGGTTTCTGCTCTCACCCTTAGGAAATTGTTGCCCTGTCCAGTAGATCCAGCTATTAGGAAGTTCTTTTTTGATACACAACCTGTACTTTTCTTGTTCTATGCTGCCTTTTATCACACTGTTCTTTTGTAGCCCTCAATCCAACACCCCCATTTCTCTCCATCATTTCTCACTCCTTTACCCTTCTTGGAGATAGTCACAGCTTCATTCCTTAGTATTAGTTATAAACAGAGCTCTTGGAGGCAGAGTCCTGCAGCAAGAAAGACAAGATACATTCTACAATATATACATATGTACAAAAACAATTCAGATTTTGTCTCTTTAGCAGCAGCTCCTTATATAATCATTTTTATTGTACTTGTCTGAGATCACTCTTCCTCTTCAAAAACTTTCAGGATTTTTGCTAGAGCTGTGCACAGCCCTTCTAGCTGCAGAACTGTGGTATCAGGGTTATCAGTTGCCTGGACTGCAAAATATTATCCTTCTTTGCATATGTAGATGTGACTGACCATCACTATAACATTATGTCCTCACTGCATAGCAAACCTTTCCTGATGCTGTCATTTCTTTACATCACAAAGGCTTTTTGTACTTCATAGATGTGATTGCAATAAGCATTTTTTCCCTTATTCACCTCATAATTTGACTTCTTGGGCAATTTTAATAGTTTTCTGTAACTGATTTTTGTTGCCCACAGTTTATTGGCAATGACCTGAGTCTTCTCCATTAGGGGGAAGATGAAGGACCCACCATCTGCAGAACTGACAGGATGATCCAAACAGCACTCATCTGGGATCAGGGGGAAATACATTAGGAAGAAGCACAGGGAATCATGTCTTAACAAAAGACCAAAAATTAATGGGTTTCTTCTATGCTGTGATGATAAAAAAGAAGCACGAGCAACTTCTGATTCCACTTAATTCAGAGAGTTAGTTCTTTTCAAACTACGAGGTCTGAGTCTTCGCAGGGTTAACAGGATCCTGCTCTCGGCTCCCAGTCTGACACTGCCAGGGCTTGAGAAGCTGTATCTGAACAAAAACCCTCTCAAACAACTATTACCAAAGGCCAGCACAGAGCAGAGTGACTGAGATCATGAATGACATAGCACCCACGTCCTCTGAAGCTGTGATGTCACTGTCCAGTGCAGCTCAGAATGGTGGCCATGAATCCGTGTGACATCAAATGCTGTCAGGGCTGGTCTGACACAGCACACCCAGCAAGAGAGGTGGGGTGACACACAGGAAAGTGGTTCAGATGTATTTGCACTGAAGTAATGGCATTTTTCCTTTTACAACTTTCCCCTTTATGCAGCTAAGAGAGACACAAGAGCACAGACAACTGCCATGAGTTTGCGCACGCATCTGCTTCGATTTTGTGCTGTTTCTACTGCAGATTTTTCCCACGCAGAAGATTTAAAAAATAGTATTTTTTCCAATTTTTAAAAAATATTAATAGGTCCATGGTATTTTAAGCAGATTCTCCTTTCTGCTGTTGAGAAACCAGGAATTTCCCCAGCCCAAAGGGCAGCTAAAAGGAGTGTTAGTTATTCCCACTGTGCTTAGGTTCAGTCCTTGCTAGAAAAACATGCCAGCAAATCAATTTAGAGACATAAATTTGACTAAAACAGGGAAAGCTCTGATCTAGGCAAAGTTATACAGATACAAAATTGCTTCTTCCAGGGAAGTCTCTGTGTCAGCAGGTGAACAGCCAAGTGTGGAAGAACCAAAAATTCCTTTTCCCTCTCCTTTGCTTGTGATTCTCTGTCCCCTAATGACCACAATAAGACATTAGCCAGAACAACACAAGTTTTCCTGCTTCTAGAACTTTGCAATTATACACTTCTTTACATCAGTTACAGCATTTATTGTACCCTTCTCTGAAGAAAAGCATCCCCAAATCTTCTGAATCTGGCTGGCTGCAGTTTTGGCCAAGGTTATTTTCCCTGTAGACACTCTAATTTTGCAGCAGTTTTATTAATTGAAACCTGGCTTCAATGATTTAACAGCAAAAGTCAGTGGAATCTGTCATAACTACATCACATATATGCTGAGCAGTGATTGAGTTGGATTTATAGATAGATTGGCCATTGAACACAGTACACGGGTTTCATTAAGAATAAAGAAAAAAATAATGCTCAAATGCTTTGGGTTCAGTTTCTTTTAAAAACGTACATGGTCTTTTTTTCTCTTGCTATTGTTTCCCCCCCCCCCCCNTCCAGCTTTCCACTGAGCCAGTACTAACTTCGTGGCACATCTGTCCTTGTACTTTGAAGACAGAAGAGCTGAGCTGAAACATGAAGGTCAAAGTTTTGTAACGTTGTTCAGCTTTGGCTATGGGAAGATTTGCTGGAATTGCTGTATCAGGGTAATTACACCAGCCTAACTCACTGGGCTGGCACTTTCAAATGAAGCAATCTCATACATTTTTCTGATAGCAACTTTGTCTCGCAGAAGCAAGGACACACCAGGAGCACAGAGACCTTGGTACCTTTCCCCAACAAGACAAAGCCAGGAGCATTTCTCATGGGATGCTGTTCCAGCCATCAGAAACTGCCCAAGGAAAGTCAGGAAATTAAGCCTAAGAGATATTAAACCCAGAACCTGAGCTCATTGTGCATTGAATATCTCCTTCCTAAACAGACAGAGGTACACCTCAGTTTGGGCTTCCATCTCCCCTAATCCAGCTGTAAGGCTGTCCCTAAACTCACTGCTCTTACAGCTAAAAGTTTTCCTGTTTCAACCCAAACTTGTTCAAGGTCTGATTCTTCTCATGAAAGTTCTTAGCTCAAACAGCAACCCACTCAGTTTGCCTTTCCTATAGACTAATAAAGATCTGCCATATCTCACCAGCCTCGTTTGTTTGTTTGTTTGTTTTTCCCAAAAAAATAAACCAGTCACAGCTAGTCTGTTGCATTAGTCAGGGTCACTTTGATAGCATTTTGCACCTTTTCAGCTTGAATTCAATTTTCTTGTACATCAACATCCCAAATTTAGATACAGAGCCACAGAAATCCAATGCCACGTTTGTACAGACTTCAAATTGTATTTCATACAACTTTAGACAGCTCTCGTATACAGCACTGACACAAAACCCGAAATGAAGTACTGCATCTCAAACCTACCTGTCCTCGGTTCATAGCTAAAAATCCATAGGATCTTATTTTGTCTTACACTGATGAAAATAAAGTAATTTTTCTTGGTGTCTGTGAACTCACAGTGCTGTAACTCAAGTACACATGAGTTCATGATTTAACCAGAGACAAGCATGTGAGCTAAGCTCCATGTAGCATTAAACAGATGGATGCTAAAAAGAAACTTTCCATATACTGCAAGAGTCTCTCCCATGAAATGACCCATGAAAACCAGGACGGGGTTCATGTGCACTACCGAGTCTTGGAGCTGACAGACATATCCCAATTACTTATTCTAAAAGTGGATCTGTTCAAACACCTCAACACATTTCCAGTGCCCAGAAAATCCTTTTTGCTGAGACCAGTCTGAGCTCTTTCACCTCCCCTTTTATTTCCTTATTGTTTACAGACATCTACCTTTTCCTCACCAGCCCTGATAAGCACAGCAAGCATCAAGATTGCAGGAGGCAGTAGAGTGAGACACCATTTAATGCACCTGACTAGGCATAATCAGAGCCATCCATCATTTCAGTTTTCTATTCCCAGCCAACAGGAATAGTCAAACTGAGTGGGAAGAAATGGGAACTCACTTAGAAAAACTTCTTCAATCCTCTCACCATTTATCTTCTGCTGGGTGGAAAACAATGACCTACTATATTATTTTAATATCATAACCAGTGTTTTTCATTTTATTTCATCACTGAACTCCTCCATACAAGGCGGCTCAATAAATCAGACTGACAAACTACTTCATGGAAGATTTCTGAGCAGTCATAAACATCATTTGCACAGTTTTTATACCTGAGAACCATCATTGTGATCCAAGACCCTGCAGTGGCAGGGGCTATATAAATGACACATGAGATGGTCCCTAGCTATTCACAATTCTGCTCTGACACACAGAATTACCATCTGTACTTTCCAAGCATGGATACCAGAGAGGGAGAAGGCCTAGTCATGAAGAATACAGATCAGACTAAGAGTTTAATATCCCCCCAGAAAGGGCTTTGCAATGAAAGAAGTTATTAGTCTATTCAACACAAGAGAAAAACCACTTAGAAGGGTTATTTCATAAAATCACAGAATGGTTTGGGTGGGAAGCGACCTTAAAGATCATTTCATTCCAATCCTCTGCCATGGTCAGGGACACCTTCCACTAGATCAGGTTGCACAGGACCCCATCAAACCCAGCCTTCAACACTTCCAGGGATGGGCATCCACAGCCTCTCTGGGCAACATTTTCCAGTGCCTTGCCACTCTCACAGTGAAAACTTTCTTACTAATATCTAATCTAATCTACCCTCTTTCAGTTTAAAGCCATTCTCTCTTGTTCTATTTAAAACTTCTTCGAATAAAACATCTTCCAGAACTATTCCTGTTGTGATTTAAGTCTCTATTTCAGCTTCATTTGCAGGCTTTGAAGCTTATATAAATAAGGAGCAGCACTGCTGAGGAGCTACTGGAAACCTAAAAGAAATAATGTTCCTTCACTTGTCCCATACATCTACAAGGGGGCTGTATTTACAGTGGGATTTATTTAACATCTCATCCTTGTGAGTCTGGGATTTGAGCTGCAAATGCATGCTCAGTTTTGGGCTGTCACTAAGTTTATTAGAAGAGGTTTGTGGAAGTCAAGTTTCCTCAGCTGCATATTTCTGGGAATCAATATATATTGTCATGTGGTGGGTTGACCTTGGCTGGCCACAAAGTTGCTTTCTCCCTTCTCCTCAACAGAATAGGGGGAAAAATGAGGATTGAAAAATCTGTGGCTTGTGATGAGGACAAGTTGATTGATCAACATTTACCATTCATGGGCAAAACACTAAACTTGGGGAAGAGCAATTTCATTTGTTGCCATTTACTCTCTGAGGAGGTCAGTGAGAAAAAAAGGCAAAACCAAAAACCCCTTATTCCTACTCCTCCCTTCTTCCTATTCTCAGCTTCAGTCCTTCATTCACAACTCTTCTTGTCCTCCTCTCCCAGTTTGAAACAAGGGATGCGGATTGGGGGTTGTGGTCAGTCCATAAAACTTTGTCTCTGCCACTCCTTGCCCTTGCCCCACCACAGGGTCCCTCCCATGGGACACAGTCCTTACCAAACTGCTCCAGCGTGGGTCCTTTCTCTGGGCTGCAGTTCTTCAAGAACTGCTACAATGTAAGTGCTTTCCCCAGGGCACAGTCCTTCAGGAACAGACTGCTCCAAAGTGGGTCCCCCATGGGCCACAGGTCCTGCCAGCAAACCTGCTCCAGCATGGGCTCCTTTCCATGAGCTGCAATTCCTGCCAGGAATCCCTGTTCCTGTGTGTGCCTGCCAAGGGCTACAGCTTCCTTCAGGGCAAACCCTTCCGCTCCAGCACAGGGTCCTCCAAAGTCTTCAGGATGGGATATCTGCTTTGGGGTGGTTCTCCAAGGGCTGCAGGTAGATCTCTGCTCCCCCATGGACATCCATGGTCTGCATCAGGGCAATCTCAGCTCTGGCACCTGGACCACTTCCCCTCCATCCTTGTGCACTGACCTTGGTGTCTGCAGAGCTCTTCCTCTCTCATATTCTCACTCCTCTATCATAGATGCTCTCTGGCATTTTTTACCCTTTCTTATACCAAGGAGATGTCACAAGTGTTGCTGATGGGCTCAGCTTTGGCCATGGTGGGTTCCATGTTGGAGCTGGCTGGAGCTGACTCTGTCCAACATGGGGACAGATTCCTGTGGTCTCTCACAGAAGCCACCCTTGCAGCCAAAACCTTTCCACAAAAACCAAACACAGATCAATAGCTATTTTATATTCGTTTGGTTGATTGGTTGCAACTCTTGGAAGTATCAACTTCACTTTCAGACTTGCTACCTCATTCATTCATGGGTCTCAATTTGCCTTGCAAAACCATAAACAGTTTGATAGAACTGTTGTCAGCAGCTTCAAGTGCTCACACTGAGTCTGAAGCTGTTCCTGAGTCCTGATGACCTCTGACTCCCCGGCTGTGTAGCAGCAGCAGCAGCAGCAGCAGCATTATAAACCTGGCAAGGTTTCATTTATCTCTGCAGAGGACCAGCTCTCAGCTTCAAAGAACCTGTCCCAGGGAGAAGACTCCAGTAAGCACCAGCACAGCTACTGGGTAATCAAGTTGCTTTTCTTACCAGGCAGAGAGGGACATGGTCGAAAGACATTTCCTTCAAAACAACAACAAAAGTCTTTGACTAAACTGAATCTCAGGCTTCTGTGCTCACTGGCCTGATTCTCCCATCAGTTCCTTTCAATTTCTCTTCCACATTTCTCCCATTTTGTTGGTCATACCCATTCCTCTTCCTTGCCTGCTACACCAATAGATCACTCCGTTGCTGTTCTCATGCCTTCATTGTAATTGTTTTCATTTACTGTTATCACCTTTTTTTGGCTCTGTTTTCCTCCTGTCACCCACTTTCTTTCATTCCCATCTGCCCCTTTTTCATTCTCCTCTGTATAACTACAGCAAACACCTGCCTCCAAAGGCAATACACAATATTTAAGAGAACTCCATAACCTGTAACCACCCTATGCAACAGTTCTCCTGTGATGATAATTGCCAACTATAAACCATCAGCCTTATCTCGGCCGTCAAGATTAATTCTGGCATGGGGCATTATAAAATTAGCCCTTCTTGGCAAAGCTGCTGGCCTTTAGTGCCCACAAGAACACAATTAAATGGTATTTGTGCAGCCAAGCTGCAGCAAAGCTAGAAGGAGACAGACATCAGGAAGTTATTAGATTAGGAGGTAAAACAACTACTCCTTGGTTAGATCAAGCATTCAAACACATTATATAATATTTCAAAGGCAATACAGGCAAAACAAAACCTCTCAGGCACTTTGCTTCCTTCCCTCCCTCCTTATCTAGGCTGTGAGGAAGCACATATCACAACAGTAAATGAGGAAAGTCATTACCAGACCTCCAGATTTTGGGTTTGTTCACAAGGTTACTTGTGCCATGCTGGGTTAACTCAGTGGGGACTCCAGAGCACTGACACAGCTTGAAGTCCTTCCTAATTAAATACACACACATACACCATAATCAGAGCTCTTTCTTCACCCCAGGGCAGGATCTTTGGCTCATATAAGTCAGCAGAATGCCCTGAGGAGCTACTTTGATTTATATTGGCTAAAAATCCAGTCCCAGAGCCTCTGTGCATAAGAGGATGTTTAAGAATAACTGGTGAGTATCTGGGCTTAAAGAAGCCTTCTCACACACAGATTTACACCCTGAAGATAGGCACTTGTATGTGGATCAGTGGTATCTCAAGTTTTACCCCTTCTACAAATCAGCTTTTGATTAGAGATGGGCAAGGCTCTGAAGCTGGTGTCCACAAGCTCCATCCTGCTGGGGCAATCACCCCCTCATGCAGTGATACAGTCCAAAGGAAACAAAGCCAAGCAAATTCGCTGGGCATGCCCTACTTTGTCTTCACAGATGTCCCCCTAATCATCGCATTTGGCATGATTTTGGAGGAAAGCTATAAAACATATACCACTTCCTACTCACGTATTTTTTCCTCCCAGAACCTGCGATGGGTTTTGCTCACGTAAATTAGAAAAGTTAAACAATTGCTCAGCACCTTCTAAACACCTGCGCAGTGTCAAAAGTTAAGCATTAATATCACCATCAGGGAAACAGGGATCCTAATGAGGTTCTTCTTTAGAGGAGAGGAGGTGAGAGACACCAGCTTTAGGCTAGGATCTGCAGTCCTTTGGAGTCTGTCAAGGCCAAGTGTCCCAGGCACTCAAATCATTACACAGTGAAAACACATCCTCTGGGAACCAGGTTCAACTTTTGACAACCCACACAAGGTTTACGTGCGAATCCTGCTCAGCACAGCTCTGTTTCTCCACCCACCCACAGCCAAAGGAGCAGACAGGCTTAATTTACTGCTCTTTAAAAACAGATGCTGGCCTTCAATTTATCTCCATCAAGAGAAGAAAATACCCAAGCTCCTCAAATGAAATGCCCTGCAGGATTTTGCCTGAGCAAATGTGAAATGGAGATTTGACAATAAAAAAGACATTTCATTTGTCTTATTAGTGGCTGACTACTGTGGAAGGTGTTCAATCAATTAGACGGATCTTGGCCTCCTGAAATATTGATAGAGAGAGCTGGATTACACTCTAAAATGCTTTTAGTTTAATTGCCCGACCCATCATTGCTTCATTTTCCTTTTCTTATGTATATAAATTCGTTGTTGTTGTTGTTTTGTTATTTAAGCAAAGCAGTTTGCCAGCAGCTGACTCTGGCACTTTGCTGCTGTTGGAGGGAGCGAGCGCCGAGGCCTCGGAGGGTGCAGTGGGCAGGGAATGGTGCCAGCATCCCCAGAGTGGAACCTGGGGGGAGAACAGTGGCTTTCTGTCAGATTATACCCTTTTCTGACCCACAGATGGGGCAACTGAGAGGCATTTTAAAAACCTCTACTCCATTTTCAGTCTCACGTGAAGGGTGAGACAATATAGATGTTACAATTCACGCCATCACAATCAGAAGCCAAACTATTTCCTAATCACAATACATTATAAGCATTTCTTGGCCTATCAGCTTTTGCCACACAATGCTGTTAATGTCTTAAAGCCAATCATTTAAAATTACTCCTTGTGGGTCCCACTGCAATGCACCTTTCATAGTTCTACTTCTCCAAAGAATCTAGTCTTATTTGCAAGGCCATCCTTTGAAACTTGTTTCCAGTTCCATTTCTCTCTCAACAATGTCCATCTTATTCCATGGCATTTCTAAGTCAGCATTTCTTGTCTCAAGGTTTGCATACAGATGCACATCATGTGAGCCTTCTGTCAGGCTTTGAGAATTCTCTACAAATCCATTTCCCACATTTCCCCCTCTCTCTTGAATGGAAAAGGCTTCTTTGATGGCTCTGTTGGTTGTTCGCCGTGCACAGTGAAGGACACAAGGCATTATCACTAATATTATCACTATAACAATCAATACATATAAACCTATTTTGCAAACCACAGCTTCCCATGATGAGAGAGACATGCAGGGCAGCCAGGGGGGGCTCCTCCTTCAACTCGTGCCCATTCTGTGCATATTATAATTCTTGGTCCTTTCCCATTCCTTTATCTTCATACACTGGCTCCTCTTTGCTTTCTGCCCACTTTCCTTCCCTTGCCTCGCATGCAGAATCACAGAATCACTTATCTTTGATCAATGATCAACCTTTGATCATTGATCAACCTTCAACTGAATACCACGATGCCCAGTAAACCCTATCACAAACTGACACATCTACTCGTTTTCTGAACGCTTCCAGGAATGGTGACTCCACCACTTCCCTGGGCAGCCTGTTCCAGTGCTTAACCACTCTTTCAGTGAAGAAATTTGTACAAATATCCAACTTCAACCTCACCCTGGTGCAACTTAAAGCCAATTCCCCTCGTCCTATTGCTGGTTGCGTGAGAGAAGAGCCCAGTTCCCACCTGGAATGCAATAGAGCACAGGACTATCTTGGCCATGGCACTATCCCCAGCACCATCTGGGTGCCCAAATGGCTCTTCTTAGCCCATCCTGATCATCATGGTTCTCCCCAGAATTTCTTAACTTTCTTTGCTCATTACCCCTTTCCACCCTCCAAATCTTCCAGCCTCTTCTTGTGCCCCATTCCTCATCAGCTCTTAGACACTGTCCTCCATTTCCCAGGCTGTGCACATCATCTCTTGCTGAGACAGAATCACTGTGTTCAAGAGTGCTCCACACTTTATAGGCTAAGAACAGGTTAAATGCCTTTAAAGAATGACTCCCTGCTACTCTTTTGCAAGCTAACATAAAGTAGTGAGAGAAGCACAAATGGAGTCATAAAAACATGGAAGTTTTTTCACAGTGAGAGAGGAAAACGGAAAAGGACTGTGGGGAAAAGGTATAAAAAAGACATTAAATGGGAGAAACAAAGAGGGGAGAAAGAGAAAGGAGGATATGAAGAAAGAGGGAAAAGAAAGGGAAAGTAAGAAGGAAATAAAAAGGGAACCTTGCCCACTGAAAATGGCAGATATGCAATGTGGATGCTTGGAAGAACAAGAATTCTGGGTACCAGCTGTGAAAGAGTATTTTTGTGACAACAGGAACATGCTATGGTCAGTATGCAGGGCTGAGGGATATGATCTGAGAGGGAAATAAAGGCAGTAACCACAAAGCTGCAGAGCAGGTGAATAACACAGTACCTCATAGGGGTTTAAAAGATGAGACCATGCATATAACAGGATCCATCTAAATATAATTCATTTTCCAGGAAGTCATTGCAGATCTCTGCCACTGGATCCAGACATGACATGAGATGTCTTGGAAACCATTTGGAAGGTAAATTCTGGGAAATGTGTCATTTTTCATTTTTCTAGATGTCAAGTGAAGAATTGGGGAGGGGAGGGGGGAAGGGCGGAAGGGCGGAAGGGCGGAAGGAAAGAAAGAAGGAAGGAAGGAAGGAAGGAAGGAAGGAAGGAAGGAAGGAAGGAAGG
>VZDJ01007752.1:1807374-1894551 GCA_008694505.1 Cyanoderma ruficeps
AGAAAGAAAGAAAGAAAGAAAGAAAGAAAATCTTGCAGGTGTGTTTCTTATTGTACTTCAGTGAGATTAATTAATATACTCCACAGGGAATCCCTCAGGCAAATGAGGAATCTCAGATCTCAGCAGGCTGCAGACAAGGGACAGTGGTTGAGTAACTGGCAGAAGTGCCAAAGCCTTGCAGGAAAGAGGTCCCATCCCTGCAACACATGTGGAGTTACTCACAGTGGGGCTGATTTTAATTAATATTTCCATTACTGGGACAGAAGCAGGATGCCAGGGATAAGATGAGCAGATAGCAAGCCATCAATACATGTGCAGTAAAGGTCTGTGGCTGATATCACCAAAAAGTGAAGCTGGAGCACTGGGGCAGTTTGCCTGGTCACCAAGCACCCCTGAGCATACAGAAGGTGTCTTTGGGGGGCTGCCAGCCCCTTTCCAGGGGGTTCCTATTCTGGTGCCACAAAGACACAAATCATGTGGGAACAAGGAGATGCTTTGCTTACATCAAAGCATCCCAGAGAAGGATTTCATCAATTGCAAGGGCCTGGGCTGCTCTTGCATTTAATTCCCCTGATTGCTATTAGTCCCATCTTACCCTGTTTTAAGCACAGAACTGAGTTCAAATGTCCTTTAAAACTGCTGCACTGTCTCCTTCTGTCTAAACTTGCGTCTGCCTGAGGTTGGTCAGTGCTAGAACACATCCTGAGAGATTTAGTCTCCCACTGCACTGACCTTGGCCACTGCCTTGGGCCAGGAACATGCACCCTGGCAACACCACCAGGCTTGGCTTAGCTCAGCCTTTGTGGCCCTGTTATACCCCAAGGGCTGGTGCATGTTCAGGTCTCAGATCCTGATGTATTCCAAATTTTGTACCTTCCTCATGGCAGAAGTGCAGAGATGCAAATTGCCTTGTCATGATGAAACTTCCTGGAAGCAGAACAGTCTCTGCATTCTGAACTTGAGGGACGAGTGCAGGTATCTGTGGAACTAAAGCCATTTGAAGATTTTGGGGGATATTACATTACAGTATATCAGATATATAATATACATATATAGCCTATCACATCAATTATATATAATAGATAATAAATATATTTGGGTATAGTATATCACAGCTTGGACAGATGTGCCCTTTTCTGGGTAAAAAATTGACCAGATGGCTGGGCCCAGAGAGTGGTGCTGAATGGAATCACACCTAGTTGGCATCTGGTCACTAGCAGGGCTCCTCAAGGCTCAGAACTGAGGCCAGTCCTGTTTAATATCTTTATCAATGATCTGGACAAGGAGATTGAGTGTACCCTCAGAAGGTTTGCAGATGAAACCCCACTGGGCAGGAGTGTTGATGTGCTGGAGGGCAGGAAGGATCTGCAGAGGATCTTGACAGGCTGGATCGATGGGTCGAGGCCCACAGAATGAGGTTCTGTCCTTGTTTCAGCTGGGATACAGTTCATTTTCTTTCTAATAGCTGGGAGAGTGCTGTGTTTTGGATTTTGTTTGAGAATAATGTTGATTAACACACTGATGTTTCAGTTGTTCTTAAACAGTCTTTGTCCCAAGTCAAGGACTTTTCAGTGCTTAGTGCTCTG
The DNA here is from genome assembly GCA_008694505.1 of Cyanoderma ruficeps. Taxonomy (NCBI): domain Eukaryota; kingdom Metazoa; phylum Chordata; class Aves; order Passeriformes; family Timaliidae; genus Cyanoderma; species Cyanoderma ruficeps. The sequence goes on from VZDJ01007752.1 coordinate 1,808,961, forward strand.
CCAGGGCAGGTGCACATGAAGCTGGGCAGGAGCATAGCCACAACAGGTGACCTGAATTGGCCAGAGGAATATTCCACACCATAGAACATCATTCCCAGTTTATTAATTGGGGGAGACTGGCTGTGAGGCACTGGTTGCTGCTCAGGCACTGGCTGGGCATCACTCAGTGGGTGGTGAGCAACGTTGTTGTGCATCACTTATTTATATTGAGTGCTATTTCTCTCTTCCTCTCCATTTCATTACAATTAACAATTGTAATAATTGCAACTTCATTACAATTTTTATTATTATTGTAGTTGTTCTTATGATTAGTGCTATTATTATGTTTTATTTTGTTTCAGTTAGCAAAGTGTTCTTATCTCAGCCCACGAGGTTTACCTTTTTTCCTTGACTCTCCTCCACACCAGGGTGGCAGGAGCCGGGGATAATGAGCAGTGAGGTGTGGTACTTAGTTGCCAGATGGGGTTGAACCATGACAAAGTTCAACAAGGCCAAGTGCCAGGTCCTTCACTTCAGTTACAAGAAGCCCCTGCAGTGGCCCAGGCTGGGGGCAGAGTGTCAGGAAAGCTGCCCAGCAGGAACGGCCCTGGGGGTGTCGGCCGACAGTGGCTGAACGTGAGCCGGCGCGTGCCCAGGTGGGCAAGGAGGCCGGTGGCACCCTGGCCTTCTGTGTCAGCAATGGTGTGGCCAGCAGGACCAGGGCTGTGATTGTCCCCCTGTGGTGGGCACTGGGGAGGCCACACTCCACATTCTTGATTCAGTTTTGGGCCCATCAGGACAAGAAAGACATTGAGGTGCTGGAGCGTGTCCAGAGAACGGAACAGCGTAGGGGAAGAGTCTGGAGCACAAGTCTGATGAGGAGCAGCTGAGGGAGATGGGGTTGTTCCACCTGGAGTAAAGGAGGATGAGGAAGAAAAGGAGGCTCTGACTATCTACAACTCCCTGACAGGAGGTTGTAGCCAGGTGGGGGTCTGTCTCTTCTTCCAACCAACAAGTGACAGGAGGAAAGGAAGAGGCCTCAAGCTGTAGCATGGTGGGTTTAGGTTGGGTGTTAGGACACATTTCTTCACTGAAAGGATGGTCAGGCATTGGAAGAGGCTGCCCAGGGCAGTGGTTGAATCACCATTCCTGGAGGTGTAGATGTGGCACCTGGGGACATGGTTTAGTGTTGGGACTTGGCAGTGTTGGGTTAATGGTTGGATTCAATGATGGTAGAGGTCTTTTCAAGTTAAATGACCCTATGATTCTATTAATCTAGTAATAAAGAAAAACCTGAATGAATAAATGAATGTTTGGTTAAAAATTATGTAAGTATTTTTTTTCAAATTGAGCTTTAAAGAAAATGAACCATTCCCCCAAGCATCTTTCAGAATTGAGTATGACTGTATGACTCCCTTCTTTACTGCTTTGGGGTTGAATCATTTTGTATCATGGGGGAATCCACACACAAATATACTTTTTTTTAGCACTTAATTTGCAAACTGAAACCCTGATCTTGGCACAGCGCTCCAGCAGAGTTCACTAAAGGATCCCTCTGCCATCCCAGGTATAATAACTGCAGCTTGGTGTCACCACGTGGCAGGGCAGCCCTGTCACTGTGACCCCTCCTTACAGATAGAGCACCCCAAAGACCCATACCCACACTCTTACCCCAAGAGCACACAAAGAGGCCTAACACAGACCTAAACTCCTCCTTATGCTCAAAATATCAGTGCAGACAAGCAGGAGAGCTTTTCATACACAGAGCTACTGCCAAGAATTTTCCAATGCATATCTTCATATTACTTAAACTATGATGGCCATGACCCAAGGCATTTCCCGGGGCTCAGAGAACAGCTGAATGTACTGAGCACACAGACCATTAATCCCAGACTGATAATGGTCACTTTGAGCATCACAGCAGACAAGATTCCCTACATCCTTGGTCAGGGTCTCTGGCTGCTACCACAATATATATAAATACTGCAAAAGCTCCTTTTGCATGAGCAAACACAGAAAAAAAAATAGGGGGAAAAAACGAGAAAAAAAAAAAACCAAGAGAAAAAAAAAGAAAACAAATAAGTACCCTCTAATCCTTCTGGGGAAAATGAGGGATACACACTCAATTGGCATTAGAGAAATGATGCAAAGAGACATCAGGATTCTGGGGAAGACCCAGGATTTTTTTCAACACCCATCCTCTGCTCTCTCACAGCTTTGTGCATCACCCTCCCGGGATGCTGAGGGAAGCAGGTGTGTGCCATGAGTGGGAGCCACCTGGGACCACGCTGGGCTGTGCTCCTTCATCTTAATAGTCCCTGTCACTGCAGTGCCTGGATGGGAAAACTGAGTCAATAAAGTCCCAGTGGCTGAGATGAGGTCTTCTCCTGCCAGCCTTGGATTTTTCACTCATCCTCAAAGTAGATGAGTGGAAATATCAGAGAAGTGAAACTCTTACCTGCACTGCTCAATGAGGCTTTTATGATATTCCCTGTTCCCCTTGGAGAGATGCTTAGTACACTCTGGAGTGTTGAGATACATTCATTTCCATTTCCAATTCTCTTTTATTTCCCATCCATCTCCTGGCTGCTATAGGCATACACTCTCTTCTTTCTGCAAACAAAAAGCTTTCCTCCCCAGCCATTTCTTCACAAAATGCCTTCCAGTGACCCCCAGCTGGTTGCTCCATTTTTATCAGCACACCTGGGGTAGGAATGTAACTTTTCAGATTCCTCTTCCTCTCCTCCATCACCTCGAACAACCTTGCACCTACTCGTACTCGAGCACCTTGTGTCTCCAGAAAACTGCTTCCAGCCCCCTTTTCAACAGAGACATGGTTTATTGTCCCCTAAGTAGCCCTTCACAGTTCCTCTTCTCAATCAGCACTGGGTAATGGTTTCCTAGGGATCATAATACTTAGCAGCACAGTAATTGAATGATATTATTAACAGCAGTAGCATCTGTGTTGTCTGTTTAATTAACTGGAGAGCAAATGAGGCCCTAAGAGTCATTAGTCTGATCCTTTATTGTTTTTCTAATGATGTGCTGCTTCTTACTTGATTATTGGCTAAGGATCCCCTTTACCAAAAATTACACTTTTATTAAAAAAAATACAAAACAACTCTCTACACTCCTGAATGGCATATATTACTTTCAAACTACAGATCAGTTAACTGTAAACTTCTTCTCTAAATACTCCAAGTCCACCACCTCTACTACTCTCTGAGCAGCAGAAAGGAAAGTGGAGACACTATCCCGTGTTGCAAGGAATGAAAGAACAGAGCTCTAAACACATTCTACTGCTGAGAAGCTGATAACAAAAGCAAAGCTCACCCTGCAGTAATGCCTGGGGACTGTGTAGGGGCTGAAGGAGGAAAGATCACCTTTAGAGACTGCTGGGGAAAAAAAGAAAAAAAAACCAAAAAAATATAGCTACAACATCCCAGAGCTTATCACAACATTTCATTCCACCTCTGCACTCAAAGGGACATCCTCTCTATCTATAATCAGGCTGAATTAATGGGAGATCTGACAGCAGCAGCTCCCATTTCTCTACTTGGAAGCTTCTGGCATAGGTGGGGCAGCCACTCCACAGCAGGCCCAGCACTGATGCAACCCTGCACCCCTGTCACCACAGAGAGGCAGGAGTTGGATGTGGATGTGGAGTCATCATTTCCTCCACACCCATTTCACAGCTGTCCTGGTCGGATGTTTGGGCTGAGGTTCATTGCTTGACAGCTGGTTATTGGCTTCTCTGCAAGGGGCATGTGGAAATACCCATGAAGATGATCCCAACTGCAGTTATTCAGTTTATCAGGAAGCATGGGCAATTGGCATTAACCAAATTAGGAAAAAAATCCCATCTCAGACAGGAAGGAGATCTTGCTCCTTGATGTTTGCTCCTGCAAAGTCTGCAGGTTAAGCTGAGCAGTAAAGGATGTCAGATTCAGCCATATACAGACCTGGGCACATACAGATGCGTGTTACAGATCCTCTTAACAGTCAGGTGTGAGAATCTTAACACTATGTAGCTTTTCTTTACCTTGTGTAGCTGGTTAAGCCCTGCTCTGGTGGCCACAACACCAACCACCAACCCCCCCCCTTCAGCAGGTGGCTCATGGAGGCTGCAAATGAATGTGTGCCAAAGCCTGTCTTCACACCAGCATCACACCAGCACCTCTGTATCCTCATGGACTCGGGGTCCTGTCTCCCCAGCTGCTACTTTGGAGACCACTGTGCTCAAACATGGGCCTTAGGGAAGAGAGATACTGCCTCCTTTGATGTCATCTATCAGCTCCACCCAGATAGAGAGGAAGGGCTTGCTCTGTGGTTTGGTTCAGCTTTAGTTGGTGCTTGGGAGGTTCTTTTCTACTGACATTTGTGGGTGTGGGAATCAACATGGGATCTCTGAACATTGAGTCTGTGCTTTGTTCCAAGCCCCAAGAGCATTTTAGTGCACAGCTGAAATGAGTACTGAGAGGCCAAAGCTCATGGACATCACACATGAATGTCCCTCACTGTGCAAAGTGCTCCAAGAAGACCCCACTTGAGCAGGGAGGCTGGACCAGATGATATCACTGTGGTTCCTTTCAACATCAATCACTCTGCAATTCTATGTTTAGGACCAAGGATGAGGCTTTGAGTGGAGCTATAGAAGGAGAAATGCCTGTAACTCCATGATCTCAATGCAAAACCCTCCGAGTCATTGCCTACTTATCTGAATTGTCATTAAGGAGAAAAATAAACCCATTTTCTCCTCTGATGGCCTCATTCAGTTCAGTAGTGTGTTTCATCAACCAACTTCTTCTTGCATATATTAAATAAATACAGAATGAAGAATGAGCAGAAATGGATCCTGGGGCGTTAGAGAGATTGGGAAAATGACTGTGGCTAAGAATAAACAGGCACATCAAATGAGTGAGGAAAGAAAAGAAAAGAAAATGTAATGTCTCTTGTCAGCACTGGACCTATCCATCTCAGGACAAATTCACAGCTACTCCAAGATTTGGAGATTTAAAATGGTTTTGTTTCTTGGGAAGTTTCTCTGGAGCTCCAGGCTGACTCTTCATGAAACCAACTTTCTAGTGAGGGACTACTTTTTTAACAGTTACAGTTATTTTTATTCACCTGGAAATTTTGCTTCTTATTCACAAGGGACTTATTTGTAATCCCTGATTTGCTGCCATTCTCTTGCTCCCTGAGTTGTGGTGCAACAGCTGTTGGCTGACTCCTGCTCAGTGCATGAATGAAAAATAAATGAATGAACACATGAACTTGTGGCTTCCTGTAAATTTAGAATACAGCAGCTCCTTCATGCTGATTATAACAACAGGCACCATAAGAAGCCAAGAAAGCTGCTGTTTGGTTGAAGTTGCCAAAGTGACTGCTGAAGAGACCTCAGACATTTCTTCATTTGAGTCTGGAGAACCATTACAAATATTTCAAATATTTTTGAAAAAGTGTTTTAAAATATCTTCAGAACTGTGAAGTAAATTTGAAAGGTACAATGTCTCTTGTGATGCAGATGGAAATCCCCAAACATGAGACAGCTTCCCATCAACACTTTAGGTACACCAGGTTCCAGTACTCATTGGAAAAGATAAAAAGGAAAAGGATATAAACTGTATATGTATATATGAGCTTCAGAGATGGCACACTTCAGACAAAAGCCTAAACCATAAGAATAGTTTATTTCAAGTCAGTCACTCACCAACTAAGTGACTACAGAGAGCCTTGCCTTTCCAAGTCTTCTCTTTATTGTCTCCATAAATTAGGAAAAGTGGTGTCTGTCCATCAGTAAGTGAAAAGAGTTGTGGGATCTCTGAACTGCAAGCGCTGGACATAAAAATGCTCAGACAAACCCTGCTGATTTGTGATTTTTCTCATAAGAATCATCCTTGTGATAGCTGCTTGGAAAGCCATCCCACTGGATTCTCCCAGCTCTTCTGTCCATATTATTTATGGGCAAAGTATCCAGAGGTCCTCACAACACAGCTTCACATGTGTTCATATCCCACCAGACTTGCTCACAGATTTCCTTCTCCAGATGTCCATTTGCCCTTATCCCTTCTGTGCACTTACCAAGTCACAAACTGCCAACCAAGTGCCACACATCTCCATGACAGCTTATTCTCCAAATTAACACATCTGACTGCAGATTTCTCTTGTACTCAGCCTGGTTTTGTTTGAAACCTTCCATAATTTCCTCTCCCATTTAGCCAAATCATTCCCTCTTTTCTTTGGTTTTTACAAGGGCTAGATAGCACAAGCCTTTTAACTCATCCCTTGGACATGCTCTCCAGATTTAACCCTTAACTAGTATTTTACAGTGTCTTCCCAGTGGGATTTTTGTGCATTTCCTGGTAATACAGGGTTTTTTTTATGGTAATGAGAAAAGAAGGTCTGAATATCTGTCCTTACTAGAACTATAGGTGAGGAACTCCCTTTCTTAATAGGGTACAATACCTTCAGTCTCATCCTTTTTCCTTCCCAATGCCGGTACTGGTCATTTCCTCTCCCCATTCTGCTTGTGCCTGCAGAGAGTGTAGCACATTTTATATCCTGCTCTGAAGCCATCGACTTCTTTCCCAGCACCTACAGCATAGCTGGAGGTCATGCCAAGAGTCCCGGGGGATTCACACACAAGCTGGAACCTCTAAGTTCATCTGTGCATCACCTTCCCAGGTTCATTCTGCAGAGTTAAAGACTAAAGCATATAATGAAAAGAGGAAAGGAATAAACAGGAAATAATCCAGCTCCGTGGGAAGCATCCAGGACAGTCCCCTAGGAAGGTGTATTCAAAGGAAGCCCCAGTTTCCTACCAAAAAATGAAACAGGTGGCCATGCCACACACTGTGGAAGAGCCCAGCCATTGCCAACAAGCAGTGCAGGGAACCAGAAATCCTGGCTCACAGACTCTGCTCTCCTCATGAATCCACTGAGCAAAACTACATAATCCACTTAAGCACAAGTCTCATTTCATGATCTCTGGATGTAACAAGGTAGAGATCAGCAGCCTCATTGCCCATTTTGAAAGGTGCATGGGGAAGAGCTGACTGACTGAGTTTTAAAAGGTATTCCTTGCTGCATTTGAAAGTGGTCATAATTAAAATGAGGAGAGAACAATTCACAACACAATACATTAGGCACCATAAACAATATACTGGAATCTACAGGACTTTACCCAGCTGGAGGTTGAGTTTTAGGTAATTGATTTCCTGAGAACCTGTTCTTTGCCAAAATTGCTATTTCACTGGCTGTTATAGGCAAACAGATAATTCAGCATATTTAGCAGATCCTTTCAGGCACGTCTATGGGCAAGGGGATCAATAGGAAATAACCACCCACTGATGCAGGTGAGGGCTGAGCCCCTAACAGTGGCTGTGCCATGGGGTGTCACCTCCCATTCCTCACATCACCAGAGCTCTTCCTGATTGACAAATTAGGGACAGTGCTCTTGCATTTCCTTGTGTTTCAGCTGGAGGGCCGTGTCACATTCCTTGTTGCTCCCGGCCATGCGGGACAGGGCCGTCACAGCCTGTCGAGCCTTTCACTCTCTGGCTCCTGGCAGTCTGATCTTCTCTGGCCTATCTCAGAGAGGGGCTCCAAACCAAGCGAGGACAAAGTCTGACTCAGGGCAGGGAAGGTCAGCCTATGCTGTGCCATGCTGATGACGCTGTGCTGAAGGCTCCTGGGATGACATTAAATCAGTCAGCTTCCTATTTTATTTGTCTTTCCAGGGAGAAATGTCTGGCAAGGGATAGCAAGGATTTTTTGATGGCTGAGCATGATCTCTGTTTCCTCCTGGCATGTTCTGGCTAGCAGGTTTGGCCACCACTGATTGCAAGTCTGGCTTGCATTTGCCCTATCCATTTCCTCCCTCCCGTCTCTTTCTTTCCCATCTGTGCCTCCCTTTCCCTTCCCCTTTTCACAGCAAGCTGTGTGCTCCTAGGGAGCTTTCCATGCACACAAGACAAGCACAAGTGACTCGGAGCTTCCTGAGGTCATTGTCCAAAAGGTTTCAGCCCCTCCAAGATGCTGTACAAAAACTGGCCACTTCCAAAGACCAGCGCTATCCCCTGTGCCCCTGAGCTTTACTGGCCACTGGGCTTGCATGGGCAAACCCTGAATCTCCTCACATGCAGAACACTGACTGAGATACTTTGGCATGAAACCTTGAGGCAAATACTGCCTTTTGAGTAGATGACGGATCTATTTTCCCAAAAGGGGTGTGTCACATTCCAGGGGATTTCGAAAGGACCACCATTCTGCTAGATGGCCACAATGGGCTGATTCCTCTACCCAAAGGATCACCAACTTCTTGTTTAAAACAGTGTTTTTACAAAGCAGGCACTCCAGGCTTTTCATTTAGCCTGGTAGAGACCCTGGTGCAGCTTCCCCCAAGTTCTCTCCGTGGCCAGCCAAAGATGCCAGGAGAGATCAGGGTGAAGAAGATGAGGCTACAACAACCTAACTATTCCTGCCTCCTCTACCACTGCCAAAAAGCACTTCCAAGTCTGTGGTAACCAGAGACAGAGATGACAACCTTACAGCTGCACATACATACAAACCTATGTTCATAGCTGTATAAATACATATATATATATATGCATAAATAGCTATAGGAACCAGCCTTGTCATCAGCATCCTTCTCTCAACAAAGACATGACTTGTTTTGCAATGAGCTCAAAGTCTACAGTAAAATATTTTGCTGCCCATATAGCCACCCCTGTGTCTCAGCAGCTCTGAAGCAGGAACAAGGCTGTGTAGGGGGGAGCATTGACAGTGAATGAAGGAGTCTGAGAGCCTATGGCAGAGTCAGGAGCAGAACCCAAATCTGACCATTTTGATGGCATTTAAATCACATAAGCATTTCCTTCTGTTCAGCCACAGCCTAATAGTCTACTAAGCTGGTTAGCCTTCCTTTTTGCCCATGTCCTGACTCCAGATGACTCTCTCTTGCACAAAGCAACAGCATATGTCCAGCTTGCACTCAGCTTGTGTGATGCACCTCATCTGTGCTGCTCTTCAGGTTGCTCTCAGTGACTGCTGACCTCACTCAAATTTACCAAATCATTTCGTAATGCTGAGTGTTCTTTCCTTGGTAACCTCACAGCTGTCTTGGTGGGAACAGATTCAGGCTCTTGATCTTTGCTGATATACAAGCGATATTTTTCTAAGCCAAATGAAATGAACCCTGTTGTCAAGTACCAGCCACCAGGTTCTTTATAACAGAAGAAATGTCTCTCCAGTGAAAAGCAATCAGTTTGCACATAAAGTCCCCCCAGAACTTAGCTGTATGTTACCATAATGTAGATTTGGATTTCCACTCTGCCTCTACACAGGAAAAGCTCTAGTCACCCCTCTCCAGCTCTACCTGCTTGAGTACCTGTTAGCACTGTCTGTGCCACTTACTGCATCAAGGGTGGCCATAAGACAAACCCTCAATGCTCAGCATTCTTGCCAAAATGTGCCAAATATTTGGATTAACAGCCATGGAGGCCCATGGCATACATGCTGTCACTTTTGGTCATTTTTTTAGCAATGGTCTCCAAAAGCCACAGGCATAAGCCAAGGCCCTTTAGGCCTGGGGCTTTGTGGGTGCTGGAGTGCGGCATACTTTGAATTAAAACACATAAACTGTGACTGGCACACACTGACAGATGTTGGCAGATGAGTAAAGAAATGAATACTGTTTTCATAGGAGGAAATATATTTTCTTGCTTTTAGAAAACTTGGGTCAGTTAACCAGTCACCATCAGCGCTGACCTTTTATCACAGAATCACAGATTCACACAATTATTTGGGTTGGAAGGGACCTTAAAGATCATCTTGTTCCAACTCCGTGTCATGGGCAGGGACACCTCCCACTAGACCAAGGTGGCTCACTCCTCATTAGCCTGGCCTTGAACATCTCCACCATTAAAGATATAAGAAGGGTTTGGGGAGCAGTATTGCTGACTGAGTGTTAAGCACAGGACTTAACCTGCCTGGGCTAACCCATTCCCATCACATGTTTTTTGGACTTTGATAAGTGCTGTCACAGGTTCACAGGGGTTGGAACTAGATGATCTTTAAGGTCCTTTCCAACCCAAATCATCCCATGATTTTATGATAGATTCATAACCAGAAATGTTTTTGCTGGCCTAGAAATTAGTCAGCTATAACTCTAAAACCTGACCTCATCCACTGAGCAACAGGCTGTTCTGCATGCTCATCAAAAGATGTAACAGGAGGTAACAGATCGATTTCAGCACCTACCATGACAAGAGGACAACATTTAATTTCCCTGACCTCTGATGAGCCAGATTTCTTTCCCTGTCATATAATCTGCAATAAATAACCCATCAATCCTTTCGCTGGGTGGCTGCTGCAGAGCTGCCCAGTTTAACATATGCACTTTAGTGTCCCTGTTGTATCATTTCACATTAGTCTACATTTAAACCATATTCTCCATTGAAAATCTCACTTGGAAAAAAATCCCTCACATCTCCAAATCTACATTAGCCACCGTCACCACTGACTCATCCCCCTGCGGCAAACACAAACTTGTCCTGGATAATCCTGTCTCATCTCTCTTTCATCTCCATCACTGTGCTCCCCTGCCCTTCTTATTAACCACTTCACTGCTGCCCTCGGAGTTAATTTTTGAGTGTTAGATTGATCAGACTCTTGAAACTGGCTGAATCAGTGGTATGAGTCAAAATAAAAAGTCAAAATTTAGTATTTCAGCAGAGGAAAGGAGCATCATGCATTTACCATGCATTCACCAGCTCACTGTACACCTACAGAATGGTCTAGGGTTGAAAGGGTCCTTAAAGATGATGTAGTTTCCACACACCTGCCAAGGGCAGGGACATCTTCCACTAAACCAGGTTGCTCAGAGCCCAGTCCAGCCTGGCCTTGAACACTTCCAGGGATGTCGCCAAAGTGAAAACCAGAGGCAGCTGCTCTAAGCACTGTTCTAGGGAGTGCACAAGGAGAGCTGTGCTTGGCATTGACAAGGGAAAAGAAACATTCTTTTTTTCTTCTTCTTCTTTTTTTCCTTTCTTTTTTTCTTTTTTTTTTTTTTTTTTTTTTTTTTTTTNTTTTTTGGTCACCTTTGAGCAGCTTTCAGGACACAAACATATCAGCATTTGGGAATCCAAAACCCATTGCTCATTTCTATCACCTTTAATTTTATCAAATATTATTGTTTTATTAAAATGGAAGTATAGAATGAAATTGCTGTATGACCAGAAATAGAGATATTTGACTTCTTCTGAAACAGGGAAGATACTTTTTTATCACTTGCACTTAGCAACTTAATCAATGCTGAGAGTAATCCAGGTTCCCTGCCAGGCAACCCACTGAATTTGCCTCTAAACACAATCTAATTTCATACCAAAATTAAATATGACTTGACTATATTTGAACAGAAACTTGAGTCAAGTTTCTGTTTCATGCCTGAAACAGATGAGGAGAAAGTGGTGGATGAGCAGCTCTACCTTCCACAGACCCCTTCAGCAGATCACTTATCTCACACTGCATCAAAGACAAAGATGGCAAAGCACTCACATTTCCCTGCAGGCATCAGATGCTTCCTCCAGCCCCTGGAGCCCTCCCTGGGCAGAGCAAGGAGGTGGGGAGGAGTGGGGAGATGTGCTCTCCTTTTTGGAATGGGCATAATCTGAAAAAAGCCTCCTGGCAGATGAGTACATTAGTGAAGCACAACTTACCAAGCAGGGGAAATGCTTCACTGAGACAAATGCAATGTCCCCGAACCTTCCCTGAGAGCAAGGCAGCCAGCATCAGGAACAGCTGTTCACACCAAAATGTTTTCCACCTCTACCCTGGGTAACCTCTGGGTGATCACTGAATCTTGCCTTGGTGCTGAGAGAGGATGTCAGGGCCAGGTCCAGTACATTGTGCTCTACATGACTGATAAGAGACTTCCAAATTGCTTAAAGTAGTAATTTGATGATAAAAATCCTAATAATATCCTGCTCCCTTCAACCTCAATACACTATAATCTTATTTAACACATTTGGTGGAGGAAAAAAAAGAAAGAAATCTCATAGTGAGCAGGCAGCCGTGGGAATGTGGGCTAGGAAAGGATATTACAGTATCACTTTGGAGAGCACCATAAATAAATCTTCACCCGAGATGGGTGGGCAGATCAGCGCAGTGCTCCACACAAAATTGCACTGCTCTACAAGACAGTGACTCATCAACTTCTCCACTTCTGATAATCATTCCAACCAGGCCTTCACTGCAGCAAGGAGGAGAAGCCAGAGAAGGGAACCATCTCCGAGCCTGGCTAGAAAGCATGGTGTGGCTGTCAGAGCAGAGAGCTGGGACACACAGGTCTGGATCCTGCCTTCTTTGATCATTTTCTGAGGGACAATGTGGATGGTGTCCAAAGGACAATGCCTGTGGCCAAGCTCTCCAAGGCTGGGCTCCACAATAGAAGAGAGACATGGAAATACTGGAGTGAGTCCAGCAAAGGGCCATAAAGGATGGGAGCATCTAGCACAGGAGAAGAGGCTGGGAGAGCTGGGACTGTTCAGCTTTCAAGAAGGTCAGGAAGAATCTCATCTATGTGTATCAATATTTGATAGGAGAATGCAAAGACAAAGACAGACTCTTCTCAGTGGTGCCCACTCAGAGGGCAATGGGCACAAAGTGGTGAACAGGAAATGCCAATTTAACATGAAGAACTTATCTACTATGAGAATGGTCACCCCTAGAACAAGTTGCTCAGAGACTCTCCTTCCTTGGAGATATTTAACTTCAGTCTGGATGTGGCACTCAGGAACCACTGTCTGGTTCTTGCTGTCCCTGCTTGAGCTAGGGACTAGGTGATCTCCCAAGGTCACTTCAAACCTCCATGACTCTGATTCCACGAGTCTCACCCCAATTCATTGGCTGTTCAAGATTCTTAATATCACCTGCATATGTAATTAGCTGCTTAAAAGCAAATACAAATTCAAATACCTGGTAGGCCTCACTAAATGCAAAATCCAGCGTATTTACTCAAGTGTCCATAAGTTTCTGAGTCAAAGTCTAGCCAGCAAAGCTACAGAGGTTAGGTGTGTAGAGCTCATTCTACTTCTCTCAAAATATATTAATTCAGCATAAGAATCAAAGGTTTCCAGTGAGGACCCATTAGTCCCTGTAGGGGTGTTCTCTGGAGGTTCTCCATCTGGCAGAGACACCCTCTCAGACCATCATCCTCCCCTCTGGATTACAAATTGTCAAGGATTCCATATGAGCACTTTCTATAGTGCCTATCACCATAGTAACCAGGCATTGTTCAGGAATACATATGCAAAGCAACCCCCTCACGGTACATCATGGACCACTCTGATTTTCTGCTGTAGTTACAGAATGCACCAGGTATAAGATACATTCACAGAGAACCAGGTCAATTGAAGACTCCCAAGACAACCTGTTTGCTTTTAATTTATTGCCGGGTTGGCTTTACTCCCTCCTATGCAGCTCTAACAGATCTCAGTTCTTTGACTCTACACTAGGAGGTTTTTAGTTGTTTTTTTAATTTATTCTCCTTTACCTTCTGCCTAATGAATCTACCATCTCCTTGTAGAATTGGGGATGCTTCCTCTGCTCCTTGTACTATTTTACATTGATTTTAAACTCAGGTTTGGATAGGACAGCAACAGGCAGAACCAAGACTTTAATCCTCTGCCTTTGCAGATCCCTCCACATAATTCCCCTGAATGCATTATTTGGGTTGGTTTGTTTGTCTGTTTGTTTAAGTCATTCCCCTTAAGAGAAACATCACTCTTTTGTCTCTCCACAAGCCTAGACAGGTAATTGCAGCTCCACAGAGCACAGGATAAATGTGCATTCTGCAGCCTTGTTATCATTTTGTTTTCCTATTTCTACGATATTCTGTTTGCTTAGAACAAAGAGACACTGAAGCCAGTTGGATGCTTCCTATTGATTTCCAAGGCCACTGGGTTAGCCCTCCATTTCCCAATAAACTCCACATTCCAAAGCACCTCCTCAGGCTGAGAGCAAAATTCAATCAACCTTACCCTATTTGTCTTTTTCACCTTTTTCTCCCCCAAGATGACAACTTTGCAATTAGCCTGCCAACACATAAACCAGAAAAGGACATCAGGCAGCCAGCCCCTTAATTGGCAGCTTTTCTTCCTCAGAAGCAGCCCTGACCCCAAGGCTCAGGAGGTTCCTGGGAGGAGCTGTGCTTTGTGGATTTAGGGAAAGCTACAACTAGGGCCAGCCACTCTGTTTATAAGCATCTGCTGGCTAAATGCCAGCACCCTAGCAGGGTGAGGGAGTTTTGTGTTATCCACGCTTCCCTTAAAATGTCTCTTGGATGCAGCACCCTGTATTCACCACCTAGAACCAACCTGTGGGGTGTTTTATGGCAACAGGACCATAAGCCAGGACTTTGGCTGCAGTGAATCCTCTGAGCTCAGCTGAGGTCACGCAGTTATGCCATCCCACACCAGCTGAAAGCAGCTCAGATTTTAGCGTGGCCTTAAAAAGAATTGCTCTACTCCACACTGGCAAAATTACTTCCCTGTGATGAGAGTTGCTAGGATAACACTGAGGATTACAAGAACACAGATACATCATGATGTTACCCCTCCACCACCTTATCTGGACACCTCCCATGACTCCCACTGATTATTGTTTTTTGAATTTTCCACACACTGTTTCTTTCCTTTTTTTCTGTCTTCGACACAGCATTTCTTCTCTCCTGCCCACCTGCACCTTCTACTAAAGGAGAAGGAGAATCTGACCAGACAGAAGCACGTAACACAAGCCCTGCCACTCCTCTGTCATGCTCTTCAGCAAAAGAATAGGGTAATTAATACCCAGGGAAAGAGAGAGCTAAGAACAGCAATACGTATCACTTGCTCTGGAAATTAGGATCAGCATTTATACATGCAGAACAGCTATTTAAGGATGTTCACAGAAGCTTTATGTTGTCTCCAAGCTCAGGAGAGCTCAAGTCATGATAAGTAAAGCACCTGGATTTCCAGGTGGGAGGATGCTAGTCTAAATCCAATTTTAATAACTTACAGCTCTCTATAGTGTTTGCAGAACAACTTCTCTGTAAGAAAGCATGCACAGAATGAAATTTAGATAATGGGATAGCAGGAACTCTTCACCAGACCTTTACCTTCTGCAGCTCTAAGGCCCATGCAATACTTAACCCACAGCTCCCACAAACAGCATCACTGTTTCTTGCATTCTGTAGGACCCCCTTGGATCTTGCATGACATCCAAATCAGGGTTACCAAAGGATAATTTTCAGTCAAATTACCCCAGCAACTATGCTAGTTAAAGGTTCTCTTTGTCAAAGGCAGGGAGACAACAGGTGGAGAGAAGACCCAGGCAGAGAACCCACACGAACCCCAGGGAGAGCAATACCAGGCAAGGGGAACTGAACCACAAGAGGACAGAGACAAGAACGTGGCACTGCCCAGGAATGATCTACAGGCTTTGTGCAGCACAAAGCACACATGGAAAGCCAAGGAGCAGCTGCTGTTTAGCTGCAGCAAAGCACTGCAGCATCAGTTGTGTTGTCCCAAGGGATATGGGGAAGGAGGATGACCATCCTGGTACATTGATGTTGAAGGGAGCAGTTTCATATCACCTTTCCAGAGGTAAATCCAGTTTAAAAGATTTCCATGCCTCCGTCACGTATTTCTGCCTGCCTGCCTCCGTCCCTTTTCCTGCCACAAGATACACCACAGTTCCTCTGTTCTAGCACCCACGCTTTTAGGAGGATAAGTAAACAAACATGTTTATAAAAACAAGTCAATCACACCACATGATTTAACCATAACCTACTTACCTTTCCCTCACCTTTAAACACAGGCATATGCATTTTTAAGCTAACTTTAGCTAAAAGCTAAAGCTATAAAAAAGCTACATATTAAAAGCTAAAGCTATGTAAGCTTTTCTATATCTTATTTATTAAAAACTACCATTCCAGTGATCCAAGCACTGGGACCACATCCAACCAACACTAAACAGCTACAAGAGCAGTAAATTTCCACATTCAGCTCCTGGTTTGGATGTTCACTGGCCTCACACCCCTTGCTTTTGAACAGTGTTTATCTAGATCATCAGCTTTTCAGACAAGGAGCTTTCTCTTCACATCATCGTGAAACTTGCTTGTCCTTCATCAGGGGCACAAAGGGAAGCTCTAACTCCCAGTTATGGGTCTGCAACACAAGGCCATGTCCCCCTTGTTGACATTCTTGTAAATGCAAGAGAGAACTGTACATTATCACAGAGCAAGGGTTCAACCCTAATGCTGATTGCCATGTAGGGATCTTGCTTTTGTCTGTGGGAAAACCTTGAAAACTGAAGGAAAAGCCAAAATCAGGTGCTCATGATGGATATTTAGTGCAATCATGCTGCAGGAGCAGAAGATTTTGCATCCTTGGCCCTGGGTCTCGGGCACTGCACATTGGGACAAGCTCTCAATTCCTGGTGAAACACATTCCAGAAAGGAATAAAGGCTTTCTCTTGGCAATTCCACACCTTCCTTCTTCTGACTTGCCAAACATAAGTTGGTAAAATAAGTACTGCACAGGTGGTCAGGGCCTCCCATGGGAGAAGTATGATTCAAAGCACCAGGAACTCCTGAGTGTAACTGTACCTCCCTGAAATAGAAATGAACACTCACAATGTCAGCACTCTAAGGAAACAATCTATGCCTTTTTTTTTATCTCTAGATTGGCAGAATGAAAGACTAGGAGATAGTAAGGGAAGACCAATATTAGTTGAAAGTTTTACATTGCTGACAGTGAGGGCACATGCACGTGGCACATGTGTCACTGCTCATGTCTCTCTAGTCCGGCTCAGTTATGTCCCCTCTCAGAGTCCAAGCACTTCGAGGCAAACATCTCCAGCCAGACGTTTTCTGGATCTCTCCACTGACTCTACACAGTGCCTCTAGGACAAACTATGCTGCTCCTTTTTCTTCTAGGCTTATTCAGCAGGCCCACAGCAGCTTTATTCCCAATTAGCAAAGAAATACCTCTGCAAGGTAATGTGGTCCAGTGGTACCTCCCCTGGCTTTCTTTGAACAATTTCCTGCAGTTTAGAGTTGTCCTTCAGAGTAGTTCAAAGGCCAGGGGTATGCTGAAAGTCCCTGCCCAAGGTGTTTCCAGGGTGCTCTGTGGTGGGTACAAAGTCACTGCTTCCTGGCTGGCTCCTGTGACTGCCCCAGAAACCCCCTAAAGGTGAAGCAGAGTGGATGGAGAGGTGCAGTTTCAAAAATGCCTCATCTCCCAGGGACCCATCATCCATGGGTCACTGACATGGTCATTACAGCTTATCAAGTCAGTGCATGCCTAAGGAAATCTCTGAGCCACACATCCACACACGAGTGAAATCTGCAGACAAAAACCATCTTGACATGATTAAGGCTGAAGAGCAGTGACTGCCTTCAACCAGACTCTCCTTTTTTTCTAAGGTTTTCAAATTACACACAATATTTCCAAAGGGGATTTATTAAAAGGAGAGACTGATGCCTTTTAAAAACATATTGTAGAGACATTAGAAAGTCCTTATCATTACTAAGAGAATCATAAATTGGAAAAGAATGTGCTTGATTCATTTTAGAAATTACCCATGATTAAGGATTACTATTTTTGGATCACTGCTGATATGAATTTGCATAAAAGCCCTGAAGTAAGGCTTATTCCCCACAGAGCACCCCAGAAACACCTGACCTGTCCACAGCACATGTGGATGCTAATGCTAAGCACTGAGACACAGGCAGGAGGGGGGAAACCAGCCTCTTTGAAGGGTTCTGCTTTGCAGCTGGGGCTGGACTCCAGGAAAACTGGAATCAGCTGCTGCCATTGAATTTTTTCATGGTGTGACCAGGAAATTTTCTGTGCCTCAGTTCCCCAGTGATAATTGAAGGCTGGAGTACTTCCCTGCCTTCTCAAGCAAAAGGGAGATGTGATCCCTCTGCCACATTTGATCAGTGTCTTAAGTGCTTATTTAGCATCCAGATAGTTCTTCCTTCTTCTGTTTGCTCCCTCTGCCATTAAGAGTGCTGCAGAAAAAGGAGGTAAGGCAAGAAGACAGCAGGTGACTTCTCAGCACCAGCCAGAGGACTCCAATTAGTGTAGGGCTAGGCCAGCAAGCACCAGTATGGGGAAACAGGCAGATCAGGTGCCTCAGGTGGTCACATCTTAACATGCATATCAAGTGACTTCAGGAAAAAAAGAAAAATAGAGAGCATGTGTTCAGTTCTCCAGCAACTGATCCCCACTGATGGTACAGGGCGCTGACATCTCACTCACAGCAGCAGCCCTACCCATCAGCAGACATCTCACAGCTGCCTGGAGCTTGGTCTCTCCCAGCCCAGCCCATGTGTGCGCACAGCAACATCCCAGCCTGTGTCATCACACCCAGGAGTGCCAGGTCACAGGCAATTTCTCATGGCATTCTTCAGCTTTGCAGGGATTTCACTTCACAGTTCTTAAAAAAAAAAAAGTAGATCTGGAGTTTTGCTGCCCAAGAGCTGGGATGAACAGACCTGCCCATGTTTCATTCCCAGCTTCAAATGCTTCAGACTGAATGAAAACTGCAGTCACAGTCAGGCAAAGCCTCACACCCCTGCTCAAGCATTTCAGATTGGTCTGGGACACCACTCTGGATGTTCACAGCCCAAGACATTTCCTTTCCTTTAGAGTACTAAAATTCTAGATCCTGAAAGTACTAAATCATTTATATATATATACACACATATATATATACACATACACACACACATATATATGCACATACATTGCAAAAGTATACAGCTGCCACCAAGAAATACGTCCCCCACTGAGATCCACAAACTTAAAATGCAGCCTCTGTCATGCAGCTTCTGAACAGTTCTCCTTTCTGAAACAAACTGCCTTTTACTGTCTTTGTAGTTCTCTGTACACATTACTTCATAAAAAGGATTAAAATACAAAAAGCAAACCCAGAATGTGGCAGACAAGCTCTTCCCTTTGAGTATTAACCCTGTAAAATATGTCAGTTCTAACTTATCTTCTTTCCCTATGGATTAAATTGCAACATTTTCTCTCAAACCTGTAAAGAAAAACTACATGCTGCTGATCACTGTAATTTTTTTTCTATTTGCACTACCAACCACTTCTAATCATTTTCAGCAATCCTGGCTAACTAGAGAGATCCCAATTTGCTGGAGGTTAGCAAATGTGATACCCATTTATGAGAAGGGGCAGAAGCTGGATCCAGGGAATGTCAGGCCTGTCAACTTGACTTCAGTGCCAGGGAAGATTATGGAGATGTCAATCTGGAGTGCCATCATGTGACATGTCCAGGACAAGCAGGTGATCAGGCCCAGCCAGCTTGGGTTTATGAAAGGCAGGTCCTGCTTGACCAACCTGATCTCCTTCTATGATAAAGTGACTGCCTGGTGGCTGAGGGAAGGGCTGTGGATGTGTGTACCGGGACTTTAGTAAAGCCTCTGACACCATTTCCCACAGCACAGTCCTGCAGAAACTGCATTGCCAATGGCTTGGATGGAGAGCCTTCACCTGGTAAAAAACTGGCCGCGTGCTCAAGCCCAGAGAATGGTGGTGAACGGTGCTACATCCATTTGGCAGCCACTCACTACTGCTTCTTGACCCCAGAGCTCAGTGCTGGGGCCAGTCTTGTTTAATATCTTTACTGGAGATCTGGATGAGGGGATCAAGGGCAGCTTCAGTCAGTTCACAGATGGCACCCAGCTGGACAGGAGTGTCAATGTGCTGGAGGGTAGGAAGGCAGCACGTGGCCAGGCTGGAATGATGGTGTGAGGCCAGCGGGGTGAGGTTCAAGAAGAGCAAGTCTGGGTCCTGCCTTTGTGTGCCAAGAGGCCCCTGAAGTGGCCCAGGCTGGGGGCAGAGTGTCAGGAAAGCTGCCCAGCAGGAACGGCCCTGGGGGTGTCGGCCGACAGTGGCCGAACGTGAGCCGGTGCGTGCCCAGGTGGGCAAGGAGGCCGGTGGCACCCTGGCCTTCTGTGTCAGCAATGGTGTGGCCAGCAGGACCAGGGCTGTGATTGTCCCCCTGTGGTGGGCACTGGGGAGGCCACACTCCACATTCTTGATTCAGTTTTGGGCCCTTCAGGACAAGAAAGACACTGAGGTGCTGGAGCGTGTCCAGAGAAGGGAACAGAGCTGGGAAAGGTCTGGAGCACAAGTCTGATGAGGAGCAGCTGAGGGAGATGGAGTTGCTCCACCTGGAGTAAAGAAGACTCGGGAAGAATCTTCTGACTCTCTACAACTCCCTGAGAGGAGGTTGTAGCTGTAGGTTAGTCTCTTCTTCCACCTAACAAGTGTCAGAACAAGAGGATGTAGTCTCAAGCTGCAGCATGGTGGGTTTAGGTTGGGTATGAGGACACATTTCTTCACTGAAAGGATGGTCAGGCCTTGGAGGAGACTGCCCAGGGCCATGACTGAGTCAACATCCCTCAGGAGGAATTTAAAAGACGTGTAGATGTGGCACTTGGGGACATGGTTTAGTGTGGGGACTTGGCAGTTCTGGGTTAACAGTTGGACTCAGTGCTCTCACAGGTCTTTTCCAACTTTAACAATTTCATGATTCTTTGATTCTACTTTTTTTTTTTCTCAACAAAAGGGTGATCAGACTCAACAGAGCAGGTGGCACAGATGAAGCATTTGTTCATTGGGTGTCATTAGACACATCAATATTATTGGACACAGCTTCCTCCACCCATTCCTTAACTCAGCTGAGCAGGCTTTTCACTGTTGCAAGCCCTGCTGTGTGCTGCTCAAATCCCTTCTTTCAGTTGCTAGCAGTCACGTCCCTGTGTCTAGAGGGTGAAATTGAATGCAGAAATCACCAGCATGTATGAAACCTTTAAATCAGTCCTTTTGAGCTGCACTGCCTTCTGCTTGGTTATACTGAAATTCATGTTGGCAGTTTTTATGGTTTATTAGGCTTTTCTGGAGTTGTTTTTATTCCTCACAAATCTTCATGAACCTGATTATGGGTGGAACTTGTTATTAACCTCTTCCCATGCTGAGAATTGAACTCTGCCCTTGTCTTTGTGTCCCTCCTCACCACTGCTGGAGCTATGCCTCTGCCTTCCTTCTTCCTCTATACTCACCAAATCCCATTAATAGCTTCTCGTAATGCATTTTTTTTCAAAAGCATCTTGAAAATCTAAATTAACTGTATTTGCCAGTCATCCATTATCTGCTCTGCTCTTAATCTTCCCAAAGAAATTGAGGGGTTATTAACATCAGACACATAACATTATTTGCATTCAGGTGCTGCAGCCTTCTAAGACATCACCAAAGATTAGGTGGCCGTGTGCTAAGCTCTGCTTACACCGAGTGAGAGCCCACATCTCTGTTCATGATCTTAGTAGGTACAGAAATGCCAGTGAAAGGAGGAATCCCTACCTTGACCAGAAAATGTGGATGAAAGCATGCGTGATCTTGACCTTAAAATCCATGGAGTTTTGCTACTTTAAACTTGTGTTTGCCTTGGTGTTTTACTGCCTGTTCTTTAATTAATTTCTCAGCTATTCTTTCAGCAACTGAAATAAGACTGAGAGGTCTATGGTTCTTTGGATCACCCATAGTTCATATTAAATAGATGGATACATTGGCCTCTCTCCAGTTCTCCCTAGTCAAATTATTCATCATAAATAGTATTTATTATGAATAAAGCCCCATTTTGGTTAGCTGAATGTTTGGGAACCATCCTGATTTTCTTTAAATATATTGATTTTTTATAAGCACTTGGCAAATAGACTTAAAGATACTTGCAAATAATTCCCTTTTACTCTTTACTTTTAATGGTTTCTTCCTAGTTGGTTCCCAGTGCCCACAATCTTTTGTAACAGTTTTATTAGAGAAGCAACAAACTACAGTGGAAAATCATTGATCAATGATATGTTGATTTAAAATCATTTAAATTGATAAATTGAAGACTGGAAGATATCTTTCCAAATCCTTTGGGGCTCTCAGCATACTTGAAAACAACATTAAGCAAAGCATAGTGAAATCAAGAGCTCAGTCACAAAAACCCAAGCCCAATATTTTAACTGCAGCATTACTCTGTTTCTCCAGCTGCTTTTGATGCACAGTTGTGCAAGTTTCCATGTGATACTGAACTACTCAACTCTTTCAGAACACCTTGATTTTCCCCACTGCTCTGATGTGTGCCTCTTTTCTGGGACCTGGTCTTTAGGAACCAAAGCTGCACCCAGCCAACTTCACTGGGGGACAAAAGAGAAGTGCCCATGAGGTGGTCCCTACTGAGCAGCAGCCTTAAAATCCCGATTTGTTCCAGTGCCATATTGATTTTGGCTCCCTTTCTCAGTCTCTCTGTTGCCCTCCCCCTCTAATTATCCTATTGGCAAAGCGCAAGCAAAGAAGGAAAAATTCTCCAATATGGGATCCTGGATTACCTGCAGCCCCAGTGTCAGTCTTTTATTTGCTCTGATGTGATGCACTCACAGGGGAGACGCTGTGTCAGAAACACTCTGCCTCACAGAGCTCTGCTTGTGGGAATACTTCAATGGCACTCAGAAATTAAAACTCAGAAGAGGAAAGGGATTCCCTCCCACACATCTCTTCTCACCCTGTCACCCAAACCCTTTCCAATATGAACACAGCTTTGGAGTGAAGATTGATGCAAACAAGTAATTGAACTCCTCTGCAGTCTGTGTATCTCCCATGATCGCCTCCCTTTCACCTTGACGATCAAGTATTTAGAGTCACCACAACCAGTCTGGAACTGGGAAGAAGGAGATGAATCAAGTGTTTATTAACCCAAGCAGGAAATGAATTTGAAATGATGCATCTCTTGGAAGACTGCAAAGCTTTATGCAGAACCTGATCACCTCTGCATGAATGAAGCAGCGGGGAGGGGTCCCCGCTGCAATGGAAAAGGGATCTGTAGTTTCTGGCTGCCTTACAACAGCGCTCCAAGTCAGCAGCAGGAAGGTTGTATTTCACACTCATTTTTATACATGAATTCACTGATAAATTGGGGAGCATATTACCACCTTCGATTTATTGTTATCGTAAATTTTGTGGCTGCAGAATGGAACAAAACACAACAGTTTGGGACTTCATCTTAGGGAAAGTGATGTTGTGCAGCCTCCCTCAGTACTCCCTTACGGCAAAGCACAAAAGCTGAAGGGAGAGGGGGGAGAGAAAGAAATATGGAAGAAGGGGAAATAGTTGGTCCTGTTTCCATGCTGTTCACTGCCCCATTAAATCTAAAATCCTTTCAGGCTCTGATTTATTGCTATTTTATGTACCCAAGTTTTCCCCTGACTTCCAGCAGTAAAATCTTTGAGGTTTCTGCCTGCATAGTTCAACAGGAGCCAGACAATCCATGCTTTTATTAGCCAATACTCTATCAGAATGCATTAGGAGAATTTTCAGCTGGATGTCTCACAACTAGCTGTCGGATTTACCCTGCAAGCAGATGCTCCATCTTTCACAAGATAAACAGCTGCCTGATCATTATGAGGGTTGGAGGCCACTAATCAGACCACAGCTGGCTTGGGCTGGGTCGTTTTCCTTCCATTTACACTTCTGTCAGGCAGCATGGCCCAAATCCCCAGTGCCAGTGCCTTGCATACAGTTGAAGGATACCAAATTCTCAGTGCTGACAAGGTTAAGTTGCCAGCTTTGGCCCCAAAGCATTGTCTGGGTTTGGCTTTTTGTGTCCCACCTTGGTGATGCACAGTGAGACAATGCATGGTGGAGAGGGCTGGATCTCAGAGAGGTGGAAACAACCTGTGTTTCCAAGAGCACAGGAGGAGGTGGGCCCAGAGGTGTGAGACAAGGAACTCCCCTTACTGCTACTTTCATTCTGTCATGAAGAAAAGGGCTGCCCAGGGGCCAAGCTCTGAAGACCCTGCTCAGGTTTTACTCCTTACTTACTTACTTACTTACTTGCACTGTCTTCTAACTGTAAGTAGGTATGGGGGGGTCAGCTCTTCTCATGCCTCTCTCTCCACTTCTCTGTAAGCACATTGATATCAGATTAGGTTTAAAATAAAACTGACATATGGTTGTCATGGGGGTTACAGCTTAGACGGGATGGTGGGTTGTTAAAGGAGTGAAATAGCACTCAGCCTTTCACTGGAGGACTTCCAATTTGTATAAACACCAGGCAACCAGACCTTCTGACACCAGGGAGGCAGTGAGCTGCTTTGGAGGGGGAGAAAAGCATCTCTAAAACCGTCAGGGCAAGTCAGGATCAGAAGTGAGAAGAAGACACAGTTGAGATAATTTTAAGTCTGGTGCTACAACCAGTCTTTCCTCTTTGGGACTGACATGGTGGGAGACTCCCAGTTTTCCACTGGGCACATCACCCAGGGCTTGGAGAAGACACATGGTATAAAATCTGTCTCGTCACAGGAATTTTTGAATTCTTTAGTTAGTATTCACTTAATAGAGAAGAACTAGAATATTCCCTTCCTTCAGACAAAAAGAAGCAAACTCAGCAATTTTATGAAGAAGGAAAATCATCAATGAAGAGAATGAAATGCTGAACGGTTACAAGGCCACTGCTATGCCAAAGAGACCCCTACCTGATGTGAAACTGAACACATTAAGGACCTTCTTAGATTAGGTGCATTCTAATGTTTCCAGTATTAGATGTTTCCAGTGAAGCCCACAGCTCAGCACAGAGACCAGCCAGCCCCCAACCTCCTCCCAACCCTCCAGTGAGGCTTCAGCTCTCCATTTTCAGACCAAACAGATCAGACACCCAGCCGTAGTCGGGATGACACCAAGTGCAATGCAGAGATCAGCAGATCCTAAAAGAATACTGTGGGAAAAGCTCACTGACCATCAGCACACAACCTCATCTCCTGCAGAGACTCAGTGTCCCCTGCCTGGCCGTGGCATGACAGGCCTAGAGGACTGAGGTCAATGTTCTGCAGTCTGACAGTGGCTCAGGATGTCAGCTCATGAATTTTCCATGGGCTGTCAGCACCTCAGCACCTCCACCAGCAACACTTCACTGGCCTGGCCTCCATTAACCTCTCAACCTAAAAGGGACTTTTGTCTTTACTGTTACCCTCCCTCCCTTCAAAACTCATTTCCCATTATTCCACTGCACTACATGGTGTCAGTAGTTCAGATCTCTCCAGGAGACATCACTGGAATTGCAGATATTATTAAGCCACTGCTGGGTCAACTGCAACGCTGCACAGTGTCTCAGTGGTGCAGAAAATGAGTCAGACATGTTGTGCTGCTATTTTGGGAAAGCTGCAAAGCTCCAAGCAAGTCCACATGGAATGGAGGTTGAGTCTATCCCTCAGATAAGGACATTGCCATTACCCAACCCAAGGTGCTGCCAGGTTCCCTTGCTGCAGGGAACTTCCTCTGTCAAAGCCCATTTACAGGAGAAAACACAGTGAAACATCACTTCAGGGAGCCTATAGCTCATCTCCAGCCTGCACATCCTGATGTTGTGGTCTGGACTAGCTTCATGTTTCCATGTGGAGCTCTGGAACCTGAGATATCCTCTACCACAGACTTCTTGTAGAGAAAGATATTGGCGTGGTCATACACACCTGTAGTTAGATAGATGTAATTCCTTTTGCTAAACCAAACCCTTAGTTTTACAAAGAACCATAGAATGGTGGAGGTGGGAAGGGACCTCTGCAGGTCATCCTGCCTCCCCCCCTCCCAGGACCACCCAGAGCCAGCTGCCAAGGCCACTGGCTTTTGAACATCTCCAAGGATGGAGACTCCACAACCACCCAGGCAGCACTTTGTCAGCATCACAGTAAAAAAAAGTATTTCCTGATGTTCAGATAGACCCTCCTGTGGTCCTGTCACTGGGCACCACTGAAAAGAGCCTGGCTCTGTCCTCTCTGTATCCTTCCTTCTGGTATTTGTACACCTTGATTAGATTCTCCTTGAGCTCCCAGCTTTCTCAGCCTCCTCATAGGAGAGAAGCTCCAGTCCCTTATTGACAATTGAGGTCCTTCTCTGGACTTTCTCCAATGTATCTGTGCCTGTCTTGTACTGGGAAGACCAAAAATAGACACAGGACCTCTTTAATTACCCAGGAATCAAGATCAGCCCCATTTGATTACCCAGCAGGGCCAAATGAGCAACTGGCCCCTAAGAAACCACCATTATTTCCCACTGTAAACTATTCCTAAATCTTCCCATCCCTCCATCTCTTAGAGACAATGTTACATCCTGTGGCTCACAGGCTTCACAGAACAATTTGGTGTGTGAGTCAGAGGATTAGAAAATTCTCTTGCCCCCATCCTGCAACTTCCAGAGAAGCTGAAGTTTCTGGAGCAGATTCAGGCGTCTTTGTGCTTTGCATTTACCAGTTTCTTAGAGTCACTTTAATTTTGCTGGCTGAGACCTTGGCTTTGTTGTGGGTACCAATTCTTGCACAGATGCTTCTTTTAAATAAAAGGGCACCCAAGACGTTGGCAAGTCTATAATTCTGTCATCTGACATTTAAATCAAAATCAATCTTTCTCTTTGCTCGTTAAACAAAGATAAACAGAAAAGTGACAAGGTTCTCCAAATTTCTAACCTAGGTGGGAGGAGGAAAATCATGACTGTCCTTGCTTTCAGGAGCATCAGCTCCTGATCCAGCATCATTTCCCCCTCCAGTGCTGGCAAACTTCCCTCTATCTGAGGAGGCAGAGGTATGACTTTAATACTGAACTCACCCCAGGCACTACCCAGAGCCACAGGAAAGGCTGAACATATGGACTGGATGCTGTTTTCACGTTGAGCACACATGAGGATTAACCTCCCCAAGGTCAAAGAGAGCCTGAGCTCCAGCAGACATCTCCATGCAGTTATTTGATGTCATACCTAAAGCACCAGGAGGAATTACAGCACAACAGGACATTGGGTCTCCATGGGAGAGGCAAACCCTTCCCAGAGCCGTTTCAGCATAAGAAGGGGTGAGGAATCCACAAGTTTCAGTCACAGGCACCAGTCTGTCCATTTTTGCCCTGGATTTGGTTCAAGTCTGGTAGGGATGAAGCTTTGTCTGATTTAGACTCCTCTCACTTTCTCATGTCAGAGAAAAGCAAAATAATTAACACTTAGGACTGTGCAATAAAATGCCAGTCACAGGACAAAAACCAGTATAACTGCCATGATGGCTGCTTTCAATTTCTCCTGTCCAGAACACTGGTAAAATGCTATTACAACAAACCAGCTCTGTGACTTAGACCACCTTTTGTGCCTGTGAAAATCATGGTACAAGGTGAGAACCAGATTACCATGAACTGACTTAGAAAGAATTCTCCCTTGATTGCACAAAAGATGGGAAGCTGCTCACAAACATTGCACTAATCAACACCCATCAGATTTATTAGTGTGTCTGAAGGGTCTCTGAAGGGTGTCATCGTGCATTTCACATTTCCCTTTTTCCTGGAATCCTAAAGCCTCCAAGAATATTAACTGTCACTCACCTCACATCTATTTCCCCATAATTCATGGCTTGTTCTGCGCTTTCCTGTAACCCCAGGCAGTTCAAGGTTGAATTCTATAATAACTCTTCTCTGGTTTAAACACGTCTGACACCTCAGTGTTGGTCCCAGGTTGGTTATGTCTGAATAAAAATGTGTTGAGGCACGTTACAAAAAGGGAGGATTTGTGAAAAATACATGAAGTCTAGAACAATGACACTTGGGGGTATGTTAATGAACTGGTCTGAATTCTTGTGAAATCCATGAAAATAATCATTTTATTGCAGAAGTATCTTCTCAGCAAGCACCTCCCTGTTGTAAACAAAATGTAACAATTTACATATTCCCAGAAGTTTGAGGCCCACCAATATCCTGTAGTTCTACCCCTTACCCAGACAGCTGACCCACTTGGGGTTTTAAGGGATTTTCAGTATTTCTTTTTTCATGTGAAAAACATTACAGATCCTAAACAAAAACACTGTTTTGCAGAATAACCCAAATTCTCCTGTCCAAAAAGCACAGACAAACCCAAGGCAGCAGATGACAGTCTGCAGAAATGTTTCCTTCCATGGAAAGCACTTTTTGACATATTCTTAAAGATATTGTAGGGTCTCTGAGGTTCAGGACTAAATTTGTCTCTCTCCAGAGGATCCCACAGTAGACTCCTGGCTGCTGAGAATGTCTTTGTCAAACCTACCAACACAGGGCTGAAGGCACTTTTTAAAAGTCATTTTAAGAGACGTTTACTGAGCAAAAATCCAGGGGAATTGACTCCAAGCAACAGGCACTGGATTTGTGCCTTAGGATCTCCAAATGTAATCCTTACAGAGATGGACTAACCAGGTACCTCTGGCAGTAAGTAGGCTAAAAAAATGGCCTGAGTTGCATAACATGCTAGAACTTGAGTATTTATTTATCCAAGAGTAAAATCCAGGAGTAAAAAACGTAGGGTTCTACTACAGATCTCAACAGTTGGCTCCAAAATTAATACATGTGTCATACTTACCTCATTAAGGAAAACAGATAACTATTCTCTCCTGGTCTGTCTCACACATGCTATTTCTTCTTACACGATAACAGGGAATAATCTTATTATGACATTTCGACTGAGAGCCTGCAAATCTCACAATCTCTAGTTACAGAGTATCAGCAATTAGAAAATGGCATTCAGTTGCTCTGAATATCTTTTACACATGCTGAAAAGAGAGTAAAATAATTTATTTGGTTGTAGGAAGTAACTCTATGAGAGTAAAATAAAATAAACAGCCCCATTCTCAGCACCAACTCTGCTCTAGACTCTGTCAGAGCTGGTCCTGGGTTGGTATGGCAGCACTCAGGGAAGACAAGGACCAGGAGAATTTCTTTATGGCAGACCTTGCTCTCCATCAGCAAAAGATTTAATTCAGCTTCAAGCCTTCCCTTGGAGCTCAATTAAATCTTCGCAGCCTGAAGCAGATGAACTGCTCCATTTGCCCAAAAGTGTAGCTGTGACAACATCCTTAAAATCTTTACAGCAACTGTTCTTGAAAGAACAGACCATGTCTGGCCTCAGATTACCAGGGGGGATCAGCTGTGGGCCTAATCCCTCTTTTGTACCAGCAGCCAGAGGGCTGAGACTGCAGAACCCCATCACAGGGCTCACCTCACAGTGCCTTCAAAGGGCTGGTACAGAGAAACCCGACTGTGCAGGTTCCTCTGGTCAGGAGCCAAGCTGGAGCTCTTCCAGAGAGCACTGTGCAGAAAGCTGGGGCAAGATGGGAGTAAGGAGGAGAGTTTTGGGGGAAAGGGTGACAGACCAACCTTGCTAGTCTTACCCCAGGCAAATAAGAGGTTGGTGCTGCTGATTACAGCCAAACCCCTGAATACAGTCAAAACCCCAAATCCCAAACCCCTGCCCTGCCTTCAAAAGACAATGAACCCCACCTTCAAGCTGGAACAACCTCTGCCCATGCCTGAGACCGCTTGCAGCCATGCAGCCAGAGGCATGGGAGCTGGAGACATGATGGCAAAGCCACTTAAATAGAATAAATATTGTTAATATGCAAAGGAAATCGTTGGCAGGCTCCAAACAGGAGAGGCGTTCTCGTGTGGTAATTGGGCTTGGCTGCATCTCAGAGCATCACACCCAGCCTGCCTTGCTAACAGACGCTTTGCTGGTGCAGATATAATGCCTTCACTGTGCAACACATAACAATACCCCAGGCTCATCATTCAATGGCTGATAAACCCAGCTAAGCAGGGTCTTGGAGTGAAATGTTCTGAACATCAGCTGATTTTGCCATTGGTCAATTCATCCAAATGCAAAATTACTGTGCACAATTATTGTACACACAACACCATTTCATCACTTGAGTTAACAGTTAGCACTTTTGGAGGTATTTCTTCACTCCCACCATTAACAATCCTCAGCAAGGATTCAGGAAGGCAGGCAGTGGGTACTGGCACAGTTGGAGAAGGAAAACAGGCAGCCGTTTTAAGCCAGTTGTCAGGAATGACCCAATAAAACAAAGGAAAGAAGGAGCTAAACTAGAAGGATTTCCATCCCAAATCTACCCACTGAACCAGACCGTCAGGTCAGAGTTTGACCTTTCAGCGAGGTTTGCCTGTCCCTCTAAATGTTTGTAGAGGGAAAGATAAAGGCAGAACAACACCAGAGTGGCAACTCTGACAGTTCTGACTTCTCACATGGCTTCCAGGAGAAACCTCCTCCTTTCAGATTTTGACAACAAGTTTTAATTTTGCTTCAGATGCAGGAGGCTCTTTTTATAGGGAGGGACAGATTTACCGGAGCACAGAGCAGCTCTGGCTGCCCTCAGTCTCCTTTCCCAGTCCTGCAGTCCTGAGAGAGGACTCCATGGGATGCAGTTGTAAGGCCTGCAAGGCTTCCTGAGCTTGGCAGGTAGTGCCAAAAATGAAAATGACAAGGTAATAACACATTAGTCACTCACTTGTGTAAGAAGCCATTATTATTGTAAATATAAACTGGGGGATAAGAGGGAGCAGCTCTGCTAGAGGCTCGGGCTGGTGGCAAATTGAATGTGAGTCAGCAGTGAGTCCTGGCAGCCAAAAGGTTCTTCATGGGCAGGGTGGTCTGTCATGGGAAAGGTTTCCCAGGGAAGTGGTCATGGCACCAACCTAGTTCAAGGATTTCAAGGAGTGTCTGGACAATGATCTTTCTCATATGGTGCAGTTTTTGATAGTCTTGAGAGGAGCAAGGAGTTGGAATCAATGGCCTTTATGAATCCTTTCATAATTGAGATAGCCTTGAGTTTATTCTAAGATTCTGTGTCAGTGCAGGTACTTCTAGAATGACTGATCCCATGTGTGGGACTGAGTTCTCCTACTGAGAACTTGGGGTGGAAGTTAGAACATGACTCACTGATACTCCTAATTCAAAGAGCAAACTGCAAGATTGATTTCACTTTCAAACATATCATAATTTCCACCTAACATTGTAGTAGCACCCTTACTAGAAGGGAAAAAAAAGAAAAAAAAAGAAAAAAAAAGAAAACTATCAAGCCTCTTTGTTTGCCTTTACTAGGATTCACTATTTAATTCCCTCTTCCCACCAAACATCATTTTGCTGAAGATACTAAAAATTGTCTCTTATGATTATGATAAAGTAGTGGCACTTCTGAATAGTCAAATCAAAGGAGAAGAAGATGAGAAATGAATCTGTTGATGAAAAATTGAATGATTCAGACAAGGGAATTGATTATTTAAGTCAATACCATCAGAATGTGAATGTCACTGTTGTTCTTCAATTTTGCTTTCTTTTATTGAAAACTTATTGTCTGTAAAACAACAAAAAAATCATTATCCTAACAAAATATCAATTGAGACTTAATTCTGCATCATTCCTGTGGAATTCTTTGGTCATTTTGAACATGTTTTTTACTACATACTTAAAAGAAGTATTTCAACATATATTTTTTCATGGTTCTTGTACTAAAACATCCTTGAGTTAGAAGAGTGTATCTATGTAAAACATGCATTTTTCACAGTGTTTTATGCTTTTTACAGTCTTTGAGATGAAAAATATTAAAGCATCATTTTCTTATCCTGTTTTATTAAACATCTTTTAACCAGAATAAAACATGATTTGTACCTACACATTCAATGAGGTACAGGAGTTGGGTTTTTTTTCACAGTCATTACACAGCCCAAGTTTAACTACATACTGGCTAATGAACAGCACTTTTTGAAGGTAATATATTATCATGAACGAGATCCATGCATACTGAAAAGGTTTTACTTGGTATCATTGTCCTTTTACTCTAACACGGCATTGCTGATTATGATATTTGGATGACTTCACCGCAATCTATTTATTTCTTGTTTACACATCACTGCCTGAAAGTCTGCTAATTTTTTATCGTTTACCAAAAATTTAGAAAATATACTTTAAAGAAGAAAAAGCAAGGCACTCCAACTCCATCCCCACTGAGCTCCATGGTTACAGAGAAGGAGGTGGGTAAGAAATGCCAGACCAGACAATTTCAGATCAGTTCTGCTCCAGTAGATGTTTTCCTGCAACAGATGTCCAAGCCTCTCTGATGTCCATTAGTATTATTCTGCTGTCCAGTAGCTGCAGTGACCCCAGGGCACAGCCTTCAGGGGGCTGAACTGACATCAAAAGTAGTGGCTGAAGAACATGTTCCAGTGCTCAAAATTCCTCCATAACTCCCACTGCTAAGAAAAACATCATGTGTCTACTCTTTCCTCTCATGCTGACAGAGAACCTCCCGAGAGCATCTTGGAGATTTGGCTTGGGTGGCACACACAGCATGGAGCTCCACCAGAAAATATCTGCTGGCCACATGGAACATGCAATTGTCCCGAGAACATTTTCACTGACAGGGTTACTCATCACAGCCTGAGCTCGGGCTCCCCAGATGATCTCACACTGGCTCCCACTCTGCCTCAAGTTTAGAATAAATAAATTTACTATCCAGTGAAGAAACTCCTCACTGGACAAGAAGAAACCACCTCAAATGCTACTCCCTGCCCATTAAAAGCATTTAAGGGACTTAAATCACATTGGGTGAGAGATTTCAAGCCTGTGCTGAGGCAGGACAGGTACAGTCAAACTGCATAAATGGAGAGGGAAATACCAGAAAATAAACCTTGGTAAGTACACAGTCCATTGTAAAAATCTAGCCCAGGTGCCAAAAACAAATCCAATAGAGAATCCATCAGTCTGTGCATGTCCCAGCTGAATACATAACATATTAAAAAGGAGGGAAGACTGTGTCTATGGCAAAGCAAATAGAAGCTGAGAAAGGAAAATGCCACCATTCTGAAATGGGAGCTCTTTACAAATAAATTGACACCCCCACAGCTCCCCAGCTGCACTTTGCTTTCTGTTCACTGGCACGCCGTGACTTGGCCAAGGCCCTGCTGACAACATAAAGATTTCTCTCTTCTCCTCCATCCCAGCAAGGCCAATGCTTCATCTAAATGTCACTCTAATGTTAACTAAACACAGTCACACAGGCTTGGGAGATGAGGTCTGACAATGGATTAGCACCTCCTCCTATAATCCTTCACATGAAACCCGTGTAATTTGAAGACCCCCTACAAAACATCAGTTTAATGGCTGTATCATCCTTCTCCTCCACAGCACCCACTGGGTTGCCCTAAAAAAACTCTCAAGGCTGACCCTACAGTTCTCACACTGCAGTGTAAATGATATTGCTATTCTCTGCAGCTCACTTTTCTTTACCAAAATAACCCACCCTTTTGGGGAAGACGGGAAGAGGAGTGGGATGGTAGGAGGAATTGATCCAAAATTCCCCAGCAAAACCAGAAGAAAAACACAGGATTAATCAATCATATCCCTCAAACCTGCAGAAATCCTAACAACCCAGCCAGAAATAAGCGTTACCTAGAAACATGAGAATGCACTCCCAAAAAGTGGGAGTTTGGTTTGGCCAGGAATCCAGAGTTAATAGGAACATCCAACAGGAGGATGCACAAAAGGACTAAGCACAAGTGTCTCTCCTGCCTTCTACACCCTCCCTTCAGTGATGGCTTGTACTGAACCAGGCAGCCTAATTGACAAGTGTCTGTACACTCTCAGCCACTGGCAAATCCCTTTTAACCTGAAGCTTCTCCTACAAAAGCCAACACTAAAAATAGAGCAGACAAAATTGTTTAAGATACAGTTTGAGGGGTTTTATTTCCTTTCCTGCTTTGTGTTTGGGCTTTTTGTTTGGTTGGGTTTTTTTTTCCTGTTATCTCCGAGTCCACAGCAGATTTAAAAACTGGTTGACCAGAGAACCTGGGGCTGCAGGGGGTTTTTTTTGCATTGGAGGTGGTAATGGACACCTTATTCTGCAAATAAGCCCCAAAATAATCCACAAAAGAAAATTCTACAAAGCACTCATAGAGAGGGGAAATGGAGGAGGGGGCACATTTGTGCTGAAGATCAGAAAATCTTTGCTTACCTATGGCTTTAATGGGGAGAGAAAGAGAGGGGAAATAGGTGGAAAAAATAACCAAAATAAGAAGGTTTTGAGAGGCTGCCCGTGCGGGCACAGAGCGGGATGAGGGCAGCGAGCGGGATGCGGGCAGGGAGCGGGAGGCCGGCACGGAGCGGGATGCGGGCACGGAGCGGGATGCCGGGACGGAGCGGGATGCGGGCACGGAGCGGGATGCGGGCACGGAGCGGGATGCGGGCACGGAGCGGGATGCCGGCACGGAGCGGGATGCGGACATAGAGCGGGATGCGGGCACGGAGCGGGAGGTCGGCGTGCCTCTGGGGGGAGCTCGGGAACCGCGGTTCCCCCCCCCACGGGGCCGTCTCCACCTCGCCGTCTCTGCCGTGAAATTAGGAAAGGAGGGGAACGCAGCCTTCTGCCCCCTTTGTCTCTTGCTCGATATTCTCTTCCCCTTGAAACTGAACTGAAAATTCAGTTTCCAAATGCAAGTGTCTGCTTGACAGCGTTTTGTCAGCTTGTTTGAAATAAATAGAAAAAGGAGGCTGAGCAAACCCCATTCAGCCCCTACAATGTTGCTCTCAACAACAGGGTCTCTTTTGGGTCACACCAGTTGTGCCTGTGATTGAGATCATGCACATGAGGACTAAGGCACCCCACAGCACCCCAAGGCACCCCAAGCACTGCCATGAGTGCCTGCAGTGACACTGAAGTTGGTGGCACATTATCCATCAGCTCCTGTGTCATCTCTCAGAGCCTCAAGAATCTTGAACGGTTTCTGAATTAATCAATCTCAAAATCTTCTTGCCTCATCACTCAGCCCCCATCCCATCTAATCCCATCAGTATTGTCACTGAGAACTAGAGGAGTGTGTTCACTTGCCTCGGTGACACAAAGTTCCTTGAACACCTCTTGCTCAGAAAAGTCTACAGGGAATGTGCATTAAGCATCCCCTCACAGAAGGGGAGAGGCAAATCTGTGACCCTTCTATCCCCGAAGTTCTTCCCAGCCTGTGGGATTTAACACTGATGGTCCTTGATGTTAGTTAAGCTGAGTTTGGGAAAAACCATGCTTCCCAAAATCAGAGGAACACAGGAGGTGGTCAGCTAGTATGTTCCACTTCAGCCTCAGCTACAGACGTGCCTTTTGGTTTCAGAAGTCCCCCGTTCATTGTGGCACTTTCTGATGTAATTGCACCACTCTTGCACTCACACCTTCATCAGGAAAGACAAAATTAAAAACTTAAATCACTGATGAAATATAACCAGCATGAATGTCCTGATGAAAAGAGGCAAAATGCGCACTTGTGATTGTTTTTCCAGAGTGCTCCCTGGCCCAGAAGGGGAGGATAACAAATTGAATGAGATAAGGAACTCCAAAGAAAGGCACGAGAAATTATTTCAGTGTTGGACAGAACTGGCTAACAAGGGGAGATTAAATCAGCCAATTACACATATTCTTGGACTAAATATAACCTATACTGAGGACTTTACAGCAGCCTCTAAATATTGGAAAGATGCAAACACTTTACTAGAGACAGTAAAACTACCAGGAACTGATGGAATTTATGAAATACCAAAGGCCAGCTAAAAATTAGAAGCTGTCTCCCAACTCTGGGTTTATGCATGAGCAGAACAGTCTGTCGAGGAAAGCGATCTTTCCCAGAAAAAGCAAAGATTTAATTTAATGAAAACCTAGACTCCAAGAACAGTCTGACATCTGCGAGGATTCAGCCGGAATCAGCGGAGGAACCTTCAGACTCCGGCGTGCAGCTTCACACTAACTGCTTAACATAGCATGTTTGCAAATTGTAATGCTGCTGTTACAACTGATACTGTGCAATTTTTCAGCAGCTCTACACTAAGGGAGGAAAAAAAAAACATCGCTCCAGCTACAAAAGGAAGCATCAGTGACAGATTTCTCACTGAAGGTTTTTCAGTTTGTTTTTTTTTTTTTTCTAATATTCATCCAGATGGATTCACAGTCCCCTCCTCTTCCCCCTATGATCCTCTGGAAGGGAAAGGGCTGGAGTCAGTCATTGGGGGTCTGAAAAGTCTCATGGCTGGTAAGGAGGCAGCTTTGCAGAAAAGGATGTGGGATCCTGGTGGACTGCAAGTTGAAGAGGAGCCAGCAGCGTGCCCATGCAGCAGCCAGGGTTAACCACACCAGTTGCATTAGTGAGAGCATAAGGGGAAGGTCAAGAGAAGGGAGAGCTGTGTACCCAGAGGTGCACTGCAAAACGGCAGGCAAAGGTGACAAATTGCAGACAGAGAAACTCAGGTTTAAGGATCAAATAAATGCTTTACGATGTTTTAGGATGCTTTACAACAAACACTTGACAGAGGCAGAGGAGCTGTGCCATCTCAGCTGGGTAAAAATCTGCCTTGGAGATGATCAAAACACAACTGGATAAGGCTCCAGCCTAACTCAGGACTTGGGCTAATTGGAGGAGAGGCTTGGACTGATGCCCAGCAGAGCGACCTTCCATCTTAAGCCATTCTGTGGTTCTACATAAGGAACTTACTCAAACCAAAACAGAGCAAAATCAGGAGCAAGGGCACTCAGAAGCACAAAATGGATTTAGAACTGTATCAGAAACAACCCTAAGAAATTATTCTCCTTACCCTCCCCATGAGACTGTTAAAGACCCCAATATCCACCCAAAACCTCAGAGGCACAAATGGAAATCTAATGCCACCTTTGCGTGGTCACCTTTGAGAATCACTCTCTGAGCTGCTGCCTTCAAGACACAGCACTTCCCAGCCTAAGGATTCTGTACTGTACAAGTGGGAATGCCACTTGTACAATACAACCCTCCAAAAAGAGGAATAATACCTACAGACATACATACAGGAGCTTTCCTTCTCCTTCACCACAAAACAGGCACAGAGACATCAGCTTCCTACCACAATGATCTTTAAATATGAGTGCAGGAACCAGGAAAAAGTAGGTAAGTCAACAGTTACAACCACAGCGAAGTAAAAAAACAATTCCTTTCTCAAGTGGCATGTGCCCAAATTCATTCTTCTGATTTTGTTCAGAGGGACAGGTTTTTACTGCCCTTAGCAGATTAAGGTCACTGTGGGGGGCGGGGAATGAACCAGGATCTAAGCTGGCTCACATATCACCAAAAAAGATGCTTCCCATGCGCTGATTGCAGGATATTACTGGAGGCAACAGTTGTGGGGGAGAAAACACTGCTTTATTTCCAGAACCCAGCTAAGTTTATGTGGTTGGCAGTAGGGAAAAATAGTATCACCACTGTTGCCTTGAAAACAGAGCAAACCCAGCCTAGAAGTCATTGAGGGGGAATAAACTTAGAGTCCCAAGATGCCTTTTATAGAAGCACTTTATCATGGATAAACACACTTTGGAATGAGGCACTTTTCCCACTCCACCTTCTTTGTGTCGATGTTATGTTTCTACCAGGAATAAGGAGCTTCTCACGGCTTTTTTTTTTTTTTTTTTTTTTTTTTTTTTNTTTTTGGTCAGTTAGAGAAGAAACAGCTTTTGCTGAGTGCCCTCATCCCTACCTCACCAGGGACATTTCTGGAGTCCTTATGGCTTGAAAGCCAACTAAGAGTAAATGACTCCATATCATAACCTGGTCCCAACCCATCAGAGAGATGAACTGTCAGGCTTGTTCGAGTTGGCTGAGTCACAACATCATTGCTTTCATCTTTGTGATGAATATCAGGGATAAAAGAAAAAGCACTACAGTTACATTATTCCTGCTCACAGAATATTGGAAAATGTATTAAATTACTTCGCACTGGCTGAAACAGAGTACTTGGCTCCCTGGAGTTTTTTGTAATGAAGTTCTTACTTCAATAGCCATGGGTATGTTCTGGGGGAGCCCTAATCTGTTCATCAGGTCCCACCTGCCAGCTGCCTCCCCCCGTGTCCAGGATCCCTGCCACTGGATCCACAGCTTTTAAAACAATTTCTTAGGCTCCTTTCAGAGTTCCCCTGGATTACAAGTGGTGATAAAAGGCAACTTCCTCAAGCAGAGGTAATAATGATACAGATATTCAGATTATCTTCTGGGTCTACCCAGCTGTAACAACACTTCCAGGAGCAGTCATTGTCCTGCCTAAACACATCTGAAACAAATTTGTGAGGACAGACCTGTTTCCATCACTTGAGCTATACAAGGCATTCCCCCTTTTCCCTTTCTCTCTGCCTGCTTAGATTTTACCAAAGAATGCAGAACTCACGGTGCACTTCTGAATTCCGACTGCATTTTCTGGCACATATTAAGGAGCCTTCACTAATTTTAGGAACAAAATTGACTGCACTGGGATTGTACTTAACTTTAGTTCTAGAAAGAGTTTCTGCTTCTGCAGGGAGACACACAGGACACATATCTGGATCCCCTTGCAGCACCAAGGACAGATATTGAATATACAGCCATTTCACAGTATTTTTAAGTTAAACTCTCAGTTCAGTCCTTGCTCCCCTGCTTAGGAACACACCACATTCGTCATAGAGCATTCCTTTGGACCAGGATAAAATGTCAGGCTGAAAAGCACCCTCATTAGATTGAATCCCATTCACAAAGGGCTTGATCCCACCATCAAGCTTCCAAAACCCACTATTTCCTTCCCTATCCTTTGAACTTGTTCCTCACTTTGCATCTTACTCAGCCACTAGCAGAGTGATGACATAAATCTCACCCAAGCCTCTCTTTACCACCAGACTAGTCCCTCCACTCTTTCTCTCTTTGGAGCAATGACATGTACAAAGAAGGACCATGCCAGAAAAAGAGACTGATATGAAAACCAAGATAAACTCATGCAAACACCATCACAACTCTGCTGTTAAACCCAAGCAGCCACATTCTGCCACAGTCCTATTAAAGCACTGCCATGGTCTTCCTTACTCAGGAATAATTGCACAGGGCAGGAAAAGCATTCTCTTATGCTGGGATTAAATACTCTCAGTTGTCTGTGAAACCTGAAGCCCAAGTTTTTCTGGGAATGTTATGAATGTCTCAGGCTAGTGGCCAATTTTAGAGGCTATGGAATAATCCAAGCAAGCATTAACTGGCACTTATTTATAGCGACCACTGTTCACATACTGTGTGCTGTATTAACCCTTCAGCATCAGAACCCAGGTGGAAATTCTATGAAATTCATGCAACGTAGGCTACATAGGCTAAGGATCAAAAAGGCAGATTGGGACAGTGGAGGGTTGGGAGGGTTAGAAAGTCAGCAGTTAGCTTGAGATATAGTTAAAAAAAAAAAAAAGAAAAGAGATAGGCATGGGCAATGAATCTAATTAGTGAGTGCTACAGCAAGAAAAAACAGGCTGCAGATCACAAGGCTACTTTTTTTCCAAGACTGGCTCAGACCACTCTACAACTCCTGTTCTACAAACTACAGATTCTTTCCTTTGTGCTTTGTTCAGTAGGCTGATTCTTATGCTGTTTTATTCCTGACCCACAAGCCAGCAGAAAGAATAACTGACAATAAGGTATCTTTTTGATTATTCTGTTGTATGAGCTGGAGATACTATAAAATAAATGCCATTTATAGCCTCTTCGTGGCCACATGACACACCAGACATTTCTCTGATGCAAGAAAGATTCCACCATGCTCTCATGCAGACCACCATTACTGCCTAGCACATAATAGGACATTTCTGGTTCTACCTGATACCAGTCAGCTGCACTATTCCACACCAGCTGCTTCCTCACAGCTCAAAGCACTTTGTAGTGTAAGCACTAACACAGTAGAGCAATAACTTGAGATGATAATTTAGGTTGGTGCTCTTTCTTAAGTGTCTGGATTTTTACAGGCTGTCTGCCTTAATTCTCTGTTTCCCATTAAAACCTCTTTGGGGAGAATGAGCATGAATCTGTAAAATAAAAAAAAAAATCCAGGAATTTGGAGA
The DNA here is from genome assembly GCA_008694505.1 of Cyanoderma ruficeps. Classification (NCBI taxonomy): domain Eukaryota; kingdom Metazoa; phylum Chordata; class Aves; order Passeriformes; family Timaliidae; genus Cyanoderma; species Cyanoderma ruficeps. The sequence goes on from VZDJ01007752.1 coordinate 1,848,729, forward strand.
ACAATAACAGGTGCATAGAGAAATTGAAATAACACATTAGTTCGCTGGATTTGAGCTGGGCTTTTAAATCCCCAGCCAAGCATCTATATATTATGTGCTCCAAAAATGCAGCAAAAGACAAGCAAAGGATTCATTCTGAGGGCAGACTGCACATGCAGGGGAAGAAGGAGACACTGATAACTATATCACGTGTAGGAAACCGAGACATGGTCAAATCAAGAGTAGAAGCAGACTGGTCCTGGGGCAGCAAGTATAGCAATGTACATACTTTTTGTAAAGTTCACAGACTAAAACTCAAAACCTTTTGTCAAGGGCTTGGAAGATGTGGTTGCCATGATTGTCACAGTATTTTATTCAAATTTAAAAAATCAAGCAACAGTTCAGGGAACAAAAAAACATTAAAGGCTTCCTCCTCATCTGATCACCATTCTACATCCCTGCTCCCTCCCTTCTCCTCTCTCTTGCTGGATCCTTGCTGATAGAATGGCTCATTTTTAACAGCAAACAGAGAAAGTGCTCATTCCCCACCTTCTCCTGCTCCAAGTAACTTCTATTTATGATCCTGGGGATGCCTAATGTGTGTTAGGTGTTGAGTTGATATAACAGTGTTGGCTTGGCTCTGCATGCTGCCAATCTGCAGCTGTTGTGACTGGAAGAGCTCACAAATTCATGAAAAATCAAGGAAAAAGAAATGAAACAGCAGAGGCACCCAAAGAGTGCAGGTAAACTTGAGCACCAAAGAGAGCTAGCCCCAAACAGGGAGACACAACACCTACAACTCAAACCAGCAACTGCAAGGACACTGATTTGTCTTTATGGCAGATGGGAGCTGGGAAAGGGAAGTTGTTGGGACAGCCTCATTTTCCTGGAGTATACCCCAGTTCTGGACCCAAGCTCCCAGAGAGTTGTGCCACCTGTTCCAGACCTACTCAACCCCCAGGGCTGAATGAATATTGAATTTGATTGTGCTGTTCCACCCACAGCATCTCCAAATCTAGGAGAAGAGCAAGTACACACCTTGCCCATGTCCTCAATGAGTTCTGTAACTAATGTGTTCCCTAAAGAGTCTCTTTTCCCTTTTCCCTTCACATTTCCACTGCAGCTGGCCATGTGCCACGACAGGGAAAAGCAGCACAGGCAGCAGCACACTGAGGCAGCCCAGAGCCTGTGACAAATCACTGCAGAAGCAACGCAGCCCTGAGATGCCAGTCAGCTCTGCCATCTCCAGACAAAAGCAACAAGCAAGACAAGCACTGAGATATTTCCATTCCCCTTTTGAGTTAGCCCTGGGCACTGCAGACTTCTCACGGACTCACAGAGATTGTTCTCTGTCTTATCAGCAACAGGACTCATCTTTCCAAGCTAGTCAGCCTGGTGTGCCTTTTTCAACAATAACACCACTAAAGCAATTAACATTTCCTCTTTAAGTTTTTGAGGTAAAAGCACTCAGCCTGAAGAATTTGGCTGCCATTAGAAAGGGCTGTTGTGCTTCTCAAGGGGCAAAGAGGGTCCTTAAATAACTGAATACACACAGGCATAGCAAAAGCTTTGTAAGTAACTCACACAGTGAGGTTTGGAAGGCAGCACATAAATAGGACCAGATTGAGAATCCTGGAAACGGACATCCTAAAAAAAGGTAAAAGGAGCCAGCAACAAGCCATGGACTTTCCACCCAGGAGCTGAAAAGGAAATTGCAATGTCCAGGCAGTACAGATTAACTATCTATTTTTGAGCTGCTAAATTTGTTGCAAGCACTGAAGCTTTTGCTTGTAACAAAACAGAGCCAGGTATAAAAAAGGTGGAGAAGCACTGTGCTACAACACCCCAGATGAATTCCAGGGTCTTGATACATTTGGCAGAGAGGCCCCAGGAGAGGTGCAGCCATGCCATGGTCCTGTCAGGAGACACTGCTGTGCCTTCTAGCTGGCCTCTTTTCAGCACGATGAAAAGATGATGCCACATGCCAGGCAAAACCAGTCATGTGGATGGCTAAAAGTGTCTAACACATGGGGATCACGTGGAGTGAGATGCAAACGAGCAGCTACACTGGGGAGAAGCAAGAACACAGCCAACCCTACCCTCCATGTGCAGGGCTGACAGTGCCCCAGCCCAGAAGACACACAATGGAACACAAGGGACTCTCCATCTCTGCAGAAGATGCTAAGATGGGATCACAGGAGGAATAAACAAAGAGCCCTTGGCACGAGCCTTGCAGGGGGGCTGGGTGAGAGGGTGACTTTGAGCAATGTGAAAACCTGTCTGCCAGAAGTTGGACTGAGATCCACCAACTCATTCCACACAGCTCCCCAAACAGACACACTTCCTTTTCTTAGAAGCACAGATGCCTATATATATTTAAATCACTGCAATAGTCAGGGGTTGTACTAGCTGTAAATTTTGAAACTGGGGGGAGGGGAAATATTTCAGTATGTAATTTTCTTTTTTTTCTCTTATTAGATTATACCCTTGTTTAAGAACTAACTGTTCTTTTACTTGGTGTCCTTTTGGCAACCATCTCTACCTAGCAAGACGTGGGTGTGTGCACTCCCCCAAGTTCCCCTGTACTTGCATAGCAAGTTCAGATGAAATACAGCACAGAAATTGTATTCCTGCAGTCCAGGAGCAGGAGTATTTAGAGCAATTAATCACTAAAATGAAGAAAAGGCAATGACTGGCACTGTAGAGGAAGAGAAAAAAAATGTCAACTTAGAGCACTACTGAAACGTGCTCAAAATACACAATCCTGGCAGGAAGCAGCACGTCTGCCTCAGCATTGCACTGACAGCAGCTGAACATCACAGGCACTTTGGAGTTGTGCTGCTCACAATCAAAATTCTTCTCCGGGGCGGTGCGGCCACGAGAGTGGATTTGGCCGGTTCCTTCTTCCCCAAGGTAATTCAGCTCCCTCCAGTCACACAAGAAACAGTGACAACATTTTAGTGCTCCCTGAGCGTGGTTTAACCTAGAGAACAGCTCCAGAAAGGCTTGCATGGCCCTGCCCCAGGCTGAAGACAGAAGCATCAGCATGTCTGCCATATATTGCAGCAGCAGCTTCCCTCCTTAGAGATCTGTTTCGAAACACCCAGAGCTGGAAGGTGTCCACAAATTCAGGTGAAGTCATTAAGAAACCTCTGAGGTTGGAAAATTAGGATTGCAGATTATTGATTGATGGCTTTAATGACACAGGTCTAGCATTTCTATATTATCTAATCTTGCTGAGGTATAACTGTTCTCACAGCCAAATACCTCTACAGGTCAGAACAGCACAAAGAGTTTTATGACTCTCCCATCAGCATTTTAACCCCAAAGTTTGCTGAAGTGTTGGTAATCATTAAAAAGACCTGTGCTACTAATGGGGCTGATGCTAAAACCAGCGCAGAGAGCACACAAAACCTGTAGGTTCAGGCAAAACAGTGCTGGGATGCTTCAATCCTGCCTGTATTGGAAGTTTGTGAGCTGCGTGGACCTCTTATGTTGTATGAGACCATAATACAGATAGCTGTGCAGTGCAAATAGCCTGGGGACATATGGTGGTGTGTATCTCTGGAGGCTTAAAAAATAAAACACATAGCTTCAGACTCTTTCAGAAAGGACAGTGCATCCTGCATCCAGATCCCTACAATCATACAAGGCATACAGAAAACCCTCAGCCAAGTCCAATTACCACCAGCATCCCAGGGAAGGTCAATCAAGTTGTGACTGTTCTAAACTGCACCTGCATAAGCTGGGATGTTCTATACCTGCAGGCTACTCCATTCAGGGGGGTTGTCTTGGAAAAAAAAAAACTTAAAACAAACCAAGGCCAAGACTTCTATTCTAAGCAGCACAAAACCTCAATAACTTTGCCTTTTGTCTCTATTAACTTCTCCTTTTCCCGCACCTTGAAGCTTTTCATGACCACACAACCCTGTCCCATCTTTCCCAGTTCTCCTTTGTCATCATCTACTTCCCCATCTGCAATGCCATTTGTGCCAGCTGTGACTACAATTTTTTGGCTTCTTCAAAACACATCTCCAGGCATTTTTCCTCACAGCATCTTGGATGCAAAACATGTCCCTGAACTAACCCACAAGACCAGTATCTTTCTTGGGATAAATTCTTCATCTGATCAGTGATGGTGGCAACTAAGAGCAATTAGCAGAATATTACTGTCATTATTTTCCTCCCTCTTCATCCTACTACTTGTTACACTCATTTGTGACCTGTCTCAAAGCAACAGAAATTTTTCTAAAGCATGGACTTACTCCTGCATTTTAGAGGTATTCATCAAGTGAAAATCAATGTGGGTCAGTACCTCAGTCAGCAGGAAGAAAGAGCAGCTTTAATGTCTATGTACAAGAGACAATAGCTTTCATTAATGCTCCACATGGTCACTTACTTCCTCAGGTGTAACAGGAGAGAAAAATCTTCTAAGGGATGTTTGTGTGACAGATAGCTGAAGAAGTGGATTACCAAAGGATTTGGAGTTACCAGGCACCCGTACTCCTTTTTTTATAAACTGTCCTGAAAAGCATTTTTTTTCTCATGTTCTTCAATGACTTCACACTCCAACCAACCTGTTGTCTAAAACCATATTTGGCAGGTATGAGGCTGCTTGGCTTGGAAAGCAGCCTCCTAAGTGCAAAAGCTACTTTTGAAAATGGAGCTTTAGTTCTGTGGTCTTCTAGACACTTTTTTGAAATTACTCTGAATTTCATGCTGGTACAGAGCCCAGTGCAGCAGGGCTTGAATCCAAGGACAGGACCAATCATCATGACTGGCTCTCAGTTTCAATGAGTGGCAAATCAGAAGAAAACTGACATCAAATCCAATTGCACATATAGCTGTGCTATTGTCACTGCCAAGTGGTGAGGTACATGATTCAGCACATAGAAGTTCACCTTCTTCCCAGGTGGGTCTTAAGTCTGTGCTGAATGCGAACCACACCAGCAGCAACCCACTTCAGAGGGCTAAATCCAGCAGAGGAATGGCTGCAGAAGGTTGTGGGTTTGGAGTGCAGGTGCACTCTGGCACCTGGAAGGCTTCAGAAGAGAGCACACAGACACAAAGGACAAGGTTTCATGTAAGGTGGGCACCTTCACTGAGTTCCCCATGTCAGTGGCCCCCAACCTCTTTGAAGGAACCATCAGTGACACTAAATTTGGTGTCACTGTCTCACCTCTCCCATTCCATGCTGAACTCCAGTCCATCGCATCACTGCTTCCTGAAACTACTGTGTTGGAGGGGTCTCACAGCTCGAGCTCAGCTGAAATGGGTGGTGGGTGAAAAAGAGGTGGCACTACACACACAGCAAGGTGACAGCTTCTGCCCTGACACACCCTGCCATTATTGTTGTCAGGGCATGGCCACCAGCCAAACTGCAACAGCTGGCCCTGACTCCTATTCCGGTTGCACTGGGACCAAAGGAGAACCAGCAGTCAAAACTCCACCACCCCCATATCCTGAGTGCTGTCAGCTCTCTGCCAGGTCCTTGTGCTCAACAAAGCCCCCAGACACCTGGAGGCCTGAGCCTTGTGACTGTGCTCAGCTCCAGTCTTCTCAAACACATGCCGAGTCCCTTGTACACCAGCCATGACTATCTCCTTCTCCCCAGACATTCTCAACAAATTTTCCCAAATTAATATCTAGCAGTCTCAGTGAAGTGGCATCCTCTAAAAAAATACTTCCCCCCTGGACCTCCATTCAGCTGTGAAAAGCAGATTTACTGATTTCAAAATGCATGTACTGTTGTCCAGCTGGATATATAGAGCAGGCTGATCTTGGCACATGATTTTTCCCCTTGCTAGGACACATATTTCAGATTGGTAAGTGGACTCAGTCATCAGTCCATTCTCCCTGGCCCCTGCTTTGTTTTTTTCTCTAGTTATTTTAGTCCTCTGCTTCAATACAACAAAGGAAGAGAGTGGAAATTTTCCACCACCCCAGTGTCTGGTCCTGAGCGTGAAGTCTTCAGAGCGACATGAAGATGGCAGGATGCTTTGCAGCTGAACAGAGATCTCTGTTCAAGCAAAGGTTGGTCCTTCATTAGAGCAGCCCACGGGTGAAATGAAAGTGTGGTGACATTAGTGAACACCCTACTAGAAGCAAAGAAAAGACTGCAGACCCACAGATGAGTCACGAAATCTGTCTGTTCCAGTGCTCTAATTACATTGCTCATCCAAGAAAAGCCTCTTTTGGAGCCATTAGGTCAGAATCTGTTCTCCCCTAGCTGTAAATCCCTCATAACTCGGTGAAGTCAATCGATTTGTATTGGTGTAAGCAAAATGAAGCACAGTGCACTTGCACAGCCTTTGATCTTTCTGTCTCTCTCTCTGAACACGAGCTCACAGAACGCCATTAAGGAGACAAGGAACCCAGGCCCCTGAGTCTCGTGCATGCTGCAGGCACTCTGAGCAGTGAGATCAACATCAAGCCCTGCACGGAGGTGGAATAGAAGGCAGAGCAGGATACAAGAACCTTCTGTGTCCCCTTCAGCATCAAAGGCTGTGGACCTCCCAGAGGGCCTATGGACATTTGTTAAAGGGTTGGAGCACATCACATTAAAAGAAAATAAATGATGTACCCATCAATCAATCAATCAATCAATCAATGTTTCAAGTAATATTATCTTTCTAATGGAAAGGCAAACACAGGAAGACACAGCTTCTGTGGCTCTCCAGCACACTCAGTGAGCATGCACAGCTTTGCTGATTCATGGCACTACAACTCCAGAAGACCAAAGACCACCAAAACCAAACATTTCTCCCTCAGGAAATCACCTGAATGTAGGATTCCAAGCAATGGTCCATTTTGTCCTAATAGTTGCTTCCAGCTTCTTCCTCTTCTTCAAAGCCTGTACCAATGTCCTGTGCAGGAAATCTTGCCACCCTCTCCTTGGCAAAGAGCTCTGCACTGTGAATGGAAGCAAAAGTCACCATCCAAAAGACACAGGATGTTCCCTCAATATTAAGTGTATTAGACAGGTAACCAAAGAATGACACTGGGTCACAGGAGCACTTCCTCCCGTTAAATCTCACACAGCTTCTACTGAGATGTGCTCCTCTGGTTAGGAAGAGCATCAACCACCTGTACTCAGTCTGCACACTCGACTCTTGCTTCCTGGATAAATAAGAGTACCAAGTTCTCAAGGGAACAGGAGAAGAGGAAATGATTACAGCAGCCAAGAGCAGCTTGGCTTGAAGGAATTCAATAGGGAAGCCCACAAGAATAGCTTGAATACTCCTGATTGTGTTGGAAGACATGAAAAGTAAAGGAAGGCCATGAGGCAAAGGCTGGAAAGCATTAGAATATTTCTCTCTCTCGGATTCCCTCCAAGCAGAAGAGCAGCTAAGGAAGAAAAAGCATTTAGAATGCAGAAAGCTGAAAGGCTGTCTCCTCCTCTTGGACATCCTGAACCTAACATTAGTTCTCACAAAGTGATTTCTTTCACTTAGTGGAAATGACACAAAAAAAAAGGAGTTTTCAAGGAGTGTTTTCTATTAACATCATAACACAAATTTATATATATCAGTTTTGCAAATATATCAACATTTCTTTGACTCAGTTAATGATCTTTTGGGGGGTTCAAGGGGAAAATCTCTTCTGTTATTTAACATAAATCTCTTCCAGGCCTTCTATCCCAGGCATTGCATTCAATACACCATCTCCAAGTTCTGAAATTAGGTCCTCTGGGTTCTACATTTTCCACAGCACTGAAATGTCCACAGTATGATGCAGACAAAGACAGAGATATCGGTAATGGCTAATATGGAACTATTGATTTTGTTGGTTATATGAAGTTTGTTTACTTCTTAAGCCCTGTTTGAGAACATTTTTTATTCTTTTCGGGCTACTGACATATTTTCCGTTTGCTACAGGAGCTAATATCGATGCTACACCATGTGTGTGTTAATTTGTTGGGTGAGTAGGAGGAGATGCTTCCTTCAAAATACAGGCTCTCCAGACCACATTCTGCACACATTTATCTTAGTTTAAAGTCAACAAATACACCAAAACAAGCAAGTTTTGCAGGATTTACAGTGATCAGAATCTGTTCCAGTCTGTCAGGATCCACCATTTTTGTCTGTTGGGAAAGCTGTGGGTGTTCTTTCCCACTCTCTGTTGTTTGAAGGGGGTGGGAACACAATAGCACATGGGAATAAAAAGGCAGCTTTACGGTGAACTGATATATGAACAGGAATTAGCAGGGTGGTGGGAAGGGGATGAATCAGCCACTCCCAGGGAAGACAAAGAAATTTTTCAGACACTACCCTGGATCTCACCCACTCAGACACAGCATCTTTTCTTGGCCCCTGTGATACATCACTTCTTCCTCTCATAAAAACCTAGTATTGCAGGATCAAGCAAACCTATGAAAATGGCCTTGCTAGGAGCAAATCAACTGATCCTACACCCAGCCAGTGATGCACAGTCAGTCCACGAGTGCCAAGTCAGCCCAAGACATCCAGAATTGCTTCTGTGTAAATGAAGTTCAGACTAACACTGAAATATAGAAAATATAGAACCCAACAAAAGTTTGGGCATCTGTATTTCCAGAATTAGGGAAGCATTCATCCAAGCTATGAAACATAGAAAAAATACATGGTCATGATCCCTGAGGTTATTTCAACAGCAGGTATCTATGCCACTCTTATGGTAAAAGACCCAGACATGAAGACCATGGAGGGGGAAACAGATTTTGAAATGCAAAAATGGAGGCTGTACAAAGTCTTAGAGGGTTCTTCTGGAAAAAACATAGTGCATTTGGACTTAAATCTGTGTGGTAAATTATCTCTTCTCCCCCTGATGCAGGCAAGTAATTCCTCTCACTTTAATGGACAATTTTATGGCTGCTAATAACATTTGTAGCTTAGATAATGACAAGGATAATCAAATCTCATGCTTGAGGGCATAAACTGATTGCTGCAGGGGTTAGCAACAAAATCGCCATTGCCATATATTGCACAGGTGTATTATGGCATAGATTTCCTTCCTCCAATGCAGAAAGGCATTGGTGTCTGCCAAGATAACAGATTGGATGATTGTCTGTGCTATGGAAATTGCTGGTTTGTATGCATGGGATTTAGGGAAAGAGGAGGAACCTCTGTTTCAGCATGACAGAATATGCAACCCAAAATGCCAAGTGATCAGGGGCTGCAAGATGAATATTGATGCCTGTTCTAGCAGAACAGCTCTCTTAAAGCCAAATTCAGCCTTGACCATCACAAAATCCACTGTCAGACAGCAAACGTTGCTGTACATTCAACAGAGCCTTTAGAAACATCCATTGAGTGCATAATCCCAGAAGCTGAGGGTTGGGAAAAACCTCAATAAACCATTTGACCTGTTGCAGGTGCCCAGGTCCTCAGTCCATCACTTAGGGGTTACTCCACTCAGCAGGCAGCTCCTGTAAAGCAGCTCTCAGCCACCCATTCCTAGGAACACGTGGCTGGAGGGGACTCGAAAGGTAACTGAGCCCATTCAGAACTGTGGCAGGCTGAAATGTACCAAACCTATGTGTTTTGGACAATTGTTTAACCACTTCGGACAAATGTCCCACTACTGGCACTCTGGAGGTTCCTTACAGATCATATTACAGCAGTTCTCCCAGCTGGTGATCAACATACATCTGGGTATGTATGCAGAAAATACTTATCAATGTCCTCTTTACAACTACCTTTCCCATGTTCAAACCTGTTATTATTCCCCCCCCCTTCAGGTATTTCATATAGGCTAAACAACCTCTGTCCACTTCACACTGAATACAGGTTAATTTTTCTTTCAGCATTTTGATCTTTCTCATCCTTTCTCAAAACACTGTGTGCTCAATACTGCACTCAGTTTCCAGGCTGAAGCCTTACCACTTTATCAGCATGATGTTGTAGTACTTGCATCTAGTCAGTTTATATCATTTTTTTATATGTGTCTTTGATATTGTCTTCTTCAGTGTAATTCTGTGCACTTGACTTTATTGAATTGCATCATATTGATTCCAGACCATTTCTCCAATCTAACAAAATCGTTTTGTATTCTGCTCCTGCCCTCGCAGTGCTAGCCACCCCTCAAAATTAATGTGTGTACTCTCTGCTCTACCAGACAAGCCATTAATGGGAAACTTGAATAGTACCAGCCACAGGACAGACCCCTGTATAGCTGCATATGTTATGTCCATCCAATCCAACAGAAAACCAGTGATAAATATTGCTGCATTTTTGTATCTTATTGTGAAACTACTGGGTGGCAGATTTAGCAGATCTGTGGGTTTGGATTTTCTGCCCCATTTACACCTGCACAGTGTATGTGTTTTTCACACATGTGATAAGCCCAGTCACTGTCCAACTTCTGGTCCACAGTGTGTGTCCATCCAGACTTTGCACCCACCTTGCAGTTCACCCCAGTCTAGGATTTTCCACTGCAATTATGAGAATTATATTATTATGCAATACAATTATGCTATTATCATGCCACATATGTAATTAATATCACAACCAATTCCCCCTCCATCAGCTATCTGCTGGAATAAAAACAACCCAGAGAAGTCCAGCATCAGTTACTCAAGAAAATATTGGGGTTGTTCCAGCTTGTCCCCTGTTATCCCCTAGGTACTTTCACGCTGATTAACAGCTTGGTCAAATATCTTTCTGAAGATCAAATTTAGGTTGACTGAGCATTAACTGCCCGTGTTCTCTCCTGTCCCTTTTTTAAAGATAGGCAGCATGTTTGTTTTTCCCTGCAACAGCCACTGGTAGGGCTGTTCAAACAGCAGCCATAAAAAGCTGGTGACACTGCTAACACAGAACTGTTGCTGCTTAGAAAAGAGGTTTGATTCTTATCCTGATATTCAGCTGGAGACAGAATTGTAGGATGCACTGATAATCCCTCAGGGAAGCATGAACCTTCAGAAAAAAAGGAAAAGATAAACTTACATAGATCCCAAGCAAGATCCAAGGCAAACTTCAAACAGCCTGTGTGTGTAGGGAACCATTAAAAATACAGGACAAGGCCGGTCCGTACCTGGCCGCAAGGCAGGACAGAATGCAGGGGCCATTCCAGACAGATCCTTGTCCATCCTGTTCTGCAAGGCCTAGCAAAGAACTGCCCACAGCACCCCCACCAACACACTTCTGTGTTTCACAAGAAACTGCTAGAAAGGTCTTTTTTCTCTGTGGCCACTCTAATGCTTCCTTGCTGTTATTTAACCCTTCTCCTTATTCACTGTGCCACACTCAAGGTCTTCAGGAATAGACCCGAAGTTTTGATCAGATTTGAAATGTTCCACAGGCTGGATTCTTGTCAAAGAGACTTTGGAAATAGTTTTTAACACCTCATTACCTAACCTGCAGTCAGGTTCCCTCTAATTAGCCAAATCAGGACTGCACATGCCCAAGAGCTAGCAGCTTTCACAATGAAAGCTATTGCTGGATACTCAGAGCCAAGCTTGCATCCCGTGCCTCTTCCCCTTCAATAACACCAGCCTTTACTGTGATTCATCTTGGGAAAAGAAAAACCTCTAGAAACCTTTAAGAAGAAATCTATGTTATACCAAAATGCCAGCAGCATACCCACATCATAAGGACACTGGTTTCAAACATCAGATAGCAACAGCAATGAAGCAAGTCTGAGACTTTATGAAAAATTGTCTCTGGTGCCAGTCCAGCAAGTCAAACCAGACCTGAATGCAACACATACAGCATAAACTATCACAAGTACAAGAGTGGTACAAGGCCTTTGGAATGAAGATATAAAAGGCAGTGGATATGTGGAGAGAAAACAAAAATTAAGCCATTCTGAATCATACCTAGTGCTTTTCACTCATTAAAATGAACCTCATGGATGTGCAGCACATTCAGTAACTGACTTGTAGCACTGCTAATTTGCCTATGTTAGCCAACATCTCTAGGTATCAGCTCATGCTCTTTCCTCTGACTGCCAGAGTGCACTCATTAAGGCAAACATTGCTACTAAAGTACTAATTGTTTTGAAAAGTGCCCTTTAAATAACAGGCCTTTTACTACTAGGCAGGATGTGTTTCAAGAGCTTGAACCTTTGTTGCCAAAAGACTGGATGATCATTTATTTGTTTGTCAGAGAAAAATACCAGAAATGAACGAAAAAGTTGATAGGGCATCAGTAGGGCCTGAACAGCAACCACCTCCTTCCTCTTCTTGGCATCTTCATTCCCACATGGAACAGCAAAAGAGGGGAGAAACTCCGAAGCAGAGAGGTTGGGAAGGCCACTGAATTCTCAGTATATCACTTGAAAGGACAACTGAGCAGTTCAGGTCAAATCACTGGGAATTCCAGGTGCTTCCAATGGCACAGATCCAGCATTGCTGTTTTAACTATCAGGTGCCTAGAACCAGCCCCATGTCATTTCTAACACACCTAAGTAATAGTGAAAAAGAGAAAAGAGGAGAGGAGAGAGGAGAGAAGAGGAGGAGAAAGAGAAAGGAACCAAAAAAACCATCTTTGGTGTCCAGAAGCAAACAAACAGTAGATCAGGAAGTTTTATAGAGGACCTGTCAAAGTTATGGTGGGTAGATAACTTTAAATAACTTTAAAGAGACTTTCACTCCCCAAATGTTTGTCTCCAGACTACCACATCCCAAAATACACAGGGTTTTTTCCTCTTTGGCAGTCTGGGGCAATCCAGTCTTTCTGAAAGCCTAGTATATGTGATGATCCTAAATAATGCTGAAAGAGCATCCTTCTACTGTTTCTAGTCCTCAGCAAAAAATACAATATTCTTTATCCTGTAAGGAACTCTTCTAAAATTCATAGTTTACTCTGGAAGCCCAAGAAGTCCCCAAAGGCCAGAAAAAATGTGAGCAAGCATTGAGCCTTCAAGTCACCTCTGCAAGTATGAGGAGTTTTTGTGATGCAAGATTGTAATGGAAAGTTCAATCATCTTTATTTCATGAACCATTTTAAAATATTCTTGATGCAGTATCTTACCTGACACAGCCTGCATGCAGAGCCTTATAGTCAGGGCTCCACATCCTTCCTGGTGCTGGAGTGCATTTTATTGCAGTACAATATTTTATATGTATCCAGAGCAAAGTTAAATTAAGCACCAAACTGCAGATTTTTAGAAATTATTACTGCTGCAAACACTATTTGCACTGAGTGAAGCCAGCCTTGTTTCACTATAACAGTTCAAACTACCAACAACAACAGCAACTGTACATTAGTTCAAGTAATGGAGATATGTATCTTTGAAACAGGAATATTTGACACCTTTTCCTACTGTGTCTCTTCCTGAGAAGTCCCATATGGGTATGAAATGCAGCAGAGTGACAAATCAAGATTCGAGTGGTTTAGGTTTGTTACAACATTTAATTTCTGACACGGTTCCCATAGCCTGTGTTGGTTTAAACATAGGAGGACATCCTCTCCAGAGGACATCAAAAGAAAAGAGAGTGGGAAAAAATAAAACATTCTATTTCCACCCAAAACACCCCTGTAATGAGTTAATGGTAGCAGCCATCTAAAATTGCTGACATTGCCAATTGTCTTGAGAGTGGATCTCTTATTTCTATCTTCCCTTCAATATGTCAAGAATATCTCTAAATTGGGAGTCTATGAGCATTTCCTTAGAGCTAATCTCCTGCACTACACAATTAGAGAGCTGCAGCAGGTTTCATTCATCAATCTGTGCCCTCAAGCTCTCTGTGAAATTTTTCTGCCTGAAAAGGAAGGTCTTCTTCTCTGATGGCAGAGCAAGGAGACAATCAGCTTCCCATCAGACACTTTTTAACCCCACTACTTGCCTGCTTTTCATGAAGCTCCTTTTTCCTGCTGGTGCAGGGAATTGAAAGGACAAAGAAGTCTGCTCCCACCTAATCATCCTAATAAGTAACAAATACATGAGCCCTTAATAGAGACATTCCTTTCACCGCATGCCCTAATCACCCCCATAATGAAAGCAGTTAAAGAGGCTATTGAACCCTTTAACCAACTGATAACTGCCTAAGCCCCTTGTGGAAATTGGCCAGGTATTAATAAAAAAAGTCACTGAACTCCTTAAAAAGAAAAAAAAATTGCTAAGAAACTTCAGGGATTCTTCCCCTGAAACAGAAAATAAGTAAGTGCACATTACACTTAAGGGAAAAAGAAGAATCTCAGTGGATCAGAAGATGATAGATCAGAAGTTGTTAACTGTCTGGAAGTCATAAAAGTAGAGAGAGCAAACAAACAGCAAGAAAAGAACCACACACCACCAAAAAAGATAGAATAAAAACATCAACATCCTTCCTCAAGATTTCTCTTTGCTCAAGTTTGAGGTATGCAGTGGGCATGTAGTTTAGCCTTTCACTTTCAATTAAAAAGATACAAATCACTATAGATGTCAGAGTCAGCTTCATTATTAAAAATAAATAAATCTAAAAACTGCTTTTAAAGATATTTTCCACTAGTTGGTTTGCTATAGAATATAGCTCCTTGATTTGTAGAATTCTTGCCAAATAACGGCCTGATACAAAACTACTGTGACTCAAAATATTATTTCTGTTACTTATCATAAACTTTGAATCAGGCCTTTACTTATAAGTTTGGAGTTTTGGGGGGTATTTTGTTTATTTCTGTGAGACATTCCTTTATAGAGCAGGTGTCCATTGACACACTCACTTTAATCAAAGGAAGTGCTGTAGCTACAACACCAGCAATATCAATTTTAGTTGTAGCTAATCAAGTCACAGACACCTGGGGGGGGTATAGGTAATGTGCTAATCTACCTAAAATCAGTAGATTCCACAGACTATAATCCTGAGAAAGTAATGAATTATAACTATTTTGCATTGCAGCAAATTGCATGTGAAATTTCTGAAGTAGACCATGACTTCATTCAAAATTCTGCAAAAAGAGGAGAAAAGGCCTGCTACACACAGCAAACATCTGTTGGAAGTCCACAGTAACGTCTTATTTCTACTTACAGACATCAAGGACTCATTAGTTCTGCATGACCAGTTAGTGTCCTTGCTAGCATCTGTTAGAGGGGAAGGGGATCTTTCATGTGGCCTCCAACTATATCCAGCCAAGGATCTTCAGGAAAATCCATAGCAGGTGGATACCTGATAGCCTAAAGGGCCTCTGACAGAAGACACACAGTAATAACAGAGATGATTAGCCAGACTAGCACATGGACCTTCATGAAATAAAGCTCCAGGTTCTGCTATTACTGCAAGTCACAAGACCTAGGCTGCAGGAGTTTCCCAGTATCACCTTGAACTCCTTATGGATCTCTGCCTTTGGTTCATCTCCACTGTTCAATCTGGCTGTAAACTCATGTCAAGTCATCTGAAACAGAAAGAAGTGAGCAGTTTGACAATTAGAAATAGCTCCCAACCTGAATCTTCAGAAAGTCATTTTCTCTTCTTGTCTCTAAATTGAGGATAATTTTTACACAGAGGTGTTGTGAAGATGAATCACCTAATGTCAGCACAGGATTGTGAATATAAAGTGCTGTGCAACTCCATCTCAAAGCCATGAGAAAGGATTTCAGCATTTATGGGGGAATATTCTCCAACATTGAAGGAACTGAGCACCTCAGTTCAGATGGCATTCGAGGAAACAAACCAGCAATTTCAGCTGTCCTTCGTGCCAGACCAGCAGCATCTGTCCCAAAACACAGGGAAGCTCTCCACTAATCACTTTTCCTTTGGTCAAACCTCATAGTTGTGAAGCTGTCCCAAGAAAAAGCAAAAGGTTTTTACTATTTTTATTTGAAGCAGGCATAAGCCCATTGCCAACAGCTAAATTTCTTTCCTTATTCTTAGTCACAAACATCTTCTTTCACTCCCAGTTCTGCCCTGTGAGCTTCTGCTTGCCATCATCATATCAGCAGGATCATTTTCTCCTCCAGCTAACTCCTTTCCCAAAACACTCACCACCACCTCCAGCTTCTAACCTTGACCATGGGCAAACACAGATATTTCTATTCTGACACTTGCAAGGGTACATAAACAGGTTTACTGAATAGAAAAATAATCAATACGCAAAGACCATAAAGTGGAGAAAATAGAATTTCAAATATTTTGGGTTTTTTTTTTCCTCAAGTAAAACAAGTTAACCCAAGAACTACTAGGTCTCAAGAAGTAGAGGAAAAAAAGAAAATTCAAAAAAATCATAGAACATACAGCTGATAAGGACTTCAAGAGGTCAGCCAGTCCATCTTCCTTCCCAAAGGCAAAAGCAGCTGCAACCTAATCATTCCTGGGAGATTTTTAATCTAATCTCTTTTTTAGTCTAATCTCTTTTTAAAGCAGTCTCCTTAGGCAGACTCTACCTGCACACAACCATCCTGAAGGCAGGGAAGAGTTTTCTTCATGGTTAATCTAAATCTCACTTGCTTCAGGTAAAGAAAGAAGTCATGAAGAGTTAAGAGGAATTGAAAGAGTACCAAATCCTAAAAAACTACATGACACTAATTTCTCCAGTGTTGTTACAGTAAGGAAATCTGCAGACACCTCCACCTAGCTCAGTGACCAGAGGTTTCTCAATATTTCCCCAAAAACTGTTTTCCAACTCCTAGTATTAGGTTTGCACTGCCAATAAGCCATACTGTGGGAAGTTGCAGCTCAACATCATTCTGAGCTGTAATTTTTACTTGTTTATCAGTGGTTTTTAAAAAGCTTTTGCTTAAGTGCCTCTGGCAGGAATCTGAGATATCACTGCAAAACCAGTTTTCAAGAACTCAAGAACTTTTTTCACAAATGTGAGCAAAGTATCCTCAAAGTCTCCTCTGTTGGCAGAACACTATTCTGGATTTTTAAATTTTTTTCCAATTTCATCAGACAAAGAATATAGTGTGAAACAATCTTGCAGACTATTCTAGTTTTGCAGGGCAGAAAAACCCTACACACAGTCCATCTTCATGGGACTCACTGTAGGAGACCTTCTTGCTTGGGAGATACCACCCATAGAAATTCAGGTCCTCATCCTCCAATATTTTCCACTAAAGCTTCAGGTGGCATGTATGAAGAGATTTGTTACTTCAGTGTATCTGCAAGCATATGTCTCACCAGAAAATCTTGCTCTCTGCTTTCACCAGAGTTTATTAATATCTGATTGGCTTAATCTACCCTGTCGTTGTTTGGTTTTTTAACAATATATGACCTTCATAGTCCTGGCAAGTCACCAATGCAGCAGTTAATTGACCAAAACATTTGTGTCTTTACTCTTAATCTCTTCCCTAACGTGTCTTGTTTTCTTCCTCTCCTTTCTTCCTTTCTATTGCAGGTTGTCCATCTGCCATGATTCCCTACCCAAACCTTTTCAATGGACTGGCTCTAAATATTACCATCCATCCAAGAGCAGATTCAAAACAGCGGAGGCTAATCTTAAAGGAGGAGCAACAGACAAAATAATTCACCTGTGAGAACACTTCAATCTTTTTCCAACCCAAATTTGAGACATCACTGTACTACCAAGCTGGGGTTTTTACACCCATTTTACAGAAGGGCAAAATATTGCAGAGAAAGAACACGGAGACTCAACCGCTATCCCAAAATGGATTTAAGCATGTGTTTGCTTAGTTCATTAATGCAGGTTCAAACTCCCTGTCAGGACACCATCTGCCAGAAGTATGAAATGTCCTCATCTGGATGCAGACAGTTCCTGAGTGTTTGGCTACTCAGCAGCCAACCAGCTGTCAATAGGTGGATGTTCCATTCACCATTACAGGTATTGCATGACATTCTTTAAAAATGTATTTTATCTGAATAGTTTACTCACCCCTTATAGTAGGTTCAAAACTGAAAAAAAAGGCCTGAAAGCTAGGAAAAGAGACTCATCATTCATAGCACAAACTGCTTTAATTTTTCTCCCCTTACAGTCACTTCTCAGGAAAAAATAAATAAATAACAATTTTCAATCTGTTTGTTGTTTCAGTTCATTTTAGAGTGACACAAACAGCTTTCAGTTCTTTACATTCTGTACAAGCCTCCAGAAATATTCAGTGTTTACTAGAGTTTGGTGGTGTTAAATCAAGTATGACTATCACCCTTTAAGGCCTAAATGATAAAGCGATATTCGTACCAGTAACACATTTTGACAGTTTTGACACCTGCTTACACAGAAGCAGTTTAATGACTCTTATAGACCTGTAGAAAAGGGCATTAAAACTTGCTAGGAATCCTAGAAATAACCTTTTATTTTTGGAAGGTGGTGTTTTCATTCATAGTATCAAGCCTTTAGATGAACTCGGTGTCATATTCCACAGTGTATCTTGTAAAAGACAAATAACTGGATGAAGAACTTCATTAAATCACTCTTTTTTTCATCATTTTGACTGTGTAAGTGGAAATGGATAGGAATTCATACTAGCTCACTCTGAAACAAGAACAGTCCTGAAATGAACGCAGCACCTGGTGAGAACCAAGAAAAGCTTATTAGTTCTTTTTGATCACCTAAAAACTTTTTACAAAATTCAAGCATAACTGAAACTTTGTAGAAGCTGTGGGGGGAAGAAGGGGAGGGGGAGAGGATTTTCTGCTAATTGATTTTAAGAGCAGACTCATCAAGTGTTGTAGCACCTGCTGTTGTCAACCTTTCCATTGTTGTGCCAGTTAAAAAAAAAAAAAAGGAAACAAGGAAAGAAAGAACAAGAGCATTGCATCTCGGGAGTAGAAAAAAAAAAAAAAAAAACAAAAACCACCTGTTTCCATATACTTGATTAGCCCTCATTTTTTTTTGTTTGGTACTCAGCTTGACAAGTGGGCAACACCCCCTCAACCACCCGACAATAAAAGCCAAATTCCATAGATTAGAGGAAATGAGAGACTCGACCAAATCTCAGCATTTCACCTCATACAAGAGAGTTTCCAAACAGGTCTTTACTAATGATGCATTTCCACGGGAAGAAACAAGCTGCAGAGCTTGCCCGAGGAGGGGAGTCCGGAGCTGCGGCGACGGACGGGCACCGAACCCAGCCCGAGGGCTCTGCCGGAGCCGTCCCTTCAGCACCACGGACTGGGGACACTGCCCTGGGTGTCCCTTCAGCACCACGGACAGGGGACACTGCCGGAGCTGTCCCTTCGGCAGCACGGAGTGGGGACACTGCCCTGGGTGTCCCTTCGGCAGCATGGAGTGGGGACAGTGCCCTGGGTGTCCCTTCGGCAGCATGGAGTGGGGACACTGCCGGAGGTGTTCCTTCAGCACCATGGAGTGGGGACAGTGCCGGACTTGTCCCTTCAGCACCACGGACTGGGGACACTGCCCTGGGTGTCCCTTCAGCACCACGGACAGGGGACACTGCCGGAGCTGTCCCTTCGGCAGCACGGAGTGGGGACACTGCCCTGGGTGTCCCTTCGGCAGCATGGAGTGGGGACAGTGCCCTGGGTGTCCCTTCGGCAGCATGGAGTGGGGACACTGCCGGAGGTGTTCCTTCAGCACCATGGAGTGGGGACAGTGCCGGACTTGTCCCTTCAGCACCACGGACTGGGGACACTGCCCTGGGTGTCCCTTCAGCACCACGGACAGGAGACACTGCCGGAGTTGTCCCTTCAGCACCATGGAGTAGGGACACTGCCAGAGCTGTCTCTCCAGTACCATGGACAGGAGACACTGCCGGAAGTGTCCCTTCAGCACCATGGAGTGGGGACAGTGCCGGAGTTGTCCCTTCAGCACCATGGAGTGGAGACACTGCCGGAGTTGTCCCTCCAATACCGTGGAGTAGGGACACTGCCGGAGGTGTCCCTTCAGCACCACGGACTGGGGACACTGCCAGAGATGTCCCTTCAACACGGTGGACTGGGGGCAATTCAGCACCAGAGCTGCCAGAGCTGTCCCTTCAGCCCTGCGTCTCAGGGGCAATGGGGCACCTGTTCCATGGTCTGGGGAAACTGTTGGACCTGTACCCTGGCAATGAAAGAGAAGCACCAGCTTCTTCCCAGCTACTGATGGGCCATGGCCAGCCATAAATGCCTTCGATTAAATTAAAGCCACAGTAGTTGAAATCAGCACAGCAAAGAGGTAATCGCTCCAGACATGCTGCTAGCATGGCAACATCACGGAGTACAATTAAGTTAGACATAAATTAGTCTGCAACTACATGCATACTGCTCAGCTTTGTGGTCCGCCAATTCCTATCACTGCTTTGTCTGAAGGGAAGTTTTGTGGAGATAGAGGTACCCTTCCAGATTAGGCAAGGTCTTTGTTCATTCTCTTTTAAAGGTCAGCCTGTGATGATATTTAAGACACACTTTTGCAGGACTACCTACTGAGTACAGCAGGTTCACCAATGCACACTCCACTGTGTGTGCCTCTGGAAGTCTGTCCGGAAGGTTTTAGAGGGAGAAAGATGTATATGAGAGCATACACATAGATTTGAAAAAAATGAACCAGCACAAAAGATTAACATGAACATTTTAGATCACTTCACTGTACAAGAAACATAGATAAGAACTCTTATTTTTCTAGGAACTTAAACAAAGAAAGTAGGGGGGGGGTTTTTCCCCATCCGTGAGACAAAATAGTTTAGGATAAAAAAGAAATTAAAGAAAAATCTTCCATGCTCACTTTTACAGACTAGCAGTAGATCAGATAACATCATGAAGCCACTTTAGTACTGAAGAGATGGTACAAAAAATAGAAGTGCATTTGGCAAGATGCAGAGAGCAACTATTAATAAACTTTTGAAAGACAGATCAGATATCCTCCCAGAGCACAGCTTCCCAAATGAACAATTGTTACAGAATGTCTGTAACTTTCTGCATCATTTTTATTATCACTCTTCCTCCCAGTGGTTCCCTGCTGCTATACACATTTTAAAAATTAAACAATTATACATGCCAAAGCAACTCTGCCTACAGAAATGCATTCTACCCTCTGCATGCTGAGGTACTCTGAGCTTCCTAAACAAATCCCAGTCCTTTGAAGGAGAAAATGCTACAACTTCCCATGCAAGTTGTACTTGTTTATGGGTAAAATACCATCAAAACAGGAAACCACTGTACAAACAGCCCCTTCTACCTGTCACCAACACAGCTTAAGAACGCAGAGAGTATTGCAGGCAGTTCCTAGGCAGGAGTACAGGGACCGTAAGTACACAGGCGTGTGTAGAAGGCTTGTTGTAACACAGAGGAGCACAACAGACCGTATTCACTTAGCACAAATAAGTGGCAAGAGACAGGCTGAGGAAGAGAGACTCAGTGGTCAAAGGAGGAAAGAAAGTTCTGACATCGTAACAAACAGCGGGAAATACAAATCATCAGCCAAAGTTTCATTCTACTTTATATTCTGTAACCTGTTAATATATGCACCTGTATTAATGTATCTAATAACAGAAAGGTAGAGGAAATTAACCCTTAAAATCTTATTTTTGTAAGGGAAAATAAAGTATGAACCCTGTCAGATGGTCTTTAAAAGGAAATTTTTTTACTGCCCAAGTTAGAATATAGTCAAATACAAACATAAGAAGACACTTTTCAAAGGGCAGTGGACTGCACATTCTGCTGAAAACTCAGTATCTTCAGGTGGCAGTATGAAAATTTCTTGTAACCAGCCCTACATGGCAAAAAGACCAAGTTCTTCTGTATTAATAAGAGAGCTACTTTCATGTCCTGTTACGTATAATGCACTATCAAACAGCCACTGAGTTAGAGGGGTCTTTTCAGACCTTCACATGTATTAGAAGTTCTGGAAGAAAAATGTTATCAACTGCCTAAGTAAACCCACCTTAAAGAACACTAAAGTGGCATGAGCAAACCTGCTCATCCAGCCAAAGCCAGACTTGTAGCACAGTTCTGTGTGCACTCCGCAGCCTCTAATCATCATGGTATTTATTTTTATGCCAGAGAAACAAACTTTGTGACAAATGCTCGGCTTTAGCTGTGGGAATCAGGGAAGTACAAAATGACAGCCTGTGCCTGTGTCCACTGACTGTCTCTTGACTGGTCTGGGAAGCAGCACATCTGGCAAGGTGGGCAGCACAGATGTGACAGCAGGCATCATTTTGCCTATCACACCATGTGCCCACAAAGGGGAAATGCAGACTCTGACCTGTTGTCACATCAGACGCTCCAGTTGCAATAAAAACTCCAGGAACACATTGTCAGTGCCCAGGGTTTGACCACAGCTTTGGGAACCACCACCACTGCCTTTGCCAATACCAAAACAAAGTTTGCAAAAGCAGGTCTATCCATGCCTGGCTACATTAAGGGCTTCCCCAGCTGATCCAGTTCCCATGCCCTCATCATTTTCATTCTCCTCCAGTTGCTTTTTGTCTAAGTTTTCCCCATGTCTTTTAAGGTGGAAGAAGGAGTGTGACAAGGCCTTCTTCCTGAGGGGAACCCCAGGAGTGGTACTCTGCCTCTTCCTCCCTCTTCCTCTCCCTCCAAGCCACAGAACCATGGTAGCCCCCCGGCCACTGCCAATGCCCCTAGCCAGACCAGCCTCACTCTTCTCCAGTCCCACACAAGAGATGGAGGATCCATGTCCAGGAGAAGAGGTGCGGGATACTGTCAAGTCCAACAAGTGCCCAAGAAGAGCATTAAATTACGTAACATGGGAGGGAAGCAAAAAGACTCATCCAGCACAGACACCTTTGCATGCCACAGCCTCCCTGCCCCTCTCCCTTTTTTCCAGCCCGGGAAGTTTTTGCCCCGGCCCTGGCCCCACAGGGCCTCTCCGAAGGGAGTCACTCACCGATGGTCGTGATGACCGTGATGGCAAAGTAGAAGGAGCCGGCGAATTTCCACTGGACTCCGGCGCGGTGCGGCTCGGACTGCATGATCACCAACTCCAGCTGCCGGTAGTCCTCGCTGGTGATGTTGTACTTTCCTTTGAGCCGGATCTCCTCGGCTTTGAGTTTCTCCTCCTCCCGCATCTCGTTGTCGGACTCCAGGGCATCAAAGACGGCGGCCCCGACCAGCAGGTAGGTGAACGTGCAGATGATGAGGGACAGGGTCCGCACGTTCTGCCTCTTCATGGCCGCCAGCAAGGGGCGAGTGAGGGGACCATGTCCCCCCCTGGCCGCCCGGGGTTCCGACAGGCCGCAGCAGCTACAGCAGGGGAGCAGCTGCCGGGGGGGCCGGCGGCGCCCGCCGCCGCTGCCGCTGCTCCGGGGCAGCTTGTGCTGCGGCGGCGGTCGCTCCCCGCCCGCCTGCTCGGGCTCCTGGGAAGAAGAGAGGCACAGGAGGCTGCTGGAGCGCCTGGACCAGGTGCCTTGAAGCCGGGAAACTCTGCGCAGGACCTGCCCAAACCAAGCCGTCCCAGTGCGCAGGGCCATCCAGGGCACCCCCCGCTCCTCCCCAGCACCGAGGCCAGGGGCAGGGGGTCCCCGCCGTGGGGCCGACGGCCCCGGCACGGAGTCCTGCGGCGGGCGGGTCCCCCCGCGAAGTTGGCGCGGCGGAGCGGGGAAGGTTCGCCCGCAGCCCGGGCGGGGCGCGGCGGGGAGGCGGAGGCCGCCGCCGTCCCAAGTTTCTTCAGGTGGAGCGGCGGGGCCGGGGGCAGCCGGGCGGCGGCAGCGCGCCCATCCGCGGAGGAGGAGCGGGGAAAGGGGCGGAGGGCTCCTGGGCTCCGGCCGTCGGGGACCCGACCCGCCCCGGCCCCAGCTGCCTGCGGGAGCGCCGGCCGGGAGGGTCGGGACGGGCTGGGCGCTCTATTCCTTCCGCCGCGGTGCCCGGAGGGCGGCGGGGAGCCGGGCAGCTGCTGCCTCTGCTGCCTCTGCTGCTGCTGCAGGTGGCCGCGGCGTGGGCAGCGGAGCGGCGTCCGGCGCGGCGAGGGCGGCGGCGGCGGTGTCAGGCGGCGGGCGCGGGGCCGGGGGCAGCATCCCCGGGCGCGCCGGGCCGCGCCGCCGCTCCGGCGGGAGGCGGGGGCGCCGGGCCGGCGGCGTGGCCCTGGCGGCGGGGAGCCGGCGCCCCGCGAGCGGGAGGAGCGGCGCGGAGCCGCCCCGGCCGGCGGGCGGGGAGGAGGCGGCGGCGGCAGCCGCGGACCGAGCACCTGCCCGGGGCGGCGGCGGGGCGGGACGGCGGCGGGCGCTGGCTTCGGCCGCGGGCTGCCGGGAGGAGCGGAGAATCGCCGGCGGCTTCCCCGGGGAGTGCGTGAGGGCAGCTCGGCCCCAGGCGGACACAAAGACGGAGNCGGGAGGCGGGATGCGGGATGCGGAGCCCGCCCCGGCCCGCCGCGGGGAGCGCCTTAACCCCCTCGGCGCCGCCCCGGCAGGGAGCGGCCGCGGAGCTCCCTCGGCGCGGCTGCGGCTCCCGCCCCCCTCCCCGGGCTCGGCCACGCCCTGGCCGCCGAGCGGGGCCGGGCGGCGGCGGGGCGGGATTGTGCCGTGCCTGCAGGGACAGCCCGGAGTCCTTCCCACCCTCCAGCGGAGCCGCGCGTAGCGGCCGGGACAGGTTTGTGCCACCTCCGCCGCCCCGGGGGACAGCGGCTCCGCGGCCCCGTTCTGAGCTCTAGCGCAGCTCCGCGCACCGCCGCCTCTGCACAGACCGCCACGACACACACAGGCAGCGCCTTGCACACCCCGAGCTTCACACACCATCGCCTTACACACCCCGTGTTGCACGCCACCGAACAGGCGCACACACACAGCCCTACACACCCTGAGCGTCACACCCCATGGCCCCCGTGCACGCACCTGCACAGCCCTACACACCCCAAGCATCACACACCACAATCGCTCACCACACCTGCACAGCTTGGGGTGACACTCCACTCACGCAGAGATCCACACATCGCAGTGCCACACACACACTGACCTCGATACACCACATCCACACACACCACATCCAAACTCCCTCAGGTCCCCAGCCAAATGAGCCACAGCATCACACACTCCAAAACCTGCCCATACCACGGCCCTCCACACAGCAAAGCCCCTTCCCCGGCCTCAGCATATCCCCCCAAGCACAGGCATGCATTCAGACCCATGTCACAGGGGTGGAACTGGATGATCTTTAACGTTTCTTCCAACTGAAACCATTATGTGATTCTGTGTTCATTACATACAACCTACATACACGCAACAAAATATTCCCACAGGTTCAGAGGAGCCAGCTCAGCTCCACAGGGTCCATCCCCAGCCCCATGGCTCCTGAGCCTACACCCTGTGGAGGCTGCAATCCCCCAGGCTCTCTAGCCACATCCTGCCTCTCATTCACCATCAGGTTTCCAGCAGCAGGTGTTACCACAGGAGCCTGAGGCTGCCTTTATGTACTCCCTAAGACAAGGCTGTCCCTCCTGGTGTTGCCTGCATTCTCCTGCATTAGAGCTGGGATTTTCAGCCTTACTCAGTGAAGGCTGAGCTGGTCCTGTTTTCTCTGAGCCTCAGGTTACATTCCCTTGGTTTAGGTCTTTCTCAAATCCTAGGACTGAAGGGCTCATTACTGTAACTCTCCATCCATAAAAGCAACTCTGGCTGTCTCACTCCTGGCTATACATTGTCTAAAGCCTTTGGATACCCTTCCTGAGATATGAGGAGACAAAGGGAACCCAGTGCCTTGTAGGTGGATCAGATTAGAAGTCAATCTCCAAGACTGAAGACCTCTGAAAGGTGCACCCCAAGTTGAGTGGATGAAACTGGTCACAAGGCCCTTTGGGAAACTCCTGGATGCAGAGAGGAGGAAGAATTTGTTTCATCAATTCAGCAAACAACAGTTCACCCAGGGCAAATTCTGAATCACATCACCTGAGAGTTACCAGAATTGTTACAGCACCACATGGAGCAAGGTCTCACCTGCCAAAAGTGAATACAGATCAGCAACAGAGGGAAGGAGGTGAAAGGTGGAGGAAAGAGGAAATATCTGTTTTTGATCAACTCCTTCAATATAGGAGTCTGACTACCTTTGCCCATTTCTGATTCCTCAAGGGAGAGCAGGAATAGAGGAATCTATAAATAGTTTGCAACGCAGAGAATCCTATAGCAAAGTTGCTGGGAAAGATCAATAGCATGATTCAAGGAGGGCTCCAAATTACATCTCAGGGGAGGGAGGTGCTGAACACAACTGATAAATGAGTTGCAAATGCTGTGTGTGTTGTGTGTATCTAATTAACAGAGGGTGACTGGGATCAATAGCAAGGAGGGAGATGGTCTAAAAATAGGACTCAGGCAGGGACTGCAACCTGCAGGCAACGGCTTGGATGGAAATGTCCCCTGAAGTAATTAACCTTTAGCTGAAAGTGATGGTTAACTTGTGGGGCCTGTGGGCAGCTGGGAAGGGATGAGGGCTCTGTGGGACTTAGGACACAGAGCAGTGTGACATTGTGAGGGTACAGGCATGCCATGAGCTCAGAGCCTTCCTTTGGTCAGGTGACAAGTGACAAGATGCTGATTGGCATGGTGCTTCCTGGAGAAATATCTAAATACTAACATTTTACTGGGGTTTTGGAACAGAAAATACATGCTGTTGTGTATACTCACAAACGTTTCAACAATGCTTAGAGAAAAGTAACAGTCTTTTTTTTTTAAATATCTATTTACTTCCATAAGAATCTGCAGTTTTCTTCTTTTTTGTTTACCCCGTTACCAAGGAAGTACCCACCACTCTGAGGATCAATTTCGCTCATCCAGACTCAACGCCATATAAATATTTTGCCACAGAGAAAATAACTTGCAAAGAGGAGTGTCCTTCAATCCTTCCATCTACAACAAAGCTGTCAGGAAACCCCAAGGTAGAAGGATTGTTGCTGGGCAGGATGGTCTATGGCTCAGCTTACATGCTCTGCTGAAGTGGCAGGCTTCAGACAAGTGAGAGGCAGAGACACACCCAGGAATAGAAAGATCATTTGCAAACTGAGTGCAGGATTTGGACCTGGGGGGTACAGCATGACTGAAAGGAAAGAATACTATAAGGATGAAGAATCTAAAAAATATCTCTGTCAGGAAAGGATTGGAGGGGTAATTGGTGAGCGAAGAGCTTTTCTTTCAATATAGACAAAAGTGACTAAAAATTCCTGGACAGTAGTTTTCTCCATAAGATTTAAAAAAGAAAGCATTTTATTCTGTTATAGATGGAGCTACCAAAGGAGCAAACCATGTTTAGTCACCAAAAGGAGAGTTAACTCAAAGGGACGACACATGACTTAGCTCCTCCTGGGCTGAGTCTAACTTGTGGGAGAGAACACAGGCTGGAAGACAGCTCTGAGGTGTGCAGTGGGTGCCCTGGCTGCTGACAGCTCTGCTAACCCAAAGTTGCATTGACTGTCTCCACAAAAAGCCAAGGGGAATTTGAAATTTCCCATGTTTTATGTAAGAGCATGTGGGTGCTGTTTTGTCACAGCTGTTTTACTTTGAGTTCACTCTGCAACAAAGGTAAGATCCAGCAGCAAGGCACCTGGATTGTGAGTTGTTCTCCAGTCCATCCTTTGGACCTGACAGAGGTTCTCCTTGAGAAAAATCTAATGTCTTTCTGTGCAAGAAGGGGCTGAGAGCTGCCAATCCATGAGCCATCTTCCAGATGAACCACGGGAGTCGCAACAAAACAGAAAAGGAAAAAAGCCCCCAAAACAAGAAAAATAACTGAAAAACATGATCAGTACTAGAAAGAAGACCTAACCTGTTTATTTTTCAGCACAGGGTTATTAAGAAACCATTTTCTTCCTCTGAAAATGGTGGCATAATGATGACCAGAACAGCAGTTCTGATTCAGGCCGATGTTCACTGAGCCCAGAAGCCCCTCATCCACAGAGGCTGCACAGGCACAAGGGAGAAATGCAAATGGAACATGTGTCATTCTTTTTCTTCCCCTTAAATACTCTCCCAACCTCAGACTATCTTAAAGCAGTGGATTTTCTGTGTTCTCAGTTAGTTACTCTATCCAGTGACTCATGACAGATCTTCCTCCCAAGCACTTGTCCTTCCTCTTCCTGAACTCACTTGAATTTTTTTTGCCTCCGCAGCAAAAATTCAAGCTAAGGCCAGGTTGGATGGGGCTCTGAGCAACCTGGTCTTGTTGAAGATGTCCCTGCCCATGTAAAAAGGATTGGAATGAGGTGATCTTCAAGGTTGCCTTCCAACCCAAACAATTCTATGATTCTATGAAAAATTCTCATCCTTTCCAAAGATGAATGGATCAATGGATCTGTTATTCAGAGCAGGAAGAGCATGCACTTTCATCTGTTTTAACCAAGCTTTCTTCGGTGGTGCCCAGGCCCTGGGCTGGATCAGAGAATGCACTGCAATTTCTCCATGTCATCAGGGCTTGGTAAAGACTTTGAAGTTCAGGAAGGTAGCCCTATTTTTAGCCACTCTTCCCAGTGCAGGGGCATAAAATGGCGTCTCCATGTGGCTCTCCCATCTCTGCTAAGGAAGAGGGTAGAGGGTAAGGTAAGAGGAAGAGGGCCCAGGTGTACAGATGAGCAAGGCAGAGGTGCAACCCTGGCTCACTTTCCCCTATAAAATGTCTCTGGCCCTTTGGGGGATTTCTTTGAATTACTACTATAAAAGAGTCACTGTGTTGAATTTTGCTGTGGATGTTCTTTTAAGTGACAGTTCATGGAAGGTGGTCACACACAAGGAGTAGTTGTTGCCATGCTGTTCACATGAGGCGAAGGCTGCAAATCTGTAGCAATTCCAAGACCTAGTGAGACTGGCAATACATGAGAAAGACACTGCAATTTCAGCCATTAATAATCACTAGAGGTCCCCCATAAAAATTCTTCCCTGCAATCTACAAAATTCATTCATTAAATGATCTGGCCATGAATGAAGTCTGTCCTTTACAATGCGGCTGCAGCAGTGAAGTAAACGTTGCAATTTTAAGAACTGGGAAGTGTCTCAGTTAAAAATGCAATGCCTGACTCAAAGCCTGTCATAGCCATATCTATGAGTTCTGGTGGCCTTTGGGTCAGGCTGTTATCAGGAATACAAAGATTATGATGACAAGTATTAGTGACTGGATTGTAAGGAGTCAGACTTCCTTTTAGTTTCACGGGCTCTCTTCCTGTCCTTTGCTTCTGCCAGCTGTGTGCATTTGCACAGTCACTCAAGTGTTTGTGGACCATGGGCTCAGTCGACTGAGTGCAAGAGGAAGTTGAGCTCGGGTTACTGGGTGAATGCACCTGTGTCCTTAGAGAAGTAGCTCAGGAAAATGATGGAGGAGGGAACCTTCCCTGTGCAGCTCTCATTTTATTCTTTGTACCTTCTTCCCATTGATGTTCAAAGGAGTGCAACCTCTGTTGGATACACTCGGGCAGGACTCACACGATCCGACAGCGTTCCTACTGCCAGGAAGTGTTTGTGCGGAAGCAGGTAGAACAGGGGACTGGTGCTTTAATTCTTGCCTCCATCCCCCCTGTGCCTGCAACATGACAGTCCTCTTGAAAGTAATCAGCCGTGACAGAAAACATGCACGAAGAGTCTCATTGACTTAGGGAAAGGGTGCTTGTGTGAAGCAACTTCACACATGGGAGAAAAAAAAGAACAGGATCAGACCTACGCTTCGTATTTTTCCCACACTCATTTCTTTTCACAGGGAATTCACTAATATTAAATCCACCTAGGTGGCAGGAATGTGAGCATCTGGTCCAACCTAAATAGTCTCTTCTGTTCTATTTTTATCCTCGTATATCATTTTTATTCTGCAGAGCCTGTGCGTGGCAGAAAGGGTGAGTTCAATTCTCAGTGTACAAGCCAAAGGTCTCTTCCAGAACTGCTGTGAGGGATTTGGAAGATATTTCACTCAAGCACAGAATTTATATATAGGCACAAAGCTTTCATTAAACATGAGCAGCCACGGGGACAGCATCAGTCACTGATGGTAATGTATGCACGTCTTGTAGGCACACTATAGAGGAGTGAGCTGCTTGGAGAAATTAATGCAGCAAAGGTGTTGGATAAGGATGCATTTGTTACTGAATCGA
The DNA here is from genome assembly GCA_008694505.1 of Cyanoderma ruficeps. Classification (NCBI taxonomy): domain Eukaryota; kingdom Metazoa; phylum Chordata; class Aves; order Passeriformes; family Timaliidae; genus Cyanoderma; species Cyanoderma ruficeps. The sequence goes on from VZDJ01007752.1 coordinate 1,878,509, forward strand.
CTCCGTCTGCTTCCTGAGCCACTGTGACTTCCAGGTCTATTTGTAGATTACCAAATGCTCACAGTGTGACTGTCACTTTTGCATTTACTGCAGCTGATGCCTCAGTGTGATATTTAATGCATGTTTTAAATGAATAATTCCTATACCAAACCTGCTCCTGATTAAGAATAAGTCTTTGAAGAAAACCCTTGCAAGGTAGAAAGGAAGATCCCCGAACAGGTACAGCCCTCACCATCATCACCAGAGGTAACTGAGCTGCAAAGATGCAGAGCTCTGGGAGAGACATCTTCCTGCAGCAATGGGTACTGTATTTTGGTGCAACAATTTCTGAATGAATTGGTGGAAAATGTGCATTTCATTAAAATCACCACTGAAGAAGGAAAGCAGTTGCTGAGGGGGATTGCTGGCTATTGCAATAAGCTGCAACTGTTACTAATGCAATGCCACAGTGAAGGCAAAATAGGAGCTGCCGTGAATATTTGCTGTGGAATTGTCCTTTTCTGTCCAGAAAAAAATCGCTTAGAATATTTAGAACACTGCTGAATGAAATGTGAATGAAATGTTCTGGTTTATCTTACTTTTCTCTTTTGATTTCCTGAGCAACAGTATCCAGTTTTTATCTCCTTAGAATAAATGGTTGATGTATACTCCTCCTTTTTATTTGGAAGAGATTGAGTGGGGTCTTCCATACCTCCTTCTATTTTTTTTTTTCTTTCTTCCTATTTGAGAACACATGAATACACTCACCCTTCAGTTGCCTCCCTAATTTTCACATTTTGTTCTAACATACTTTTTCTGGCCTCTACTCCCATCATTTATGATCTGGCTGCCTCCCAGTAATGGAAACACTTTTCCCAACCAATGTTTTCCTCCTGCATATACCATTTTTCAGGTAGGGAACTGAGAGTTTCACCAAGGCTGCACAGAAAGCCTATGGAAGGTGGAGTACCCAGCTGCAGCTTTAGCCTGGATGTGACACAAACCTCTCTGGCACCTGGTGTGGTGTCCCCACTGCCTCCACTTGCAGCTCTTGCCAAGCTGCCTCAGTGGTCCATGGCCTGAATATTCCAACACAATCCCTGAATACTCCAATTGTGGGTGCTACTTTGAACTCTACCTAGAATACCTTGAGGCCAATCTGTTGTAGAGCAAGTGGAAGAAAAGCTTCTTCCCTCACCTCCACAGACATGCTGGAAGTGTCAGCATTATCTCTACAAATCCAAACTGTGGTTGGACTGACTAGCAATTAAAAAACTGGTGCTAAACATTGTTTTTACTGTATCTGACTGTGTTGAAATGGAAGTAAGACCATAGCAGCAGCTTAAACCTCAGCTGATTTGATTACATTTAGCTGTGCCAGGGTCTCTTATGGATATTTTCCAAAATAAATTCCAACCTGTATATACACACAAAGCTAAACTGTTTCTTTGAAAGGAAGATCAAAGTGTTACTGGTAGAGATCAGGCAGGATATCTACTGCAGTGGAAACCTTTCCTGAGAAACTCAGAGTCAGGGCAAAGGCAGTATCAGCTCATGGACACAATTTCCCACCATCTCATATTATCACTTAGTTTGAAACTGGAGAAGGGAAGGAAAGTGAACCTTTAATAACTGCCCAGATCTAAAATCAATTTCAGTGCTCGAGACAGCTTGTAAACACACAATATGCTTTAAAAAGGATTGATGCTGAGCAAAATGAGGTGCACATTTTCCTGCTGTTGAAGTCAAACAAAGCTCTTAAACAGCTTCCATTTTCAAGGGTGTGCAAGTGGCTACATTATTGAGAGCCTTCCTCTGTCTGAAGATGAGAGGTTTGCTTCTCAGCTCTCTTACACACATTTAAGTCAGGAATAACCCACTGAGAATTGACCTGGCGTACATTTGTTATGAGAAAAGAATAGGAAAAAAAAATCTTGTGTAATAAAATTCTAACAAGGATATAAATTACCATGATTTACACTTTTGGGCCAGGAGTTGAGATTCCTTTTAAAACCACAATTGATTGATGAAGCCTCACAACATGCCTGTGATTCAGTAAGTACTCCACTCAGTTTGCAGATGGTTGCTCTGAAGCACAGCATTGTTATATGGTTACAAGCCCAACAAATGAATTAGTGGCAGAGCATAGACCAAATGCAGATTGCTATATCCTGATTATTACAGAGCAGTGCTTTGGGACAGCATTTCTTCCTTGTGGCTGCTCACAACACAGCAAGAATTTCTGTGGTTTTATGTCTCGGCTACCAAAGTTGACAACTTATCATGGTACTGCTGCCTTTCTATCTTCATGGTGTCACATCTCATCATCCTGAGACCCATGGTTTTTCTTGACAATCCACAATACTCCCAGGGTTCAATACTGGGCCTGATATTTTTTAACTTAATCCTAAATTACTTGGATAAGGGGCAGATGCCTCCTCAGCAAGTTTGCTGATGACAGAAAGCTGGGAGCAGTGGCCAGTGCCCCAGAGAGCTGTGCAGCCCTGCAGAAGGACCTCATCAGGTGGGAGAGATGGGCAAGGAAGGGCTGTCTGAAATTCAACACAGCTAAATAAATCCTGCACCTGGGGAGGAATAATCCAGGCACCAGCACAGGCTGGGGGTTGATCTGATGGAAAACCACTCTGCAGAGAAGGGCCTGGAGGTCATGGTGGACAACAGGCTGTCCCTGAGCCAGCAGGGCCTTTGTGGCCAGAAAAGCCCATAGGGTGCCTCAGGAAGAGCAGCAGGTCAAGGGACATGATTCTGTCCCTCTACTCAGCCTGGTGAGACATATTCTGAGTGCTGTGCCCAGTTCTGGGCTACTCAGGACGAGAGAGACCTGGAGCTCCTGGATCTCGGACACTGGAGGACAACAAAATATGATTAAAGGACTGGAGCATCTCTCTTACAAGGAAAGGCTGAGGGAGCTGGGGCTGTTCAGCCTTGAGAAGAGATGACTGAGAGGGGACCTCATCCCTGTCAGTGTCTGTCAGTTTATTTTCCTCAGGGAGACAGGCAGTCTGTCATGCAGTGTCAGTGTCTGCAGGGAGGGCTCAGAGCAGGGACCAGGCTCTGCTCTGTGAGGCCCAGCAATGGGACAAGGGGAACGGGCAGGAACTGATGGCCAGGAAGTTCCACCTGGACATGAGGAATAATTTCTTCCCTGTGCAGTAACTGAGCACTGAACAGATTACCCAGAGAGGGTGTGGGGTCTCCCTCAGTGGATATTCCAGAACTCTCTGGACACAATCCAGTGCTTGTGCTCTGGGATGGCCCTGCTGGGGCAGGGAGGTTGGGCCTGGTGACCCCACTGTGGTGCCTTCCAGCCCGACCCATTCTGTGATTCTGTGATTCTGTGATTCTGTGATTCTGTGTAATGCATTTAAGTCACTGGAGCAGAATTTTAAAAACAGTGCTTACTAGAAGGTTTAGAGATGTTCAGCTGCCAAGCAGGCTCTGTAAGTCCATCCTGAAGGACCAGCCAAGAAAAGGGATGGCTGCCACTTTTGGCTCACATTATAGATGTGCAAGACAAAAAAGATCACTGATAAGGGCAGAATGCACAAAGAGAGTGAAGAGAATGACAGCAAAGGTCATCATGCAGGGGATATAACCTAGATGGGGGGAAAAGCAGACTGGAAAGAAGTTGTAGGAGACTGAGGAAGGAAGTGAACAGAGAAATTGGATGCTGACGATGTGGGGCTAGGAGGGAGATGTGCAATCAGTCATTTAACACTGGGCAGAAAAGAAATTGTGGTCAGAACTCAGGAAATGTTTATCAATGTCCACTTCAGCTGTGTCTGCAGCTTTTCCAGCTGTCTGGAGACTCTGGACGAATCCTTTTGGCATTTTTTCTTGAAGGCAACAAAGTAGAGGAGGGAACAGATAGCACCCGCATTTTATTTTCCTCAGGGGGACAGGCAGTCTGTCATGCAATGTTCCAAACCCAGGGGATTTTTGGGAAAGGCACATTATGTCCAGTGAAGTTATCACTGCCATGATACTGGCATAATAAAGTGGACCCTCAGACCTGAACTCTGTCCTGATCTGTGTGCCTTGAAGATTTCTGAGTGACTCTCTTGCTAAGGCTTTTTTCTTGCATGGACATCACACTGCAGAGACATTAGCCTGTGCTTGCATGTCAAGAGAAGATATGTGAGAAGAAAAAACAAGAGCCAGATCTCCACCACATCTTCAGTTTTCTGTTCCCAGTTTCCCTTAGTGCAGCCGAGGAACCCTTGTGTGTGCCAATATCTGAGGGACATTAACCCTAAAACACCTCCCAGCTATTCTCCTGAAAAAACAGTTTAGGAGGGAAATTTGCTGTTTAAACAGACATTTCCTGAGATAAATTTTATGGCTGCAGTGGATTCATTTCTCTACTGCTAAACTATAGTGGAAAAACATCTTTGCAAGTGTCTGCAGATGCCTGCCTGCAAAGCAGAGCTTTGCATAAGCTTAGTAGCTTTTCCCCACCACCAAAGCAAGCTGTCTGACTGCAGCACACAGCTTCTGCTGGATAACCACACTGCTTTGAGGACTTGGTGCCAGCTTAGCTAGACAGTGACTGTTCACACCTCCCCACACCCTGGGGCAGTGTTGCTTGGCCAGTGAAAAGCTTGTGGTTAGTGGTGGCCAAGCAGCGTGACTGGTGCTGGCCCTAGTTCTCCTCCGTGTGCTTGGGGCACTGCTGGGCTCTTCCTCACTGAACGTGCTTTAAAGTCACATTAAATAACCCACAAGAGTTGCAGGTCAAAAGTCTATGAAACAATTGCAAATGATATTTCTGGCCTGCTGAGTCAGACAAAGGAGATGGGAAAGGAGGGGTTCGGGACTTTTTTGGGTTTCTCTGAAGACTGTGCCTTGCCGAGGTTGAATTATTTCTGGCAGATTGAAAAGACCCGTTGGGCAGATTGGAAAGTCTTGCAAAGGCCTTTTTTGAGCAGACTGAAAAGGCAGAAATCTGAGCTCTGAATATGAAGCTGCTTGATAGCTTCATGAGACCACTTACTATCAATCTCATCCTCTTAGCAACTGTATGAACAGCAGGGCACATGATTGAATGTTTTTCATACATTGTGAAATAAACTGCACTCCACTTCCTACTGCAGCAAGTGTCAGGTGTGCAAGATAAAACAGGGGCTGAGGTACCCTCCAGATCACAGCACCTTCTGCATTTCAAACATTCACAGCTCCGTCCCTCAGCAAGCTACACCAGATTGAATTAATTGCACTTTCCAGCACGCTGCTAAGTAAAACAGAAGACTGATACACTACTAATAGTCGAGGCTTCTTATAGCAGCCTCATCTGTTATCACATCCTCCGCCATCGCTCAACTTCTACTCCCACCTCGCAGTTACTCTGTACTCTGTTTATCTTGCTCTTCCTGGCCCTCGTACTCTGTTTGCCTTGCTCTTCCTTGCCTGACTCCATGCCTCTTTCCATGCTTCTCACTTTGCTGGATTCAGTTTGCCTGCTGGCCCCTGATGCCAGCAGCTCTCACAAATGCTCAGGAAAAATCCCTTCTGTCATGACACAAGACAGCAGCTCGGGATGACCTTCGTGGGGTGCCAGAAGAGGTCCGTGCTCCTGGCTCTGTGCAACGTGGTGGTGTAGCATGGGACAGCTCTTTGCACTCCTCTGGGCTACAGCTTCTTCACTTATGGGAAGAAGAACCTTACAGCCTTATTCAGGGCTTGATTCTTTGTGTGTCTTGAAGTCTAGAAAAATCAAAGCCTGGGTTTGGTGGCAATGACTGGTTTCACTGGAAGTTTGCATGAGCAGAGACTGAGAATGAATGAAAAGACATTTAGGATTTAGCCCAAAGCATCTATTATGAATGTCATTAAATCCATCCTAGCACAACTTCTGCAATTAAGGAATAGGGTTGGAGCTCCAGGCCTGACCTGGAGCTGAATCTAGGGGATCTGAGGAGAGAAGGAGAATTTAATTCTATGTAGGATACTATTAACTGGCACACTGTCATGATGCTTTAGAGAAGAGAGAGGGGATGATTACAGAGGGAGAGCAGGAGCCACAAAATATCACTTTTATTTTTCAAAACCTTCACATAGCTTGGCAGAACAAATGACAACAGAAGTTAAAACAGCACTTTTCAATTTTCCATTCTTTATTTCCACATGATTCTTCTGTGGAACTGCAATTGAGATATTTATTTCCCTGTCTATGCTTTTTCAACACAGAATGTCAAATGGTTCAGTAACAGATAGAAGAGCATGGCTCTTATCTCCATATAAATATGAGTGCATCTCTGCAGGACTAAATCCAGGTATTCATGATGCTCATAGTCCTCATAGTCACCATTTCCCTATTACTCAAATGTCTTGCACTAATGGATTTCTCCTTGCATCACTTGAGTGAGGAGAAATTCATTGCTGAATTACTACCCTCATCTTACAGACAGGAAACTGCATCTTAGAGAAATTACAGCATTGACCAGATTCCCACAGGAAAGCTGTGCAGATCAGAAACCTCAGTCAAAAGCAATGCAGACACAAAGGCCAAATCTGCTCCCTCAAGTACCTGTCCAGCACTTATGGGCACCAGATTTCCCTGAGATTGTTCCCCAGTCAGGCCCACACAAACAAGATTTCAAACCACTACATGATAAACTCAAAGCCAAACCAAAATCTTTAGCTGACAGAAACTGGGGAAAATGCAGCTTCAAAGCTGCCAACAATGTCATTTACACCTGGGAATTTGACCCAATCCATTCACTGCATCCAATTACGCAGATGATAAACCACTGAAATTGTCAGATATTATATACCTTTAATGGAAGATCAAAGCAGTCCTCTAGACTGTAAGATCTTGAGGAATTTCTCTCTGCTGGATTGGGAAGAACAAAAATTTTTAATGTGAGGCAAGTATTTTCTTTTTGCAACACTGCTAATAAATTTATTAGAAACAGGGAATTTCTTTTGTAAGGAAACATATTCTCATGAGAAATTTCTGATGGAGAAAACCTTCCTCCAGGTCTGAATTTCCATCAGTTACCATCCAGGATCCCCTGGTGAGGGGGCTGATTAACAGCAGCTTTTCCAGACCTGTGTTAGGTCTGGCTAGGGAATGGCAGCACCAGGCCCCAGCTTTTATGGTCACTTGTACCTCTCAGCTTTTGGGTAAAGGTGTTGACACAGCTCACTGCAGTCAATTTACTTCTTGATAAAGACAAAGAAATGGTTTTAAAGAAAAAAAAATGTTGTAAAATCTGGGTCCATCACAAGGTATATAATATAAAGCAGAAGTTCATCTACCTTCAAACATAGCCAGGCTTCTCACAGCCCCACGTCCATCCAAGTTCTAAATGAGCACCAAACAGGGACTGAGTGACACCCCTGCCAAGGCTGGGCACCAACATTTTGGCCCTCAGTGAGACCAGTGACAATTTGTAAGTCACAAGTTCACTTAGGGAATTTAGATGATTCATGTAAAGTCCACACACCTCATAAAGGGCTAAAGCAGACAAAGAACTCAGCCTGTGGAGGGGGAGGTGCTTTGATGCCACAATGGTTTGCAATTGCAGTGTTTCGGTAATTCTGCCCCGCTTCTGGTATCGAAGGGGTTGTGTAATCCCATTTTCCTTTCTCTCTTAGAAACCTGTCTTGTGCTAACATTGTTGGAAGCCTGTTGTAGCTGTTAGCCTGTCACAGTGAAAGTATGGTTTTATTTATTTAAACAAACAAACAAAAACCAAAGACAAAAAGAAAAAAGGAAAAAACCCACAGTCTGTGTGCCTGCTTCTTTTCCTGTAGGAATTTGATCAAATTTAGCTTTATAAATGCAGAAATAATTCCATTCAGAAGAGATATTGTTGTCTGTATGATATCCAGTGCTTTGTTTCAGAACTGCAGGAAACAGAGGCTCCATTTTTCAGCACTGAGGTTCTTCCTGACTAAAGAAGCACATGGAGCCTTTTCACCAAATTTCTCATGTTCTCCCAGCCTGAAGGTTTTTCCAGCCCTCTCTAGCTCCAGGTCATGTCCTTCTAGTGTCTTGTCAGCTTTCAGATTGTCTCACCTTTTCATTCCTATTTTCCTTTGCATGTGCTCATTATCTCTCTCCTTCATTCTCAGCAATCTAGTCCTTAGTTAAGGTAAATGTCATCTTTTCTCTCTGCTGGCATGAAATGATATTTTAACATTTATGCTCTTGCTTTGCCTCAACTCATAATTAAAATGATCAAATTAGCTATTTCATTGAAGTCAATGGCCAGGCTGCTAACAGAGGCCCTCTTTTAGTATAATTTAACATCAGCATACAGTGCAATGAAGGAGTCTAGCACTTAACATATGCCAGCTGGAATAGACACCAGTTAGCTCTGAACCTAGCTGAAATAATTTGTCACCACTAAGGCAGCAAAGACTGCTTTACACTGGTTGCTGCAGTTTAGTATCTGGGGCCAAGTATTCCAGTGCTTCTATTCAGCAACATCATAGTTTTTCTTAGCTCCTGTTCCAGATGCCTGAATTCATCACAACAGCTGGTATGAACCAACATTGCTTGAATCCACTTTGATGCCCTCCTGGTCCATGTGGTGGCCCTTTGCTCACAGTGTTGGTTCAGAGAGATTCAAGGTCAGTAATGGAAATCCCACTGTCCATGAGGGTTCAGCACCCACAGGACTGCTCTGCCTGTGACCTCCTTTTCCCTGTGAGACCCATCACAGACCCCTTAATGCATGATCTGGATGGTGCAGTTGATTTAAAATCACTTATTGACTCAGTGCCTTGGAGAGATCCACGAGGGTTACAGAAAGATGCTAAAACAGCTGTACTCTAATGAGAATGGGTCTGATTAGTGACACACATGTGCCAAAAATTTCCTTGAAGGGCTGGGTTAGCACACACAGAAGAATAAGGGGTTTGGTATTTAACAAGGTTTTTAAATCTGTGCCTGTGCAGAAATGAATCACTTGATACTGGTGTACTCTTGTTTTTTCAGAAATCATCATCTCAGTAGTGATAGCAATAACTGAACTGAGTGTGCTTTCTGAGGCACTCAGTGTCCTTTTCTGAGCGTGCCCCATAAAGGGTAAAACTAATTTTACACCAGCTAGACTGAATATTAAAGATCATACTGAGGTCTTGCTGTTCCAAATGTGGGAAAGGGGAGCTGGGACAGAGGGCTGAGAAGGCCCTTGGAGTTCAGGAGGGTGGAAAACTACCACCCCAGTGTCCTACAGCAGCATTAGCAAACCCTGTCCCTCAGGGCTCCAGCATCAGCCAGCAGGCAGAGTGCTCTGCACCACTGGCACCATTAAAGCCCATAACTCTGTAACTGTATATCCCCAAAGTCTATGCTAATCTCATCTGAAAAATCCTGCTTGGCAATTACAAGTATTGCAGGGACTACTGTAAACCACTCTGAAATTATCCTGCTATCACATTGCCTGTGCTATGGCCTGTGGAGAAGGTTTGCTTCCCACAGAACAAAGGCACTGCAGCTTCAGTGGGACAGGGTGGGGTTTTGCTTCTTTGTCTGTGATGGTCTAAATGGGAATCTTTTAATGCCACGGAGGTATTGGAAATTGCAGAAAGTCAAGGATATTTGAGGCAGGTTCTGGGAGGATTGCATGCACACAGAGTAGTGGCATTGGGGTGAGGGTATTTTGGAGACAAGAACTTTGCTGCAACAAGAGGCTTTAGAGACATAGAAACGATACCGAGCATTAAATATGTCTGTTTACTCTCTTTACTTTTATGTTTTCATGTGTCCTATCACAATGACATGTGTGCTGATGAATTTTGCCACTAGAAGCTAGGATAATATCCCAATGATTAATTTTATAAGTAGCTCTCATTCTGACATAATTTTATCCAGACAGGTATTGCTTCCCGTATTTCTTATTTGCCCTTATTGAGGCCAAAGGCTTCATTAACTCCTGGTGTGTGCTTATAGATATGATAGAGACAGATTCCTTTCAGGCATGCAGAGTGAAAAGATAAGAACCATCAGACACAGGTTGCAGTAAAGAAAAATTCTGCTATTTGCAAGGAAGCATTTTTCACCATGTTCCAGCTAAGCACTGGAACAGGCAAGCTGTGATTTCTCCATTCTTGGATATCTTAAACTCTGTCGGAAGGAACCCTCAAGCAAATTGACCCAGATATGAAATGAGCCTTGCATAGAACTGGAGGTTGAACTAGAGGCCTCCAGAGGTACTCCCTAATCTACAGTAATCCCTGATTCTAAAATATATTTACAAGAAAAATGTATTGTCCAGAGTGTTTAGGCAAAGAGCAATGGTATTCATTTTAAATGCCATGGAAGATGGATCTGAAGGCTTCTATACTTGAGCTCATGATTTTCTTCAGCCTTTGAGATGAAGAGTTACCAGGTTCCTTGTGAATGATGTCTTTTGGAAGGCAACATCTAAAGCACTTCAAAAAGCTTAGACAACAAAATATAATTGAATCAATCAGCAGACAGACTCAGAATTCGGTTTCAGAGCTGTTTTTCCAGAAGACTTTACTCTTAGCTTTCCTGCCAACCAATGATGGAAAAGAAACAATGCGCATAACATATGTGTGTAGGCAAAGCTGCCTGACCTTAGTCAATCATACATTCACAGAAAAGAGTTCATGATAGACACAGTGGCAGAAATTGTTCAGCTTCAGCACATAATTTCAGCCATAACCTATTAATGGACGATTTCTGTAGAACAGAAAAAAAAGAGAAAATTAACATTTGTCAGAGAAATTATTGATGGTAATTTACTCTCCCAGAACTGCCTGTTCTATATCCTCCATTAATATTACCCTACCTCAGAGCTTGGAGGAAGGAAGGCTGATGTATACTAGCCAGGCTACTGTGGCAGCTGTCATTCAATAAATGAGGAAATCATTGTATTTGCAAACTCTGCAAGCAGATCACTGTAAGCAATCTTCAAGAACATGCACTTTGACTTCGTTCTCAAGTAACTGTTGGCATGTTGGCAAATAGAACTGGCATGGTTTAATTTAAAGTTTGATTTATCCTTGCTTTGATGATGGACACTTATGTTTGCCTTTCTTTTTTTTTTAATAGAACACTAAATTCTTTGCTTTTAGCTTAAGTCTGCACAAATATTTATAGTTATCATTAGGTCATTAAGCCCTAAATAACAACTAAGTTCAGACCAAAACTATAAACAAGGTTGCATTTGCATTTTAAAAGCACCTTTTCTGTCTAAGCCATGGTTACCTGAGGACTTTGCCTCACTCTGCCCTCCCCCAAAATCTGGTTCTATGATTCTAATGTTGGCAAAAACCATGAAGTTTTACTCTGGGATGCATAGATTGCATTGTCATTTAAAGGAGAGCTGAAAACATAGTTAAAAAAGAAGACACACAATGAAATTTCTTAATTGGATATATGTATCAGACAAACATCTGGATGTGAGCTCCTTTCAACAGAATTTCCTCACAGAATCCTGGTTATTCCTGAGCTTCATGACATTATTGAACAGCGATGAGACTGCTCACACTGAACATCAAGGTTTTTGAATATGTCTTTAGCTGAGCTCCAAAAATTGCAGTAAAGCATTAATCTATTGGACTGTGTATTCGCAATTCTGCCAAGAATTCTGAAGAGCTTTCACTGCAGTTTTTATGGTTTCCAACTCAAGCAGAAGTGAGCAGTGCTCTGAGAGCTGATCTGGTACTCCTGAACTGCATTTCTCATCAGTGGACCATTGTTATCCTGTGTTAGCACCCTCTGCTCCACATTCCATGTTCAGCCTGTCTCTATCACTGCTAGATACCTGCACAAGTCCACTTCTTTTCAGGAGGCAGCAGCTTTTTCAGATGAGACCCAAATTTTCTTCTGCACATTATGCCATCCCAGACATTGGCCAGAAGAGGATTCTGAAGAAAGAGAAAGAACTGAGACAGCATGTGCTGACATTTGCCCATCTTCTGTGACTTTTCATCCAGGAATTCCTCAGACAGGCACTGTATGTATGCATTTAATAGTCCTTAGCATGTTTTCTTCTATGAATCTGCCTAATCACTCCTTGAACCCACATAAATTTATAACAGCATCCCATGGGAAGAAATTTCACAGCCTAATTATACTTTACACAAGGGACAGGATCCTCTTGTTTGCTCTGAACCTGTAGCCTGGTAGTTTTATTATTATCCCCTAGTTCTGGTATTGAAAGAGAACATGAAGTAAACTATAATTTTCTCCATACCACTCAGGTTTTAAAAGGCCTCTTTAAAATTCCTCCTCTGCTATTCACTTTTGAGGGAGAAGATTCTTAGACTTTAATCATCCGTCATGCAGTTATCCCTTGCTGTGGCACCCTTTCCATGAAATTCAGTCCTACTGCACCTTTTTGAGATAGATGGGACACAACTCCTATAGGGTCATCAGGATTAGAGTAATGTGGGGTCACACAGGTAAAATGAAGTTCTCTTTTATGATGTCAACTCCTTTTTCCAGCACCTGATTTGTATTTTTGGCCCCTGTGGAGCAGCACAGTTACGTTTGTCTGCAAAGTATTCCTCTACTCTAAAAACGTTGCTTCTAAGTGAAATAATCAACTGCTCTGCACATCCTCAAACATTTCTGTATCTCTTTTTGCCTGAGCCCTGCAAACTTTCCTTCACTCAGCCTAATCCTGACCCAGTGGTTACTCCTGCTTGTTGATCCCCCATAATCATAGAATCATTGAATGGTTTGGGTTAGAAAGTAGGTCAAAGATCATCCACTTCCAATGCCCCTGCCATGGGCAGAGACACCTTCCACTATCCCAGGTCTCTCAGAATCCCACCCAACCTGGCCTTGGACACTGCCAGGGATGGGGCATCCAGAGCTTCTCTGGGCTACCTGTGCCAGGGCCTCACCACCCTCACGGCTGAAAATTTCTCCCTAATCTAAACCTTCCCTCTTTTAGTTTAAAGCCATTCCCCCTTCTCCTACTACTGCAAGCCCTTGCCAAAAATCCCTCTCTGGCTTTCCTGCAAGTCCTCTTTAGCTACTGAAGGTGGTAAATTCTGTCTTCTGTCCACAATGCAGGAGAATTGCTGCCTTTTTGCATCTAGAGAACTCTGATATATCTGTAGTTAGTTAGAAGGAATATTTTCTTATAGAAAAAAAGTGAGAGTTTCCAGAGAGGCTTAAAACTTACCAGAATGTTATAATGGAAAGGATGAAACACCACCTGCAAAACACACGGAGAAATGTTCATCTGTGTGAACCAGAAACTTGCATTACTTCTTTCTACTGAACATATGCATAAATCAGGTTATTTCACACCATCCACCACATGCACATGCATTTCTGAGAAGGGCACTCGCAAGACCTGAAATGAAATGAAACTAAATTAAATAAATGAAATATGGATTAATGATTCAGTTGCCAGAATTTTGCATGGTACAGGACAAAGAGGGCACAGACCAACACAGACCAACACCATCCGTGAAACAATCAGAGGAAAAGCAGATGTGCAAGCAACCAACCAGAAGTATAACAGGGTCAAGTTTGATTCTCTGTCTCCCTGCCCAATGGCAGCAGTGGGAATAAAAACCTATGTGAAAATTCAAAAATGTAGAAGTTTTGAGAGGACAAAACCAACAGTAAGGCTACCCAGGCTGAGTAAGCAGAATGGAGCTCTGGACACTCTTGATCTGAGCTGCATCTGTTATTTTCTTTAGATGGTCTGTTTAGTTCACTGCCCTGTTTTTTTATGAAATATTGTTAAAAAGAAGATGTGGTATCAGCAGTGATGGATTCACTGAACCACAAAGCAAGGTGACCACCTGAGAGCCCCTTCAGTTACATGATAATTATTAATGTGGTTCATTTTGAGCCTTCTTTAAATGCACATCAGCCATCTCTTCATAGCATCTCTGAGCCCTTCAGCCTATGGCAAACAATTATTTTTTTTAATCACACTATAAAGACAGAATCCTTGAAAGGTTACATCTTAAGCTTATTATCCAGCCAGACATTTCAAAGTTTTGCAGAAGTGTGCTATGTATAAGACTCACCTAACCTTAGCCCCATATACAAAACAGAGTATTGCATGACCCAGAATTCATCTAAACTGTCAGATCAAAAGTGGGACTAGAATTGTTCCTGATCTCCTTGATTATCTTTGTGTACTGTTCTTCAAATCCAGTTTATGCTGGAGTACACAGAGGTTATGACATAGCAGCCCTTATGGATACAAATTTGTCACTGATCATGAGAAGTGTGACCATTCTGCAGAAGGCTCCAGCCTAGACCATGCTGACACTGGTAGTTCTGTGATCAGGAAATGGGCAAAGTTCTCTAAAAGCACATTTTCTAAGTGAAAGGATGATTTTTCTCCTAACAATTTTTCAACACTTCATTTAAATCATGATTATGGATAACACTGGGGAGCCATGAACCTCTGAATATCAGCCTTCTAGATCTTTCAACAGAAAGGCTTTTTTATCTTCTTTCAAAACACCTCAGATCCACAAAATATTTCTAAATGTGGGGTTTTCTGTCTGCATCTGATGAATGGAGAAATGAATTTGGTGAGATCAGAGAATATTGGAGAAAAAAATCTGTGTCTGCCAAACCACTGAGCTGGCAAAGAATTTGCTGAGGACTTCAGCAACCTGCAGCTGGCCAAAGGCCTGTTATTTATCTAATTTATTGACAACAGTAATATTTTCCTTCTTCAGGCATCAAGCTGAAAGATATCATAATGTACTTGGGCTGTAGCCCTGTGAAAGAGAGCAAAGATTGGATTTGCTCATCCTATGTCTTCGACAAAACTCTTGACAAGTTTTCCACTCCCCCTAAAAGCAAATAGTTCTGATAAATATAAATAGCTGGTTATCTGGATTAATGTATGCCTGTGAGTTCCTTCACAGGTGATATTGGACTTTGTGTCCTTGGAATTTCCACTGGGATCTGACAAGTAGAAGTTATGCAGAAATTCTGAACTCTGTGAAAGGGGCTTAGCTGGATATTAGCCAGTCAGTCAGAAGAAACTGAAGTCCTGGAAAACACAGGCAAGTATCTTATCCAGCTATTCAGGGAGCTTACTGAATGCTGGAAGTCTGTGTTCACTTCTGTCTTCTGCCTGAGAAGAGAAGCAGACTGGAGGTCATGTCTGCTGCCCATAAATGCACCTTCATGACTTCTACTCTTTGGGTGAGCTGAAGGAGCAGCTCCATCCCTCAGCTCTGTGGAAGTTTTTTTGTACTGTAATTAAAAAAATAATAATACAGGCAGGACAGAGACAAGAATGAAACTGAATCACCATTGTGTGATGAGTGTATTCTACTGGGAGGGAAAGAGTTTGAAGCTCTAACTCTTCTTCAGAAGGCTGTGTGTTTTATCTGCTTGTGTGATGGACACTTCATCTCACATCCCAAGGCTTCCCCACTCCAGCACTGCACCAATTACCTGCCAATCAGACTATCAGATTAGTACACACACTTTTTTTGGATGCCACCTCTGGTTTCCATAGAAACTGTTTTAAGCCTCATCCTCTCTCTCTCAATTAGAACTTTTTATAATTTCTCCACCCTTATGAAATCATTTGTGGTTCCCATGGTAATCACTGAAAATTTGCTATCTCTCAAGTATTGCTTCTTAGTCAGAGGCTTCACCAATGGCCATGTCCTGCTGGAGAAGTAAAAGCCACAAGAAGGTTCTAATCCTTTTTTGGAGTGAGTAGTGTGTCCTTTGCTCATTCTTAAGGCCATGCACCACAAATCCCTTCTGAGCCTCCTAACTCTGACATCAAGGTTTTGGTCACAGTGGAGTTCACTACATTCACTGAGTATGCTGCTCTATCCCCTTTTTATTGATTGCAAAGATGATGGGCACAGACTTGCACTCACTTTGTCCAAGATGTTTCCATAGGTCAGGTTGTCTCAACAAAGCTTGTAAGAGAAGTCAGGCCTCCTTTGCTGAATTTACCCCCTACCTAATTCCTTTTTCACTGGCACACCGTGCACTCTCCCATAAGACCGGTGCCAAAAGTCCAAATGCCCCGTGTACATTCATTTCATATTCAGGTGTTTAAAACACCATATAGTCAATACAAACCAAATTTTTATATATATAT
>VZDJ01007752.1:1894566-1914052 GCA_008694505.1 Cyanoderma ruficeps
CAGCCCACACTGGTCCTCCTCTACAACAGCTCTTCTTGGAGTCCTGCTGTGAGCCTGTTATCAAGGTTTAGAAGCAAGTCCCGTGGATGGTATCCTCTGGCCTCTCTGACTCAACTCCAGCATTTCAGCAAGTTCTATCTTTATCCCTCTGGGATGATAGCGGACAACTTTCCATCAAATACTGGTTGTACTTGCCTCTTGCAGCTGATTCTGGACTTCTCCCTGCACTGAGTCATAAAAACCAAATTAACTGTGTTTCAACTTTTGGTTTAATCTAAAATATGTGTGCATATATCTTCTATATATCTAGATGTACGAGGCATCACTTGATGTGGTAAAATCCCATCCCCATCTGTTCTAGTGAAACCAGGACCTTGCCCAGGAGTTTCAAGTTGAGAAGGGACTACTGTAACCAGCTATCATCATTTCCAGCAGCAAATGCCACATTGAATTTCTCCTCCCTCTTTGAGATAAGCAATACTTTTTTGGAAAGATAGCCACTCTTGACTGAAAAAATTAAAGTGAAAGGACACCATTTTTTTTCTCTACAGAACTGTCCCAGTATTTACTTGCTGGAGATTAATTTTTTGTTTGCAGTAAAATGTGCCACATGACACACATTTCTTACAGAAATTGATATCTTGTGTATCCCTGTGTATTCAAATCCCTTTTGCTCCTGCTCCCTCAGCACAGTACATCATCACACAGAGACATCAGACTTTTTTTTCTCCTTTTTTTTTTAGGAAGAATCATTTTGTGTATTTCAGATGTGGAATTTCTTTCTCAACTGACATTAACCCTGGGTCTGAACTGGTGGGATGTGATCTTGAAGTGACTGTGTGAATATCACCAGGCACTGGAGATTCTCTTTCTGTTGGGGCCTTGCCTGTGAAAGGGGAGACTTTACAAAGGGTTCAGTGATGGACAAGGTGATAAATTACAACAACCTCGTGGACAATTACTCCATTTAGTTCATCAGATCAGGTTATTTCCTATACCCATAGAAACCCAAGGTTCATGATCTGTTCATGCCCCATGTCAGGACATGGAGCTGTTGGAGCCAGTCCAGAGGAGGCCACCAGGATGATCAGAGGGATGGAACAGCTCTACTGTGAGGAAAGGCTGAGAGAATTGGGATTGTTCAGCCTGGAACAGAGAAGGCTTCAGGGCGACCAAATTTCAGGCTTCCAGTACATGAAAGGAGCCAACAGAAAAGATGGAGAAGGAGTTTCTACCAGGGCATGAAGTAACAGGACAAGGGGAAATGGCTTCAAACTGAAAGACAGTAGGTTTAGATTGGATGTTAGGAAGAAATTCTTTACCCAGAGGATGGTGAGGCACTGCCACAGATTGCCCAGAAAAGTTGTGGGTGCCCCACCCCTGGAAGTGTGTGTTGGTTTAGCACAGATGGTGAAGTGCAATTGGTGATTTCTTTTGAACTGACAACTAAAATAGCCAATTGCATGCAGGGATACACTTCTGGGTCACACAGCCTTAAAAGTTACAAGAAAGCTTGAGATTGCTTTTTGTTTGTTTTTCTTTCCCCTGCTTTCAAAGAAGGTAGGGCAATCTTGGCTCTTCTTTTGGAAGGGGCTGGGATGGCCCAGCCTGCCCAGGCCCCAGGCTTTCACAGGAGGCCCGCCTGGCCCGGTGACTCTCAGGCTGGAAGAGAAAGTGATGTGCCCTCATCCCGGCCCCCATCGGTTTTTAGCAGCTGGAAAACACCCTGCTGCTCCCCCTATGGGGAGGAGCTGGCCCAAAGCCTGGCCATGGGCCTGGGCCCTTTCCCCTGCAGGGAGAGGGGAGCCTGCAGCCTGCAGCCGCTCCAAGCTGGGCTCACCCTGAATGAGACTGAGGGGTAAAAACAAAAAACCTTTCATCAGCCAGGCTGCTCTAAAACCTGTGTAAGTTTTTCCCCATTCCCACAGCGTTTGAAAAATCTTAACTGCTGCTCAGCAGAAACCACATGACCGCAGGCTTTGGCAAGCTTTAACTCTTTCCTGCCAGGAGATGGAACTTCCAAAGCACTGGCTCTTCCCAGAGTGAGAACAGGCAAATAATTGAGCATAGAGAAGACTTAGCATAACAGTCAGATGGAGAGAATGAGAAAAGGATTAATTAGAGGAAAAATGAAAGAGTTGCCTGCTGGCTGGACTTTCTTGTTTATGCTATAAAAATGAACTCTATTAGTAGATTGTCTTTAAATCATAGAAAAATATGCATTTGATAAAATGATTTGTAGATTTTTGAGCAAAAGTGTTTGCAATAAACTGTACAGTCCCATAAAATGCCTGAACAGAAAAAAGAAATGAGAAACTCCTGCACCAGTGAAAGAAGTAAGAAGACATCTCTGTTCCTTGAGAAAAGAAAGCCTTTGCTTTAAAGTTACTTATTTTTAAAAAGTGACACCCCAGGTGCCTGAGTTCCACAACCCATAAGCAGCTTAAGAAACTGCTAATAAGAGAAGACCACATAGAATCAAGTTTTCCCCGGGCAGCTGTTTCTGTGAGAATTCTGACCCACAAGAAAACTTTTCTAAGTTGTCAGTAAGAAAATTCCATAGAAAACAAGAGACTCCTCTCCTAAAGAATAGATAAAAGACTATATTTAAATGATGAAACCGACTAAATGTCACAGTTTTTGTCTCTATGTTGTTTGTAAAAAAGTGAACACTTGTGGGGGGAAGAGAAGAGTTTTAAAAGTTTCATTTTTTTCTTTTCCTGACTGTGTGTTAATAAACTATCTATTTACTTTTATGTTAAACCTGTTTTGCCATTTTCCCCCAAAATCCTATCTCCCAATTAGCAAACAAAATTTGGCGAACGTAAAACCACCACATAAATAGTGCATTAGCCGAGAAATCAAACCAAAACCACAACAAAGTGTTCAAGGGCAGGTTGGATGGGGCTGAGCAACCTGGGATAGTGGAAGGTGCCCTATGGCAGGGGGAAGGAAATGGGTGATCACTAAGGTCCCTACCAACCCAAACAATTCAATGGTTATATGATTCTATGACTGGTACTAAACAGGGAAGGACTTCATTTTAAAGCCATGTATAGTACTTAAAACAACAGAAACTCAGAGCTGTTAAAACACATCAGAATTCAGAAGAAACTTCTGTAGCCTTTTGTATTCAAAAAGGCGTTGTGAAGCATCTGACATTTTGCTGTGTCAAAAAGGTTAAATGAATACCTGATAATCATGTAGCTGAACACTGGCATCCATTTGATAAAAATATAAAGACATTTGGAAGCTATAGCAGATCAAAGGGCACCAAAAAACATTTCACTTATATGTTGAAAAGCCAGTGTGATGTCACACTTTTCAAAAACCTTGCAAACAAGGCCTCAGAAAGAAAAAAAATGTTGCAGAGGCTTATTAGCAGCTTTAGTAGACACTGACAGTAACCCCAGCTTGGAAAGAAAATGAGAATAATAAATAAAATACAGTTTTGTTGGCACTGTCCCAGAAAGTCAGTAACTCATCAGAAAGAGAATTATTTTTCCAAAAACAGCAGTTGCATGTGGTTTCAGCTGAGTCTACTGTCTCACCCTGAACAACACATTTTACTGAAAGAGCATCTTAAAAATATAATTTAAATCTCAAAAATCTCTCCTAAGAGCTTTGGAGGCTCCAGAGAAAGGCTGGAATGCTGGTGGCTCAAACAAGCAAGGAGTACCTAATGATGTGCCCACAATGTGCAAAGTAACCACTCAGATACAGAGGGGAGGACACAGCCCCACCTCAGGCTGCAGCTGGGTGTTGAACAAGGTACGGGAAGAGGTTGATAAGAGGCAGATCCTTCAAGGCAGGGTGATGCTTTTTATCGTGCCAAAGTCCTTACACAAATGGCTCAGCTGTGAAAATTTCTCAGGACAGTCACACATGGCCTGAAGGTTTTCCTCCCTTCTGATGGGCCACCATTGACTCAAATGGTGCCACCATTGACTCAAATGGTGCCACCATTGTCCAGATTTGGTGATTTGAGCCACCACTGACCCAAACTCTGCTCACTTGAGAGGCAGCTGTGGCACCTTGGGGGGTGTCATGGACCATCAAAGACTCACAAATTGTTCCCTGATCCACAGCATTGCATCATCCAGTTGAAACTCCCTGCCTGAGGGGAGGTACCTGGGTCTTCCTGCCTGAAGCTGAGTGTTTATAACCCATGGAAGTTCAGTGTTCCCTTGGTTTGCTCCACCCCTGGCAGACTGAGACTGTGACCATCACTTTGACCAACAGCCACTGAAATTGCAACAACCAAATCTCCTTGTGAGGTCTGTGGGTAGTGAGATCCTTCCACTCTCTTTCTTTTTCTTATATATTTTCTCAAGAGATTTTTATGATTTTATATTGATATATTACTGTAGATAATAATAACCAAAATGGCTATGAAACTGATTTTTATTGCAACCAAATTGTTCTAAAATAAGCCCTACATATATATATATATATATACTGTCTCTTATGCACATCACTGTGTGAATATCACCAGGCNTATATATACTTACAAGCACCAATCATTCAGTGCTATTTCACTCTAATCCACTTCAAGGGACCTATTAACAAGAACCTGGTTTGCCCCTGCCTTGAGGGGTGGGTCACAACAGCTCTCAAGGCCAAGCTATCAGAAATAGAAAGTTTAATGCATTTATCAGTATCCTGCCCCAGGGAGATGGGAAGGGTTCTGTATATATGCTGTTTGTGTGTAGATATGTTTCACAGATTGATATAAAAACAGAAATACCTTTGTAATGGAAAATCTTGAAGAGGATCAAAGATTTGCCATGTTTCCACATCTTCTCTTTTCCACTTTCTATGTGTCCATCTCTTTGAAAATTACTGTCAAAATGGACCTGTTGAAACAAAGGGAGCTGATTTGGGCCCACCACAGTGTGATGTGTGTGGCACAGCCATTGTGCTTCCATCCCACTCTGCACTGCTTATTTCTACCTCCCAGCCTCTGCTGTACCCCCTGAGAAGTACAGCCCAGACTGACGCAAAAAGAAGACAAAAAACCCCCAAACCCTAGAGGTTACAAAATCAAACTTTTAATTAACATCTCAAATTCCAGTGAAGTGCTAGCATCTTAAATTGCTGGTGTTTAACAGCATAAGCAATTTCTGGTGCCTCAGCAAGGTTTGGAAATAAGAACCGGCAGAGGCAAATGGTGCAGATGAATATGTACCTCATTGACATGAAAAAGGGATACTACAGCTATTTCTTACCTAGAGATAAGTTTCTCCAAGGCTGAATTAACAAAATGATAGTGCTCTGAGTAGATTGCCCTGTTAGTTTTGCACTAAGGTTGCTTATAAATCTCAGGATTTTTCATAGAAAGATTTAGGCAACAAAACAGCCGCCTGGTTTGCAGGATCCCAGATCCAGCAGCCAGCACTGATTCCCTATTTTCATTGATTCTTCACCCAGCACAGGGTGCTGGAGGGTTCTTTTTTCTTCTCAGAACTGAAAGTCTTGAAGCCCCTCAACCCTCCCTGAAGAAGCAACACAGTCCATCATCCAAAAGCCTTGAACAGGGGGCTCTTTCCTTCTTAGAGCAAAGCTGTAGCTCTCTCAGATGTCATGCTCTTTAACACAGGCTTTGGGATCAGTGTTTTCCTCAAAGCAAGATGTATCTTGCCCTTTGTGCTACACCTGTAATTACAAGCTTCAGAGGGGGAAGTCTTCACCCTTACTGTCAAAAGAAGAGGGGGCACAATCTTCATTGGCCTGCTGTGTAAAAGCACAAGAGGACTGGTCTGCTCTGATTTCATGAGGAAAGGGGAGGTCTGGGTTCCTCTCACTGCCTCTGTGCCAGTTAAATGTAAAATATGTGATAAGCCCTTGGAAGAAGATCACGACCAGATCTGGATCCCAGATGGACTTTGGTGCAGATTCCAGCAGCTGAGCAGAACCTGGAAAACATTGCTGTAAAATAATGTCGTGGTTTGAGGGGGAAGTGAGGTTTTTTTTTAAGAAACTCAGGTCAAACCAATCAGTGGCCAGGTTGGATGTTGGCATCTTCGGTGGCCACTGAGAGTTTGGACACGCCTCTGAGGACACAAGGGGTTAAAAGCGAGGACTCCCGACGTACTTCCTCTTTTTCCTGGCTCTGCTTCGGCAGGGGAGCATCTCTCTCCTCTCCCCTGCGGGGGAGGGGAGAGCCAGGTGGGCCTGGCTGGGGTAGGCCTGGGCTCCAGAAGCGGGGGGAAGAGAAGGAACGGGACAGGAGCTGGGTCAGGATGGAGGGGTGGAGACCCTTGGGGTGCCTTCCGTCCCCCGTCCCTGTCCCCTACCCCCCTCCCCCCTCGGCCCGTCTCTCTTTCCCCAGAGAGCAGGTGCCGAGCGGAGTTGCGAGCCGTGTGTGGGAGTTGCCGTGCCTGACCTCGCCGGGAGAATAAAAGCTTTTAACTCTTTCTAAGGCAGAAGAGGACTGTCTCATACACTGTTCTTCATGGCTGGTGGTTTTTTAGTCGAGAGAGAATAGCCTGGGACCAAGATGATAAAGGAAGATGAAAAGAATCTCCCCCGATTGCCAGAGATGAAGACGAGTGGCCTTTGAGTTGGACGTCTCTTGCGTAATGGGAGCCATAGACAGACCCTGACTCTTCTGAGTATAAATGAGACTGTATTTTGGGTGGATGTTTTTTGGTCCAAAGCCAAAGACTCTGTGGCCTGTTTTTGGAGCCCTCCGCCCCAGGGGTGAATTTGGGGGGACTGCTAGTCCCAGTGGAAGAGATGGCTGGTTTTTGGTACTGGGCCAAACGTCCTTAAAGGAGGCCTATTCTAGTCTTAGTCCCTGTACGGTGGTGAGAGCACTGTGACAGGGAGGGAGAGGGTCACAATGGTAGAATTTTCTGGGTGGTGCCATGGGTGACATGGGAGCACGGGAAGATGGACCTGTGTTTTTCCTGTGGGGGGGCGTGTCTGTGGTTGCAAGAGAGACTCCTCTCTCTCTCTGGATGGAATAAGGATTGTCTTTTTTAAAAGATAATGGCTTGTTAGGAACCCAGGGTTGTGGAAAGTTTAAGCAAGTAGATATGAGGGTACGTGCTGGTGTCAACTGTTGAGCATTGTAAAGGATGGAAATTGGGGGGAGGAGGAAAAGTGTTGTGAGAGGTTTCTTATTCTGCCTTTAGGTGATTGAGTTGTTTTCTTGTGTTTGTTGTCTATTGTCATGTAGTTTAATAAATGTCTTTTTTCTATTTCAAGTGATAGGCCTGCTCTGCTCTGTTCCGACCACATCTCACAGTAGTTTATTAAAAACTATACACTCATGGGTGCACTGGCATTTGCCCAGCGTCAACCCATGACAAATAATCACTGATAGATGTGTGTGTTTCTAGTGTGAGCTGAACACAGGATTTTAAGCTCATAACTTTGGGCTTGGAATCTTGCCTTCCATGTTTATATACTTACTGCAAGAGTCAACTGCTACTTTTTTCACTTTCCAATAGTACCTTCTGAGGTCAGTGAGTCTGCTGAGAGAGCAGATAACCTTTTATTCAGATCAACATCTGAACTGAATCACCAGGCAGCAGCTATGAAAGAGGTGAAGTAGCATTCCAACCAACAGCCTTAAGTCAGCTTGGGCTTCACAAGTCTGATGAATTTCCCTGGAGGAAAATCCATCTCCAGTGGATTCTGCATTGTCTCAGCTGTAGCTAAAATCCCAGTATTGCAATGCCTGCAGTAAAATTCCAGTTGCAAGTGATGCCTTAAGTTTTAGCTTTCATATTTTCCAGATTCTGTACTGCCTTAGTGTGTGACTCTGAACTTCATATAAAGTGTTAGTCAGTTCTCCTCACAGTGTAGTGAGACAAAACAATCCTTTTCCAGCTCAAGAACCAAGGACACCATTGCAGCTTCAGGACAAAAAGAATAAAATACAGTGAATTGATGAGAGCAGTCTGGGAGGGTGGGACTTCACTACCTGAAGCTGTAATTGGACTACTAGCCCCAATAAGTAAATGGACCAAAACTTATAAAAGTGTGAAAACTCATGACCCATTGTCCATCTTGGGTGTTGCCTTGGCCAGGCTCTTGTACTGCCCAAGGTGTTTCCTTTGAAGGCCTTTTAATAAATACCTACTTTGTTCCTTTAACACTGTCTGGCCTCTGTTTCAGGCAGCCTGTCCAGGCATCACAACAGTAAGTGTGTATTTACTTCTATAGAACATGAGAGATTCTGCTGAAGATTTTACAGGTGGTTTTATTTACATATGTGTCAGGAAGGTCAGAATCTCATCCAAAACATTCTGGTTTTTGTGTTGGCTAGTGAAAATGTTCACACTAACTAAATCTGTCCTATAAATCACCTTGACAGTCCTCATAATTCAACATAATAGGGTTCTTTGCAGAAAGAATTGTCTCTTAGCTGATGCAAGAGGATGGACAAGATAACCTAAGAGAGTTCTATGTCTATGAAAAATTTAATTCTCAACCCTTTTCTTATTCCATTGAATTCCACCCATTCAGGAGCACTTATATCCCAATCATTAAGGAGATTTCCCTCCATTAGCTCTCTAAATCTCTCTGCTAGTCAATAAGGTGTTGCAGTCTCCTGCTTAACATTTTCTGTCTTTATTTTCTTTGCTCCAAGAGTCATTATTCTACATTTATCTGCACTGAACAGGATTTGTCACCTTTTTGCCCAATTACTTAAATGATCTAAGACCTTCTGTGTCTGACTGCATTGTTCTTCATTGTTTACCTCTCCTCACCCACTCCTGTCACCCAGAAGTCTTGCTTTCAATAATTTCTAAGTCATGTCTGCAAATGATAAAGCATTTAAAGAGCCACAGTATAACACTCGTAGTGAAATGCCTTCTCACTTGAGACACAGAAAATAGACACAATTTCTGTATGTTTTACACATCTTAGTCTCATGCCTTCCTGTCACTCTCTGCTACCCACGGCCTTCAGATGCAAAAGGCACATATTGAAGCTGCCAATGCAAACATTAATTTATGAGCTGACTACCTCAGGGTCATAAATCAAAGGAATGTCTTCCACCTAACTGGACTCCCTAGGTTGTAAAATAACTCTCTGGGTACATTGGTGGCTGTGAGGCTTAGTAATTATGCAGATCTCTTCTGCCAGCTTGAAATGGCAGGGAAAGAAAGTGAGGCAGTGACTTCTTTCAGAGTTGCAATGTCCCACCCAGCTAAAGAGAACCCCTTCTCCTCATGGTATGGCACATTCTAGGATAAAGCCAAGCTGGTCATGTCAAGCTTTTCCTCATTCTCAAGTTAAAATCTCTGCAAATCTTCTGAAAGAAGTGTTTTTGACTGCAGGAGAAAATGTTCAGTATTTTTTCCAAAAAATACATCAATATTATTGGACTGGAAAAACTTATTTGAATTACATTTAACCACCCACCAACAATAGATAGCGCAGAATTACTGTGCTGCTCTTTATGAGTTTAAACAGACTAGCACAAATTTTGGATAAACAGCAATAAGCCATCAGAAAAGCTAATAAAACAAAAAGTAAAACATCTGCCATTACAGCACCATTGCTTCTAAGGTGTTTTTCTCCCCTGCCCTATAGATACTTAATACAGAAAATCCTATAATATCTTAATTTCTGATTTTCTGCTCCAAAAATCCCCTTTCACACATGCGTCAGTGGAGGGTTGATGAGCCATCAGAAGATAACTTAGGTCCCAGTTTATCTCTGGATCCTGGTCTTTAGACTGTTCACAAGGCAGGGTTTACCAAGATGAGAGGCAGAGGAGGATGACCAGGTTATGTCCCCCTACCAGAATAAGGGTAGGGAGCTAAAGGGAAGCTGAGAGCTCAGCAAATTTCCTCAGTAGCTGTTTGGCTGCTTCTGCCCAAAAACCCAAGCAACTGGGATGAACAGCCCATACCTGGAAGCTTATCTGGCTGCAGGTTTGAAAAGTTTCGAGTGTTTCTTGAGTTGAAACCTATCAAATCTCATAAAAATGGGACCAATCACAAGAAGCTTGCCTAAGTGGGAAACACCAGGCCACAAGGCACCTGAATTTGAAAAAAGAGATACCTTCCTGATTTATTGCCAAGAGAACCTGTTTTATAGTTTTGAAAGACCTACTCCAGCAATTACAACTCCTTGAAACCTTCAGGACTGACCCATAACAAATTTTACAATGTCTTTTATTATAAAATATTAGAAGACTATCACCTTTCTACTAGACTAGTTAAGATGGACATACTGGATTTGTCCACATTAGAGTTGTGGTGGAGATAGTTGGAAAATTCACTTGGAAGTGAATTTCTCAGTCACACTTGCTGTACTTCCCTACACAGAATGGAATTGCACCTGAAATTTATTTCGTTTTAGATTAAACTGAACAAAAAGAACTGAACCCAAGGTACTTGAGCCACAAATGGTAATCTATGAGATCAGTCCACAGTGATCAGTTTTGCTCTGTGGATGTCAGATATCCAGGTTGGGTTGCTTATTATTTTATTGCTGTGCTGACAGTTTGGATCTGAGTGACATTTCCCAAGAAAACACACCTGTTTACACCTGTAAGGTCATTGCCACTTCCTGATGGTTTTATACTGACATGCAAAGAATCCCTGTCAGAAATGAGCAGTGAGGACACGGTGGTGTGAGGACTGTAGAGTCCTGGGGACTCTGAAAAACATGTGAGAGGAGTTAGGGAAGGATATTGCTCCTGGGGAAAAAGGAAAAAAAAAGGGATAAAAGAGGTATAGGGAAATCAGAGGGACACTGAAGTAATGAAGAAAAGTTTGGAGTGTGAAAGTGAGGTAAAAATAGGAAGAGCTACAGGAAAGATCAAATGGCAGATAAAGGAACAAGTTCTCTTTAGGCTGCCAGAGAAGAGGATACATTTTAAGGTAATTTCTGTTCCTTGTAGATGGACAAAACCAGGGGTTTTTTTTACTTTCAAATGAAATGTCTTGTTCTGGACATGGACAACACTGTCTTCCCTTTTCAAAAGGCATGAAGAGTACATGGGTTAGCCAAACATTTGTTTTGGATGCCTGTTTCATGGATGGAAAGGAAGGAGTAGCACAAACATACAGACACACACACAAACACCAAATGAACTCACCACAAATTCTGAGCACTTCGACCCTCCTCCTGTTCTTCATTCTGCTCACTGAGCATCGTATTTAAATCAAGTTGCAAAGTCTTCCAGTGTAGAAACCATGTCAAAATTGTTATTTTTCTTCCCCTGAAACCCCTCAGCATATTTTTTTCAGCTTTAAAAAGGAATACTCTTCGCCTCTACCTGTGAACCTGAGAGCAGGTAAGTGTAGTAGAGAAGAGCAGAAGTCTGTGACACATCCTTCACTCGTGGTGATCAATAATTGGATCTTCCACCAAATGCAGCAGTTCATTTCAGTCTTGATTCTTCCTCAAGCTTCCATGCTTACCATGTCATGGATGGAAGGACCACAAAATAAAATTCTTGAGCAGATATTTTCCCTTCCTTCCTTCCTTGACACCCTGCACAAACTGTCAAAGCCACGATGATTGTTTGCATCGTTATGAGCAGCAATACTCAAATGACAAATATTAGAAAGCTACTGATGAACTTGTTGAGGCTGCTGGAAATGCCTAGAAGTGGCCAGTGCTACAGAATCCTAAGTCAAGCCTTTTCATGTGTTTTTTTAGAGCAAACTGTGGAGAAATTGAAGGGACTGGCAAAGCCCAGCATTCATTCACAACTGAAGACTGTGTCCCTCCCATCTGTGCTAATAGGAAAAGGAAGCAGGAGCAAAGCCCTTCCCCTTGGTTCCCCTCCTCCCTTTTGCAGTCAGGGCTGGTAGAACACACAGCAGAGACATGCTGCATCCCATTAAGGGTTGTAGCAGTAAACAGACTCTCCAGCAACACCAGGGATTGTCATGTTCTCCAGTGCAGTAGCTAACAAACAGCTGAGAAGTTTCTGGATGAGCAGCTCACAGAGGCAGCAGCAGAGGTTACCAGTTTGGGCAGCAGAGCTCTCTTCTCCCAGGTTCTCACTACTCTGCAGATGGTGCTCATTGAGAGCCCAGCTCCCCCAGCACTGAAATGCAGACAGATGAAAACCAAGAAAACAGGGGAGCACAAACCATGTGGCAGGAGACCAGGCGATTTGCTGGTTGTGTATGTGCATCCTCAACCGCTCACAAATTCACAGAACTGCCCATTTTTGTTGTCATCCTTAGCAGATCTTTAGGAAGTATCTCTGTGGATTGACTGTCTTCAGCTCTTCCATTGGATTTTGGAGCAGAATATCCAGTAACAGCTATTTCTTGGGCTGAGAGGGTAGGAGTATGTCCTCCTCTAAAGAAAAAGCACTCAGCAGTTCTTGCTTTCCCTGTCTGTTGGAGAGGAGAGGATCATCTTCATGCTTAAGTCTTTCTGGAGCTCACACAGAAACTGGGGAACTCAATTTAATTTAGCAAGCTTGGGACAAAGGATAATGTAGAGTCTTGAGGCTCTATTGATGCTTCACCAATTAACTCTGGAGTGCCATTTCAGCCTTTTGAGCACTGGGTAATGCCCATCATGAAAGCAGATGGGATAGGGAAGGTCAGTGCATATGCAGAGAATGACTACCTGCAGGCTTGCCTGCTGTTAATAAGGCACATCCAAGTTAATTTAACAACCCTATTAGCCCAGAGCATCAGCAGAATTTGAATCTAGGAAGTCCAGAGTCATAATATAAACTGATACCTGAATTCGGTTGTCATATTCCATTTAGACATGTCTTTTAACAGTAGGCAATCCCACCCAAGTTTATGTGAGTCCAAGTCTTATATTTCCCCCTAGAAAAAATTTCATGGGTATTTTCAAAATATTTAAAGTCTTAGCTTTTTTTAAAAATACTTTCTTTTTTGAAAAAGATTTTTTCCTATCACAGAAGTTTTTTATATCACAGAAATATGAGTCCTTGTTTAAAAGTTTCAGTTTATATAGCACTGTACATTTTTCTCTTAATCCTTGCACAATAAAAATTTTCCATTGGCACTTCCCTGCGTCTGGCTAGCTTGATGCTTTTGTAGGTTTGCAGTTTCTGTCTTCTTTTGCTTATTCCATTAGAAAAGTTGGAATTGGCCTGAAGTCCCTAGTAACTTGAGTTAATTTGGGAAGAAATAGTGTCAAAAATTCCACCCAGAAATGATGCTAAACAAATGTTCAGGCACGAAAGTTCTCCCTCTAAATATTTCATCATGACAGATTCCCAGGATACGTTCCCGCTCAATCCCTCCAGTACTGGACTAATCAGTTACTTCAGGCAAAATTCATTTCCACTAAGTTTTCCTGTTCACAGTGTAGATGTTTGCACCCAAGTGTTTAACCTCTCATGGAGGACTTGGGGCTCAGGAAAGCTCCGACCAAAGATGATCTTTTCACCCCAGGATGGTGAAATGTATAATGTCCTGATCTCCGCTGACCATATGGATCAGCTCTGTGCTGCCTTTAGAGGATGTCGGGCTTGCTCAGGTGGGGATGGAAGGGCTGAAATGCAGATTAAGATATTTAGCCACATGTATTTTAGGGAATTGTACACCCACTGCAAGAGAGGAACACTCTCAGGGTGGGTAGCATCATAGCACACAGACTCCAACACATCCCTCCTGAGGATGTGCAAACATATTTCAGCAGCTAATAATTAAAATTAATGGGGATGAATTTTAATAGGAGTAGCAGAAGGCACATTCCTGGCACAAGGGGGACATCATGTCTGCTGTGGAACATCTGGATGCTCCACTTCCCAACAAATCCCAAGAAACTGGGCAAAATAAGCAGTTTTTCCATTTCCTTCTCTTATCTTACAGATAAATCCTTTTTGCTAAAATTAAGGGAGAGGTTTTTTGGGAAAGGAATAATATTACAAAAATAATTCAAACCAACCAACAAATTAATAATAATAATAATAGTAATAAACAGAAAGAAATATCTCATAAGTAGGCAGATAGAATATTTCAGTCAAGTCAGTTAAAGCTATTCCACGGTTGAATGAAAATCTGGCAAAACTTTCAAACAGAGGGGTCATACAGAAGTGACAGTGCTGGGAAGCCTAATGGGCTGCACTGTGAGCTCTGACTGTTCTTGTTCCCGAATAAAGGCCCAGCTAAGATTTAAAGCCTCACATTAAAACTGCTCTCATTTGCTCCTTCATTTTGAGATGAGCCTTTCCATAGACAAGAGGTTAATAATAAGATACTGGAAAGGGTTCAGAAGGTGATTGCATGGCTTAGGTTAAACAAAGATTTACTGTACACAATCATTTGCTGCTCTAATTGCATCCAAGTGTGCCTAGGTTTGATTGCCCAGGTTTATCTTTTGCAGCTCCTTTAAATTGTTGTTCCACTACATGTGAAATGAATGGGACTTGGTATTTAAAAACACTGTATGCTGAGCAAACCACTAACAAGGGAGTGTTTAAAAACACGATGTTTTTATTCTGTATTTAATGGGGTGAAGAACACCATAGATTATCACATAAGAACCTTCCTAAGTATGAAAGAACATAGTTTTTAAAAATAAACAAATAGATTTTTCTGTGGAAAAGCCAGCTTCTTGAAACTTTGTGGGAGACTTTACTTACAAATTGAACCCAGTTAGAGAACCACTGCCTTTATTTTCATTTAGCCCTAAAAGTACTTCTCATTCCAGGATGGGTAGGCAGGGGCTGGCAGCAAAATATGTGGAACTGCAGGGATACCGAGTCCTGTGTGTCACTCCGTGTGGCATTTGGTTGCCCAGATTCATCCTTCTTCATTGGACAGAAGTCGTGAGAGCAGATGCATCTGATTTACTTGTTTTTCCTCCAGAAGGGCATGCCTTGGTGTGGAATATTGTCCTTTTTCTTGGCATCAGTTAGGATGTTGCTGTAAGGAACAGCCAAGGGCCTTGAGACAGTTACTAACTGAGCCTGGGAAGCTGTTACGTGTCTCATTATGTGGTACCTCGTGATGTTTTCCATGGCGGTTAATGAACATAACAACTTTTTCTGCAAAAAGCTACTCTTTTCAGAACTGAGACACCTAGAGCTTGGTTTGTACTTGCCAATATTTAGTGTGTACCTGAGTGGAAGGGGATGGAGGTGCAGGGCACACAGGGCTGACAGACACATTCACTACCTGGCTGAGTTGAGCCACGAGTCCAATGTACCCAGAGGAATGCCAAGCACAAAACCAAATGGTTTCTTTTCAATTTGGGGGAAAAAACCCCAATGTAATTATGGAGCTCCACAAGCTCCAGATGAGGTCTTGCCTTTTTAAAGAGCTCTGTGATGTGGAAAGCTACGGAGGGAGCAACAGGTTAAATGAACGGGCAACAGCAGCTAAAATGCAGCCTGAATAGATAAAAAAGTAACAGATCGTGGAGGTGAATCTCCACTTTAAAAAGTTTAGTCCTAAATATGTCCTTGACTATGTCAAAGAACTTCATAGAGCCAGAAGTTTTTCCCCTTTAACATTTTTCTTTTAGCTAAAATTATACCAGTACTGCATTATTATATTATCACAATGGTGTATTTTTTCCTTCCCTTTCTCTTCTCTCCCATACACAAAATCAATAGAAAGAAATATTGAAAATGCCCTATTTTTCCTCTTTTATTATAAAAAGACTTTTGCAGCAGCCAGAGGTTGTGGGGTTTATGATTAAGCAACACCGTTAACAGGGCCTAGACAGATAGGAACATGAAACACAGCAAAAGGTTGAAAATTATAACTGAATTTAGAGCTGTCTGAGCCTTGATATTTCAATATTGAACCCTTTTTCGAGTCTCTCATGGCCAGTGAAAAAAGTTAATGGTGCTAGAAAATGAAAAGGCCCTTTTCTGTTTTGTCTTTTAATAATTTAAGGGCACCTCCAGCAACCAAAACAAATATATTTATCATTGCACACAAAGCCTTTAGGCGTGAACTCTAAAGAGGCACATTAGTGTCAATGCATCTGCTAAGCTGTCACTTTCCAGTTTAGCTTAACTCTTGCTTCTCCTTTTTTTCCTGACACTTGTGTCTGAAGAGATGTTGCTTGATGCTGGGGTTGTTTTTTCAGAAAAGAAAAGCAAGTTAAATAAATATTATTTATATAAAAATACACAAGCATACACAAATCTCTTGGCAAAATTCAACAGTTTGACTATGCAGAAGATCAGGTTCTACAGTAATAATGGATGCACTTGATCTAAGACGTGTGAAATAACAGTACCTCTTCACTCCTCATCAGTCTGTTTGCATGTGGGCAGGGTGGTTTTATTCACTATAAAGAGAAAAATTGTACAGATGAACAAAAAATAACCCCTGGAAGGAATTTTCTCAGATTAAGTAATACATGAAGGATTTGAGCAGCAGACATTTGTAGACAACAGGACTGCAAGCTTAAATCTGGAAGGAGTGAAAAGATATAACCATGCATAAGAATCCTGTGTTTGATATCTCTTCAGAAGCCGCATTTCATGGTGGAATTATATTATGGGGATCAGCTTGGGGAAAAGTTTGTTTTGCATCATTACATCCAGCAGCCCACTCTAGATCATGAAGCAAGTCAAGGCAGCAGTAAATGGGAAAAGTTACTGCTGTGCATGTTGGCAAACAGTCCTGCAAAGGTGGATCCTGGAGAGTTCACAAACGCATTTCTACAGAAGGAAAAATAAAGGCAGAGCATCTGGGACAAGGTCATGTGGTAAAGTCATTGCTCAAGGCAGACTGAGATGTCAGCACTTTTGGCTCCCAGAGCCGTGCTCTGAGTAGTGAACCAAACCCTCCCATTCAGCAAGAAGTGGAATGTTAATGTCTGAGGAGCAGGGAGAGTTTGCCTTGGCACATCAGCAGCACCGCAGGTTAATCGGGGTAACATCAGCACGAGTCGCCCTCCCAGAAGCCAAGAGATGCTGAACTGCAGCTGCAGTCTTGTGACAGCCTGCCAGGGTCAGAGAGTCCCCATGCCTGGGAGCCAGCCTGACCCAGAGTGGCTGGCCCACAGGGGAACAGCACCTCAGCATCACCAGGAGTCTCTCCCAAAACCCAGGCTGATCTGTGAGCAGAACACATCCTCATATTCATCCCACAGACATCTGTGAGCAAACCCAGCGCAGCCAGTCCTGGGGCCAGGACGTGCCTGGGAGGACTGATTTTGCTGTGTTTAGCCCTAGTTTCAGTAATCAGTTCCCTTGGCTTCAGTGGCATCAGCCATTATTTACCTTACTGTGAAAGAAGCAGCAACACAGAGGAGGTTTTCAGTTTCCCACTGGAGTTCTGTCTTGGGCACTGTCTCGCAGCCAGGCAGAATTATCAATCTCTTCTACCGAAAGCTCTCCTCTCAGGGCTGGAAATCTTGAGATGCTGAAGGTCAGGAGATTTAAGGTACATTGGCAGAGCTCTATATCTCCAGCTTGCATTATTCTGGGTGCTGGCCAATGTTATCAGTCTCTTGCCAAAAAGGAATAGCTATTATGGCATTGATTTTCTGCCACAACAACAACAACAAAAAAAAAGTAACAGAGAGAGTGACTTCTAGTTAAATGCAACAGTAGAAAATGCTCCAGCCTTTTATTGCAAAAAAAGGCTGTGTCTTGGTCTGTGTGTCTTGGTCTGTGATGGCTGAGTCTGGACTAAAAGGGTTTCAACATCAGTTCTGCACAGAGGAATTAGAAAGAGCCAGTAGAAACAACTGGTATGCAAAGAGCAGATTTTAGAAGTTGTTACAGATTGATCCCAAAAACCACAGGCTCCCAGTGACAGCAAGAAAAATGGTTACAAAGCTAATAATTGTGCTGGAATGGTAACATTCACAGCAGGTTCAGGTCTGTAGGCTGTATCCATCATAGATGGATAGCGCCACACCACAGCAGTAATTTTCTTTTTTTCAGTGTTTCTCTGTTGAAAATTTTATCTGCTGATTAACAAACATAAGCCCAGTCCAGGCTGCACCAAACACTTCAGCTTTAAACAAACAAACAAAATCCATAGTGACAATAAACATTAGTTACTAAGTAATTCCTAAGCTTTGTTGATTATCCAGGTTACTTGGCCTCTGAGAATATCTTTTCCTGCTGAATTTCTGGTATACTCACCCTGCTTTGGATAAGAACCTATACAATCCAAGTTTTTTGTTTTATTTTTGGCATGTCTTTTTCTTTTTTCCCAGGGCTTGGCCAGAGTGCAGAGGAAGAAAAAGTACAAAAGAGATGGAGAGAGAGAGAGACACTTGACAGTAAAACACAGGAGATACCTAACCTGCTCTGAACCTTAAATAATCATCTACTTCAATTCAGTCTGAGCCATTGACAACATGAAGGGTCATGTTTTAGTCTTATTTCTGAAGATTCAGAGAAGTCAGTGATAGCTTAAGCTCCCATTATAAAAGCTGAAAATGAACCTAAATTCATTGTATCCAAAAGCAGCCTAATCCATTAAAAAAAAAAGGAGATAATTCATTTAAAAATTCACAGTAACTTCTGCTGCTTGTGGTTTGCAAATAATGTTGGACCTGTGCCACAGAACAAAGAAAACACGAATACAACCAGCACTTTAACTCACAAGAGCCCCAGTTTAGGAGGGTGCTTCTGGCTTTATCCAGGGTAGGTGAAATAACCTTCTCTTAATTGCTTGAATTAATCACAGACAATCATGACAAACTCTGTTTCACAGCTGTTTTACTCCTCCAAATGAAATCTAGTTTCATGCACTTGGTGAAATTTTTGGAGCTGTCCTCTGCAGGACCAGGGTTTGGACTCAAAGATCTTTGTGGGTCCCTTCCAACCCAGCACGTAGTGTGGTTCTGTGGTTGGTTTGACCCTGTGTTTTCACACAGATCTGGTTCTCACCATCTCCCTGGTGGTTCCCACAGCAGCCCTTGCACTGGGAGATGAATTCAGGTGGAGACAAACCCTCATGAATGACTATGGGAAACTAAAAGATACTCCTTCAAACCTTTCCATGCATCTAATCTCCAATGTATTTATCCTTCCCAGTGATGCCTTGGGAAGGCTGACCTGGAATAGAGACTGGACAGCGCTAGAGAATAAAGTAGGTATTTATTGAAAGGCTTTTAAGGGTACACCTTGGGCAGGACAAGAGCCTGACCAGGGCTACACCCAAGATGGACCCAAAATGGTCACAAAATGGACGACTGGTCATGAAGTCTCACACTTTTATAAGTTTGGGTCCATTTGCATGTTGGGGTTTAATTGTCCAATTACAGCTTCAGGTTTTGAAGCCTCATCCTTCTTGTTTTTCTTCTTCAGTCCACTGTTGTTTGTGCTGTTGGGGTGAAAGTTGTTCTTGGTCTTCAGTAGGAAAAGGATTTGTTTTGTCTCCCTACTCTGTGAAGAGCTGACTGACACTTAATATGAGGCTCAGAACTACACCCCTGGGCAGCACAGAATGTAAAAACATGAAAGTTAAAACTTAAGGCATCATTTCCCCCCTTTAGAGGCTTGACAAAGCCTTTTCCTTGTCAAGTCTCTATTCTAAATATCTATCTATTTAGAATA
This sequence comes from Cyanoderma ruficeps, assembly GCA_008694505.1. Classification (NCBI taxonomy): domain Eukaryota; kingdom Metazoa; phylum Chordata; class Aves; order Passeriformes; family Timaliidae; genus Cyanoderma; species Cyanoderma ruficeps. The sequence goes on from VZDJ01007752.1 coordinate 1,914,023, forward strand.
GAGAATAATACCAATTATTTTATATATATA